>CM065590.1:8239821-8568742 GCA_033119425.1 Bufotes viridis
GACAGAAGAATCCCCAAATCTGCGATTTCTCTTTTGTTCTCCTTGCCAATTGTAGATATAACCGTGTACATAGTCCTCCATGTCACGAATCCATTTTTGTCTTTTTTTCTCTTGTGTTTCTTTTTTAACTTTCTCAAGATGACTTGAACAAGAGGTGGTATAGATTTCAAACTCCTCGCCTGGTAGTGATTCCCTCAGGGATCCTGATAATGCATCTACACTGGTACGTAGAACTGTGATTTCCTTCTGTAGGAACTCCTTTCCTCTCAATGTATGGGTGACAGCATGTGCCGATTTTATGATGATATTTAAAAATATTATTTCTTTCTTTTTTTCTAGATTATAAAAGCCTTAAGTTACTACAAGATTGAAACTATCCGGTTGAGAATGCACGACGGGAACGCCTGGCCTATTTTTTGCATAGGATTTTTAATCCGAACATTGACTGATGTTGCCCTATCTTTTCCCTGTTTTTTGTTTTAAACATGGGTTGGTTGTGGACACTATCCCACGATTGGATGTCTACATAGCCACATGTATTGGTTTCAGCAGGACAGGACCACAGGAGTATGTGTGATGATATGTGCGACTGTACCTGTGGGGTAACACTATCCCCGATGGAGTGGTGCTGCTGCTGTATTCGCGGCAACGCTATTTCCAAAAAAAGGGGGAGTGATTTGAGTGAGATGGAAGCTGTGATGTGCCGTTGACGCGGACATGACGCTCCCGATGTGAACTGCACGACCCATGACACAGGGGGTAATACCCCTGATCGGGATGTCGAGCGGTTCCCAGTCTCCCCATAAGACCCCTGTGAAGGTTAAATGTTGACAATGTTGCCCGATGTGATAATGACAGATGTCATGTGATCTGTGGAACTGGCCTGTTGAAGTAAGGGCATTTGACATGCGCCCTCACAGCAATGCAGATAGCGGTGGCCATTTTTAAATAGGGCAAATCAGGATGCCATGACGTCTGAAACAACGCGATGTTTGTCTCGGACGCATGCGCATTAACTCTATTGAGACGCCAAAGCGGACCTGCCGTTCATTCCAACTGTGAGACTTTATTATATCTTTTTTTTTTAATCACAGTAATTATGCACAGGTGTTACACTTAATTAATTATTGTAGAATTTATATGAATTGAAGTTACGGCACTGTATACTGCACTATTTTATATACTATATATTCATTAACACAGATGTTATGCACTGCACATGCCGTGGATATGATTTTTAAACAATTTTATGTATTTTTATGGTCACTTTTATATTTGATTACATTATTGATTGATTCATTATGCACTTTATTGATATGCCTTTATATACCTCACTATGGCACATGTTTTGTATGGCTTGACAAAGACTGCATCGCAGTCGAAACGTTGCTGCATCTTTGGGGAATAAACAGATTCATTTTTTTCACCTTTATTGGAGTGCTGCCGTGCCTTTTCTACTACTACATTTTTGGATTATTAGTGCGCATCCCGGCAAAGGAATTGCACCCGTTCTCACCTGTGGAGTGTGCTGCTATCTCATTTTCTATTTTTTCTATATATATATATATATATATATACACACACACACACACATACACAACTCATTGCAAAGGTCACGAGGTAAGAGGAGAGGATGTCAGGGTGCGCGTGGGGGGTACCCAAGGCGCCAAGCTTACAATTAAAGAATTCTAAAAAGGTATAATGGATGACTGTACTAGATGGACTGGATCTACATTATATATTTATTATTATTTTCATTATAGAGGATACAAAGGAAATTGTGGCCTAGGTTAGAAGGGCTAAAAAAAAAACTTCTGGAAAGCCGTCCACTGGCACCAAGCAAACATAAATCCAACAAGAAACACAAAAAAACTGGTACCATTGGGGGAAATGATATCCACACACGTGCAGGTAGATTCAGATGCAGTAGCAGCTAGATGCCTCTGCTGACCCCCACCATAAGTTTGTGCTCATTTTTTGCAGTAAATCCACAGGGAGTCTTTACCGATCAAGGATCTACCTCCGATTGCGGGTCTCAAAATGTAATCTATCTATTAGAGTGTCACTGTGGACTGCAATATGTCGTTGGAGTGTCCTGTCCGAAAGGGCGTTAAGCGCTGCAGGGGGAATTGTGACCAATAAGCACACTCGCCACGAAAGTGTGTGGACTACCCTCACATTTCTAAAAATTGATGAGGCATGGATATCAAGAACAACTCAACACTTGTGCAGTGAACCTGCGTGTAGTTGAATTTCCACATGCCATCCCACACTACGCCCGCCACCACACAGACTGAAGAATAGTCTTTTGCCTCATGTATGCACAGCTGCATAAAAGGGGCCTTGTTTATTGGGCGAGATGCCTAATTTTTGGTGTCTGTACTGGCCGACAGATACATTTTTATCCTGTGAACGCCCCATATGTACCCTCCAACCACAGAATCTAAATTTCTTTGCTGTCAGGTGAATGCCTATTCAGTACTTTTGGAGCCTGTATTGTGGCGACAGTTTAATTTTCCTGTGACCGCATGTAATGTACCTTGAGCCACTTACTCGATCAATTTATTTTCTGTCTGGTGAAAGACTAATTTTTGGGGCTGTACTACAGTGGCCTACAATAAAAATTACCTCTAACCTTTGACCGCATAATGTACCACAGAAACAGAGAAAGAGGTATCAATCTGTCAACTCCTTTTTGTGTACAGGCCAGGTGAGGAGTTTCCCGATGTGTAGTCAGAATTAAGCCCCAGGCTCCACTCACGGTGGTGCCCTTCCTTCAATTAGTTTAAGTTTCAGCTTTGGAACCATTCTTTGGTGGGTATTTGGAATAACTCCGCTGGATCGAAGCCCATGGCCATCTGATATTTAAACTAGAATTGTATGAGTATGGAATTGGCATTGGGTTCTGATTTGAATAAGTGGATTGGATCTGTACACCCTGTTCCCAAAATTAATTATGCATATTGTATTTTTCTTATTTACCTAAATAATTGAGGTAAATAACAGTCAGCATAATTCTCATGTTATCAACTATTAAGAGTACAATTACAATTTTTTTAACAAACCTCCTAATAATAACAGTATTTTTTTTAAACATTAACAAAACAAAAACCTACAATGCACTGTTCCAAATTATTACGCGCAGTAAGTTTCAAAACACTTTATATGGGTTGTAAAGAATTGAAAATTGTCATTTGTTGTGTTTGCAGCATATTTACTGAAATCAAGAGCTATTTCAATCAAACTTTTAACAACATTTCAACTTTTTAAGCATTTTAACCTAGGTCATGTTACATTTCAACATAGGACCCCTTATTTGATAGCAGCTTCACAAGTCTTGCATCCATTGAACTTGAGAGTTTTTGGACAGTTTATGCTTGAATTTGTTTGCAAGATATCAGAATAGCCCTTGTGCGGTACAGTTATATGTTCTATAGCATTTTTTGGCTTGTATTAGTGGGGAAAAAAGGCTTATTAGCCATTGTGGGATGAAGTGAGAAAATTACAGACATTTTTGGTGTGTATTATTGGCAAAATATATATTTGTGGTCCGGGCTATGGACACGAAAGCCGAAGAGCCCTAGTGGGATAAACGCCGAGACCCACCGTAACTGCAAGACACATCTTACCTAACTAAATGGCTAGTGGTGTGCCTGTAGCCATGTCCGTGGGTAGGCCTAAAAAAAGGGGGGCATACCCTGTAGAAGTGAAAATAGAAAGGGAGGGAGGGTGGGGCAACTGAGAAAACGTCCGCCCCCAGGTGGGGCTGTGCCTGGTTTAAGTAGAGCCTCCGCCCCTCCCACAAATGCAGCCTAATCAGACTGCCATACTTGTGGTCCGGGCTATGGACACGAAAGCCGAAGAGCCCTAGTGGGATAAACGCCGAGACCCAACGTAACTGCAAGACGCATATTACCTAACTAAATGGCTAGTGGTGTGCCTGTAGCCATGTCAGTGGGTAGGCCTATAAAAAGGGGGGCAAAAACCAGACATGTAGGGTGAAAAGAGACTTAAATGGCCTGTACAAAGAAACCCCTGATCCAAACTACGATACATCTCCCACGAGTTCGGGTACATAAGTCAAACCATAATGATGCCTGCATCCATCCTGCGGATAGAGCCAGGACAGAATGCTGAATGTCGCAGATTCTGCCCCAATGCACGAGGGAGGAACTGGGAAACGCTTCAGAAGGAAGCGTGGACGATACTAACTAAACCTGAAGACTTTGTTGTGGTGTGAGCACTGACAAATTCCCCCTAGCCTTATGAGACCGGAGAACTGAGAGCCTAACTGTCTAGACTATGCAAAGAAGGGCCCGAAGAATACCATGTAGGCCAGGAGAGGATGTGAAGCAATAAGCTAAGAACGTAGTATATGGAATCCTGTCGATGCCCTCACGCGAGTGAAGGAGTGCGATTGCGGTAAGCTGCTGGCGATTTAGTTCGCAGATTGAAAACGTAACCGGCATGGTAATACAAATGACAAATATGAGGGGTAAACAAGAAAATAACTAAAAAAGTGGCCTGAAGAAAGTACAGGCAGGATTACACCATGGGCCTGACCGATGTGATATGCTATACTTAAAACTACATTTTAACTACATTTCCTGAAAAAACCTGACAGGCGAATATCGTGAACACGAGACCAGACCAACGTGGCCGATGACACCTAATGACGAGTGTCATTCGGTACGAGAACCTGAAGGTAGGTGGCCGATGACACGAATGTCTTGAACTCCGGAAATTGAAGTCTGGTCCTGGGGGGGCATAGCCAGACAGTTGATCTGTCGACCAGGCAGGAGTTTGTGAGCTGGCCACATTGATTATTGAACGTGAAGAAAAACATAAACGGGCAACCAACTATGGTGATTGAAAACGTAGGATGAAGAATGCAACAAGTACAGACAATAGGTTTAAAACAGAAGCCTAAGTGTGTACATAAATAATTGAATGTGGATGATTGGAATGTAATGGGCTAAGGACATTGAGAGTTAGAGAACAAGGGCCTAACAAAATGAACAGGATCTATGACACCCGGGGTGGGCCCACGCTCCAATGACAATAACGATACGTTGTATGTGGCGGCAGTGGCGCCGCCGCTCCATCCTGGTATGTACCACAATTAAGTCTATTAGTATGTTTCTGGAATCGGCTTCCTGTCAGCCAATATAGCAAATGACCCACCATAAACCATGCCAAGCACTCAAATTGTCCGCAGAGAGAACTGAATGGTAACAAGGAGTGACCAGCAAAGGAAGCAATGCAGAAATGAGGAGCAAACGGAAAGAATCCATGCGGCACCCAAAGTCCGCCAGAAGAAGCCGTGTTGTAAAGAAGCCTGTCCAGAAGAGAGGACAGTGTAGTAAAGACTAAACCCGGAGAGTAAGCATATCCGACTATCCGGTGAAGGTAGCCGTGCAGTAAAGATTCTCCAGCCGAGGAGCAGTGCAGTAAAGCAAGTGCCCGGCAGAGGGAGCAAAGCCGACGGTGGAACCAGCAGGGAGAGTGGTGCCATAAGAGGAGAGTCTGGTGGAAAGCTATGTGGTGATAAGGAGAGACCAGCCAAGGAAATTACGACTGTGAAGCAGAACAAAATGGTGAATAATAAATTATGTTTGCCGAGGGGACTAGAAGAACAGGAGAGCGCAATGCAAAGGACTGCCTGGTGGGTGGAGCCGCACAGCGATACCGCCTGTGGTATGCAGAACTAATGCATATGTACATACGATACCTAACTGGCAGACCGCAGGAAGTTATAACTATGACAAATGGCCTTGATAATATGTGTACTAATTAAAACCGAGGGTCTAGCCTGAATACTGGACAGGCTAATGTTACTGAAAAAGTCGCCTGACCCGCATGGCAGGTGACCCTGACCAGGCTGAGCTCCGTTAAGGAAGAGTACACCTGGGGAAGCGTGGCAGACAATGGATGCACCACCGACAGACTTTGGAAAAGTGACCTGCGCCCGGATGAACAAAGAAGCAGATATGGATGTGAGGCATTTGGGCCAAATCAACCTGGATGCACAGAAGTTCAACCCACCAGGTAGATTACCAGGCAGGACGAAAATCAGTCATCGTGCCCCCGAAGCCATGAAGCCGAAGCGGTCATCGTGCCCCCAAAGCCATGGAGCCGAAGCAGTCATCAAGCCCCCGAAGCCATGGAGCCGAAGCGGTCATCGTGCCCCCGAAGCCATGGGGCCGAAGCGGTCATCGCGCCCCCGGGCCATGGGGCCGGGCGGTCATCGTGCCCCCGAAGCCATGGGGCCGAAGCGGTCATTGTGCCCCTGAAGCCATGGAGCCGAAGCGGTCATCGTGCCCCCGAAGCCATGGAGCCGAAGCAATCAGCGAGCCCTCAAAGCCATGGAGCCGAAGCAGCCTTTGAGTCCCCAAAGCCATGGAGCCAAAGCAATCAGTGAGCCCTCAAAGCCATGGAGCCGAAGCAGCCATCGAGCCCCTGGGGCCATGTGAGCCGGGGCTAACTAGCGAGCCTCAAAGCCATGGGGCCGAGGCAGCCGGGCGAGCGCCCTCAAAGCCATGGGGCCGAAGCAGTCGGGCGAGGCCTCAAAGCCATGGGGCCGGGCAGCCGAGCGAGCACCAAAGTCATAGGGGCCGGGCGAGCTGGGCGAGCCCTGCTCGGGCGATGAGTCCAGAAAGCAGTCATGGGGTCCCTGGGCCATGAAGCAAAGCGAACATGGGGCCCCCAAATCCTGAGGCCATGTAATCATAGGGCCCCAAGCCATGAGACCCGAGCCACCTTAGGGCGCCCATAGCCATGAGGCCAAAGCAAAACATGGGCCCCCAAAGCATTGATGGCCAGAAATCGCGAGGACCTCAAGCCTATGAGTGCGCTGTCGAGCCATGGGGGCCCACAAGGCATGCGGCCGGCAGACATGGGGCCCTAGCGCCAAGTGAGCCCAAGGCAGGTCATGTGGGACCCCGTGAGCCATGAGACCAAAGCAGTCATGAGGTCCCCAAGCCGTAAGGCCAAGGTAGTCCCTCGAGACCCTGATGCCAAGGGGCCGAAGCGGTCATCACATGCCCACGACACCATGGGGGCCGGAGCGGCCATGGAATCCCTGCTCCCTGGAGGCCAAAGCAGCCATGGCGGGGCCTCCGCGGCCATGAGGCCAAAGCAACCGCGGGCCGCCGCGGCCTAGCAACCAAGGGGCCTGGGGCTAGGAGGCCATCCTAGATGTACGTGATGGGTGAAGGGTAAATAAGAGTGAGCCCAACATGATGGAAAAAGTCAACAACTAGGATGATTGGGACGTTTCTAAAGTGCGGCCTGGAAAGGAAACGTGATTGCTGACAGGTATGGACATTAGTAATCCGAACAACGGACATAAGCATAAAAACCTCGAAACCAGCCATAAAAACTTAAAAATGCAAACGTGGGAATATGAAACGGAGAAAAGAGAAACAACCAAAACCTGAGGCATTGCGCGTTGCAAGCCAAGTCCCTTTGTCGCTTGGACTAAAACAACTGGAAAAACTTGAAAAAAAACTGTAGTGAGTAGGAAGCTCAACTCCTAATGACTCCACTGGCACTCAGCTGGAGAGGCTGCTTACTAAACTGGGGCAGTGGAGCAATCTTAGTGAATACAAACCAGAAGTAAAGGAGAGCAGACAAAAGATATTTATTAAAATTATTTTTTTTTGCTTGCATCTAGAGAAAAGACCCACTTGATGTATATGCGCAGAAAAACCAGGATGTAAAGGAAATGACTATTGATGCCTGTCATGTTTGGACAGGAGAGTGGGCACCGAGCCACCAACTGCCTCGGTGTGACTATCGAGTAAAACAACCGTGACCGTAGAAACCGACAGGAGAATGTGGCTTGAATGGGAGCATGGTAGTGCCAGCAGATGTGACTGTGACCTGGAATGAGTAAAACCTAAAAAACATGGTATAACCAAAATGCAGACCTGAATGTGAGCGAATAAGATAGCGTGTGACAGCGAACGCATGGACGCAGTTCTAGCAGTGGAATGGAGTGTAGCACTGAGATGTAACAGCAAACGATGAACTCAGCTAGAGCGTGAAAGAGCATTAACTCTGCTGTAACAGCAGACGGGAGATGTGGCCATGGATGGGCGGGAACATTGAGACGCAACGTGAAAGTAAAACCCTGAGTCACAGCGGTAGTGTGAACCCCAACTCTGGCAACAGGCTGCCGTAAAATTTGGTATGACCGCAGCCTGCAGTGAACGAGGCATAAACAAACTGTAACGGTGACATGAACGCGCTCTTGCAATGGGCCTAAGCAACAGTGTGGACGTGGTGACACCGGTCTGAGTGTGGTGCAAGCAAACATATGAAAGCAAAAGAGGTATGAATGCAAAAACAGGATGACAGAAAAATAAATAAAAATGCACCGAGAATAAGACAGATTTACCCGCTGTTGTGACCATGCGTGGAGCGTAACGTGATGCGAGAGCGGACAGAGCACCGCTCAGAAAATGAGCATGTTGAAAGAGCAGACATGAGAAGGCAGCGTCTCAATTGACAGGGCAAACCTGGCGTAAGAGTTGAAGCATAAACGCAGCCCTGATTGCGGGGAGGGGCGGGTCACATGGGAAGTAATTGCTATAGCAAGAGCCGTAATCAAGCAACAGCTGCATCCAATCTCCAACATAACATCACATGCAGCCCAGGTAAACCTTCCTTATTGCACACAGGCTGAAGACACTTTTCAAAGCGAAACAACGTGAACGTAAAACACGTGAGATAGAAGGGGAACTAAATCAGATTACCTAACAAACAAAGTGAAAGGAATTGTTTAACTCCGACAAAACAAACCTGAGAAGCTGAGGCGGACGATTTTGAGGCGATGCCTTCCGCTCGCAAGAAAAGTCAGATTCCAGCCGGCCGGAGAGACGGACACGGCTCAATTAACTTACATACATGGCGCACGCGTCCCTACGGTAGCCACGAGCAGAAGAAAAGCTCCATTCCAGCTCCATACTGTAATGAAAGAAACCTCCGAGCAGAGGAGAGTTCACCCTGCTGACACACCAGCATCCCCTGTGCAACTGAGAAAACGTCCGCCCCCAGGTGGGGCTGTGCCTGGTTTAAGTAGAGCCTCCGCCCCTCCCACAAATGCAGCCTAATCAGACTGCCATACATATATATATATATTATTTGCTGTTCAGCTGTGCAGTTATATGTTCTAAATAAGACCTTTTTGGCATGTATTAGTGGCACAAAAATATATATTATTTGACTCTCAGTGTTGCAGTTATATGTTGTAAAGCCCTTTTTGGCATGTATTAGTGGCACAAAAAAAAATATTTACTGTTGTGTGGTGAAGTGAGAAAATTATGGCCCTTTTTGTCAAGTATTAGTGGCCAAAAAATATATTTTATTTGCCGTTCTGCGGTGCCGTTATGTGCTGCCACTCGGCTGACTCCCACCTACGCTAGCTACTTGCTGGCTCCGCCGCTGCTTCACGAGCAGGCTGTCATCCTCTTCTCCCGATGATGATGAAGCCCCGAATTCACCTGGCTCCCAAGTGCGATCAGCTATATCATCATCATCGAGTACTGTCTGCATATCACTGATGTCCTCCTCAATGGTCTCTAGGTCAAGAGCCTGACCTCTCGCAACACCAGCTCCCACGTCACTCTCCTCATCACTACTTGCCCACCAACCGGAGGGTGAAGCCCTTTTTGGCGTGTATTAGTGGCAAAAAGTAATGGCCTTTTTGCCGTTCAGCGGTGCAGTTATACGTTCTAAAGCCCTTTGGGGTGTATATTAGTGGCAAAAAGTATATATTATTTGCCGTTCTGCAGTGCAGTTAGGTGTTCTAAAGCCTTTTGTGGTGTGTAGAAGTGGAAAAATGGAAGTTCAATGTGAAAGTGTGGGCAGCACTACCTTGACTTCATGTCTTGTGAGTATCTCCAGTTGGCGGTGCCCGCGATGTTGGATCCTGGTCATGATCCCTGTTAATGCAGTAGTATATATATAAAAACCGCAGCACTCACGTAGCTGTAAAGTCTTCTTTATTACTCTCCAAGATGCGACGTTTGACTAACACAAGTCTTTTCAAGCATACAATACATACTGACTCAGTGCTCTTAAATAACAGTGATAACCTCAGCCTATGGGTGTAACCGTGGGCAGGAGTATCCTCCCCTTCGTTAGTACCCACTAGATCACAATTATCCTAAACAGATTATGTGCAAACACGTGTAAAAGTACAAAAAACAATTTTCTTGAGCTGGAGGCTGTGGACAAGGCCAGAGAGGCCGATAGGCGCGGTTCGTGCAGTGCACGTGTAAGCGCGGTATCGGCGTTCAGCCGGTATTACCGGCACTACCGGTTCCAGTCTGACATCACTTCCGGTCAGCGTATCATGGCATCTTTAAGATTTTTAAAATATAGATTCTGTTTTTTTAGTGATTTCCGAGTATCCTTATTCCATAGGTTCATTCCGACCCGGTGTTCATTTAGAAAAAATCTAGCCATGTACCAACACGCTGTCCGGAGTATAAAACCACGCCGCCCTACTTCCGGTCACATGATGCAAATGAAATCACATGATCGCATTGTATATGGTTGCTAAAGGACAGAGTCCCAGCCGTACAATGTGTAAAAGACCACTTGATTTTTGCTGTACATTGCTCACAGGAAGTAACTTAAATCCCTGTATAGATTTTTTCTATATGAACACTGGTTCGGAATGAACCTATGGAATAAGGATACTTGGAAATCACTAAAAAAACTGAATCTATATTTTAAAAATCTTAAAGATGCCATGATACGCTGACCGGAAGTGATGTCAGACTGGAACCGGAAGTGCCGGGAATACTGGCTGAACGCTGAGACCGCGTTTTACACGTGCACTGCAATGAACCACACTATGGCCCTCTCTGGTCTTGTCCACAGCCTCCAGTAAGAGAATTGTTTTTGTACTTTTTATACATGTTTGCACATAATCTGTTTAGGATAATTGTGATCTAGTGGGTACTAACAAAGGGGAGGATACTCCTGCCCACAGTTACACCCATAGGTGGGGTTATCACTGTTATTTAAGAGCACTGAGTCAGTATGTATTGTATGCTTGAAAAAGACTTGTGTTAGGTCGAAACATTGCATCTTGGGAGTAATAAAGAAGACTTTACAGCTATGTGAGTGCCGCGGTTTTATATATATACTACTGGAAAAAAGTAAGGGCGTATATGCCATTCAGCGGGGTATTAGAGGAAACATCAAAGGGCTTATTTGCCGTTGTGTAGTGAAGTGAGAAAATTACTGACTTTTTGGGGTGTTTTAATTTCCTTTTCATTTATTTATTTCATCCAACATTATGTCAGACAGATTAGTGCCAGGCCCTACACAGGGGAGTGGCAGAGGCCTAAATGTTTCTTGCGCAGGTACAGGTCACAGCAGAGTAAGCGGGCATGGCAACAGGAGTCACAGCGAAAAGCCAGCAACCCAGCGGTTCTTGAATGGTTTACTCAGTCATCCACTTCGTCCCAAGTGACATCAGACACTGCCAGCCAAGAGTCGGTGGGTTTGTCAGACACAACCCTTAGTTGGTATGGCCCGGGAGCAGACTCTGTGCCCTCACCTGTGCTCAACCTGCCTCTGTCCTTTTCTATTCCCTCAGACAAGTATTATAATTCTGTGGGCTCATCTCCACTATACAGCGAGGGCGAGCTACTAGAGGGCAGTCAGCAGCTGCTGGCCAGCCAAGATGTAAGGAGACATCTGCCACTTCCTCCCGTAGGCAGGCAACTAGTGATGAGAAGAGTGGCGTGGGAGCTGGTGTTGCAAGGGGTGAGGCTCCTGACCCTGAGACCATTGAGAAGGACATCAGCGAAGTGCAGACAATACTCAATAATGATGATGATGTAGCTGATCGCACTTGAGAGCCGGGTGAATTAGGGGCTTTATCATCATCGGAAGAAGAGGGTGACAGCCTGCCAGTGAACATGGCCATTTGTAGAATCTGTGGGCAGAAAGGTGAAGCGAGGCCAGGGTGCCAATATTGGCACCAGGGCCCTGCATCAACATATGCAGCGTCAACATAAAGTGGCCTGGGAGAACCATAGCTCCGATGTATTGGTCCAGCCTGCCGCAATAACTGTTATATCACCCAGTGGCACGCACCCAATTTCAAGCAGTCAAGGATCCACCACCTCATCCGATGGTAGCCGTCTGTCCTTCCCATCATCTGCAGGTCCTGATGCTCCTTCTCCTCCTCCTACTCCTCATCAGTCATTCCATCAGCAATCGATCAGTGAAACGATTGCCTTGAGACAGCAGTATGCATACACCCATCCAACAGCGCAGAAGCTGAATGTGCTCTTGGCCAAGTTGCTGGTGCTGCAGTCCCTCCCCTACCAAGTGGTGGACTCTGCACCTTTCAGAGAACTGATGGCTTGTGCCAGGCCAAGGAGGGGAGTTCCGAGTCATCATTTGCCAAAAAGGCATTACCAGCACTGCACACATATGTAGAACAGAAGGTGGGCCAGTCCTCGAGCCTCTTGGTGTCTGCCAAAGTACATGGCAGCACAGTCGTGTGGAGGTCTAACTACGGTCAGGGACAATACATGTCCTTTACGGCCCACTGGGGGAATGTGGTTCCTGCACAGCCACACCAGCAACTTGGCCAGGTGACTTAGCATCTGCCTCCACGTTCTCACACAGTTGGTCCTGCGACAATGTACGCCTCTGCCTCTTCATTCTCCTCCTTGTCCTCAGCCTCCACTGCAGGGACAAATCATAGTGCCCTTCCAGCCTTACCCCGGGCGCAGGGCACGGCGGTGTCACACTGTTCTGCACCTGGTTTGCCTGGACGAACAGAGTCACACAGGGCAGGAACTGCTCCGTGTCCTTAATGAAGAAATCATCTGCTGGCTTTCTCTGTGAGTTCTTAAAAACTAAACCATGGTGACCAGCAACGGAAAGAATATGGTGTCAGCGCTGCATCAAGGAAGGCTGAGCCATACGCCCTACGTGGCACTAATGTTAAATCTGGTTGTCAAGCAGTTTCAGAAGTCGTCCACCCATCTGCAAGACATCCTAAAAATGTTCTTTATGTCCGTCCCACATATATTTGTATTTCTAATTACATTAATCTGGGCCTAACATACTGTCCATATTCTGGTGTTTTAAGTGACATATACTGACTGTGATCTGAAAACATTGACATATACAGTTTGGCATCCCAAAACATTGTCTGCATTTCAAATTACATTAATTTGGGCCTTATATACTGTACATATTCTTGTGTTTTATGTGATATATACAGTCCGGCATCCGAAAACTTTTCCTGTTTAAATTCCATTAATCTGGGCCCTAATATACTGTCCATTTTCTGGTGTTTTATGTTATATATACAGTTGAGCATCCGAAAACTTTCCTGTATTTCAAATTACATTAATCTGGGCCAATATACTGTCCATATTCTGATGTTTTATGTGACCTATACAGTCTGGCATCCCAAAACATTGTATTCCATCCACCGTAAATGAGAAACAGTTAATTAGTGGCACTCGCGTATCACGATCAATGATGCGACAAAATGTCCAACTACTTTTCCACCCACACATCAGGGGTTCACAATAGTGATACGATGCGTGCTCTGTCAAATACAGCTATATCAAAATATCCAGTAAAAGATAATGATTGCCTCACCATTTCTATTTGCTGATCACATTTATTGCAAGCAGGAGGGGAGATGCAGATCTCCCAGCAATTCGGACAGAGTTGTGGATGACTTGCAATTTATGGGAGGTATAAAATCTACCTTTTGTCCCCTTGCCCGCGGATCAAGCATTGACATCTTTCAGCAAAAAGTGCTGGAGGATGTCAGGCACTAATATATCCCCAAGCAGACAATAATCTCTCTGGGAATGAGCTAAAGCGTTAACATGGCTGCAAAAAAAGGGATGACTTGATAATGAAGCCGAGGCGGGAAGGGAAACATTGTGTATTCGAGCAAATCTTACTATGTGACGGGCGCATAGGCAGCTAGATAATCAAGAGGTGTATGAAAGGTTGTCAGGAGATCCTACGTTCAGAGTTCAAAACTTACTTAAAGGTTTCTACACACATATGTAGAGAATGACATGTTATCACGAGAGTCAGGCAGAAAAGCTGTTTCCTTCACCCACGGAGGCCTACTTGGTATTTCATCCCAAAAGTCATTGACTCAACCCCTGGAAGACCTATTGTCTCGGGGGGTTGGGCCAGTATTTGAACGTTGTCAGGTATATAGATTGGCTGTTGAGACCCACTGTAAAAATGATTCCTTCACATCTCCAGGGACACCGACGATCTCCTCCGGTCACTGGGACATACATATTCAGTGGTGGGAGGAGCTCAAGTTGGTGTCCCTGGATGTGGAGAACCTGTATACCCGTATCCCCCAATGTGAGGGCATTAAGGCCGTGATTGAGGTTTTAGAGAATTCAGACAGAAGTGCGGTCTTCAGAAACTTCATCAGAGATGGCCTTAAGATAATCTAAAAAAATAATGCCTTCATTTTCAGGGATGCTTGGTACAGGCAAAGTATGGGTACTGCAATGGGGACCCCTGTCGCATGTAAGTTCCCCAATTTATACCTGGCACGGTTCGAGGATCGCTATATCTACTCCCTGTCTAATCCCTTTCTACGATATATCCACACACTGTATAGGTTTGTGGATGATGTACAGGGTGGGCCATTTATATGGATATACCTTAATAAAATGGGAATGGTTGGTGAAATAAACTTCCTGTTTGTGGCACATTAGTACATGTGAGGGGGGAAGATGGGTGGTGACCATGGCAGCCATTTTGAAGTCAGCCATTTTGAATCCAACTTTTGTTTTTTCAATAGAAAGAGGGTCATGTGACACATCAAACTTATTGGGAATTTCACAAGAAAAACAATGGTGTGCTTGGTTTTAACGTAACTTTATTTTTTTATGAGTTATTTACAAGTTTCTGACCACTTATAAAATGTGTTCAATGTACTGGCCATTGTGTTGGATTGTCAATGCAACCCTCTTCTCCCACTCTTCACACACTAATAGCAACACCGCAGGAGAAATGCTAGCACAGGCTTCCAGTATCCGTAGTTTCAGGTGCTGCACATCTCGTATCTTCACAGTGTAGACAATTGCCTTCAGATGACCCCAAAGATAAAAGTCTAAGGGGGTCAGATCGGGAGACCTTGGGGGCCATTCAACTGGCCCACGATGACCAATCCACTCTCCAGGAAACTGTTCATCTAGGAATGCTCGGACCTGACACCCATAATGTGGTGGTGCACCATCTTGCAGGAAAAACTCAGGGAACGAGCCAGCTTCAGTGCATAAGAGGGAACACATCATCATGTAGCAATTTCACGCTTATCCAGTGGCCTTGACGTTTTCCATTGATGAAGAATGGCCCCACTATCTTTGTACCTCCATATACCACACCATACCATACATTTTTGTTCCAACAGTCTTGGAGGGATCTATCCAATGTGGGTTAGTGTCAGATCAATAGCGGTGGTTTTGTTTGTTAACTTCACCATTCACATAAAAGTTTGCCTCATCACTGAACAAAATCTTCATGCGTAAACTGAGGGTCCAGTTCCAATTTTAGTTTTGCCCATTCTGCAAATTCAGTGCGCCTGGTCTGGGTCATCCTCGTTGAGATGCTGCAGTAGCTGGAGTTTGTAAAGGGTGCCATTTGTGAGTAGCTAATATCCGTCGAAGGGATGTTCGACTAATGCCACTTTCCAGTGACATGTGGCGAGTGCTACGCTGTGGGCTCTTGCTGAATGAAGCTAGGAGAGCCACTGATGTTTTTCATTAGTGACAGATTTCATGCGTCCACATTTTGGCACGTCCAACACTGAACCAGTTTCCACGAAACCCAGCAAGCAGTTTGCTAACTGTAGCATGGGAGATGGGTGGTGCTCGTCGGTGTCTTGCATTGAAATATGCTGCAATGACCCGGTTACTGCGTTCACCAGACATCAACACGATTTCTATCCGCTCCTCACGTGTTAACCTCAGCGACATGTCAATGGCTGTAAACAAAGAGAAACTTGAAAATAACTCATGAAGGAATAAAGTTAAGTTAAAACCAAGCACACCATTGTTTTTCTTGTGAAATTCCCAATAAGTTTGATGTGTCACATGACCCTCTTCCTATTGAAAAAACAAAAGTATACATGACATATACAGTCTGGCATCCCACAACATTGTCTATGTTTCAAACTACATTAATCTGGGCATAATATACTGTCCATATTCTGGTGTTTTTTGTGACATATACTGTCCGTGATCCGAAAAGATTGTCTTTATTTCAAATTATGTCAATCTGGGCCTAATATACTGTCCATATTCTGGTGTTTTATGTGACATATACTGTCAGTGATCCCAAAACATTGTTTGTATTTCAAATTATATTAATCTGGGCATAATAAACTGTCCATATTTTGGTGTTTTATGTGACATATGTCCAGCAGTCCAAAACAGTGTCTTTATCGGACAGAAAAAAAAAAAAAAAAAACATCTTGTGACAAAACCATTAACATGAAAAAGGCGAGCACTACGGGACGGGGAAGTGGGTGTGACGCTATCGTGCACATAGAGGCCATGGCCCTGGGCGCAATGAAACTGTGCCTACTGACAGTGCTCCAGAGAAAAAAAAATATATATATTGTGGGGAGTCGCTCTGGTAGACAGCGGTGCGGGTGCAGTTTAGAGGCAAAACAAGGAGTCCAGATTGTGCAACAAACAGTGTTTTATTCACACTTGCACACCATAAATGAAAAACAGTCTCTTGGTGACAGTTCACACACAACGGAAATAACGTGGCAAAACAAAAACAGGCCAACACAGGTTCCAGTCACCTGGGAGGTGTAGGTGCAGGTTCGCACCACGCTGTCGAGCCCAGCCGCAGGAGAATCCAGCTGCAGGCAGCCAGGAACAAAACACCTCCTTGCTGAGCTCTTTCCTCCAGGACGAGAACTCCCAGCCCTGTTAGCGGCTCCAGGATAATCACAACCTCCAGCTGCTGAGCTGGCTGAGCTTTTAAACCCAGCCCAAAACCAGGACTGGGTCATGAGGAACAACCCACCCTACACTTTAGCTGCTCCCGGTAGAGGCCGGCCCCGGATCGGCTTTAGCTATTGCGCTGCCTCCATATGTTCCCGGACCAAGGGCAACACCCTTTCCATCCGTTCCTGCATCTGGGCGACATACTCAATGACACTTTTGTGGGGGACAGGCTGTTGTTCCCATGCTTCATGGCGATATCCAACAGGCCCGAGGGTGTCTGCCATAAAGCAGTTCGAGCGAGAAGCAGTAGAGGCCTGGGGCACCTCTCGCACTGCGAACATGAGATAGGGCAGAAGCAGATCCCAGTCCTTCCCATCTCTAGACACCACCCTCTTTAACATATTTTTAGAGTTTGGTTAAACCTCTCCACAAGACCGTCTGTTTTGCGGATGGTAAACGGACGTCCGTAACTGCTTTATACGCAACAATTTACACAGTTCCCTCATTACTTTGGACATAAAAGGGGTCCCTTGGTCTGTCAGAACCTCTTTAGGCAGGCCCACACGGAAAACATCTCCATTAACTCTTTGGCAATGAGCCTAGCTGAGGTATGTCGCAGAGGCACCGCCTCCGGATGCCAGTGGCATAGTCGAGAACTACCAGAATGTGTTGGTGGCCCCTGGCGAACTTTGGTACAGGCCCAATTAAATCCATAGCGACTTCGCTCAAACGGTACTTCAATAATTGGCAGAGGTACCAGAGGACTACGGAAATGTGGCTGGGGGCTAGTTATCTGACAGGTTGGACAGGACTTACAATAATCTTCTACCTCCTTGAACACACCGGGCCAATAAAACCGCTGCAGTATGCGGTCCTGGGTTTTCTGCCACCCCAGGTGTCCCCAAAGAACATGTTGGTGGGCAAGCTCCATGACAAGCTTGCGATGCGCTGTGGGCACCACCAACTGTTCAACAGGTTCACCTCGGTTTGGTTCACCCGATACAACATATCCTGCAGAACAATAAATCGTGGGAACATTAATTCAGCCCCTGGTTTCTGGGGTTTACCATCAATTTCCAGCACATTCTCCCAGGCCCTGGTTGGGGTTTGGTCCCGGTGTTAGGCGGTCCCAAAATTATCTCCGGAGGCGTGGAGGTCTGCCAACTCAGGACCTGGTGGCAGAGTCCTCCATGTCTCCCACCATTACACTCAGTGGGGGTGTCTCCCCCTCTATCACAGAAGTGGTGGTCACCCCTACCGCAGGCCCTTCGGACTCGGGCTCCCAGGGCTCTGGCCTCCCACAGGAACCAGGCCACTCTGCTAGGGTTACCCCTGTCTCAGGGCTATTAGTCACTTTCACCTCAGGCCATAGTGACGGAAAACCAGGAAGTCTCTCCCAATTATTAGTTCATACGGTAGTTTGGCGGAGATCGCCACTTCACAGAGTCCAGGTGCCGGCCGCCGTGGACAGAGACATTTCAGCAGTGGGATAGTCCTTTAAGTCTCCGTGTATGCACACCACCCCAACTTTCCGGCCCGTATACTGGGTGGGCTGTACCAGGGCAGCACTTACCAGGGTTACCAGGCTCCTGAGTCCAACAGCGCCACTGCCAGGTTATCCCCGACTTGCACCTGGCACAGATGACGACTGTCTATTGTCTCGGGGATGCCGGTCGCACACAGTCTCCGGGCATACATGGAAGCCCGGTACCCATAATTAGTCTCCATGGGTTCCCCCACTGTGGACAGTTGGCCCTTATGTGTCCAGGCTCCCGACACTGCCAGCAGACCACTGGGGACGGATCTGCAAGAGGTACATCCCGGGCGGGTTTGGCCGGCCGCCCGGGACTGGGGTGGAGATTTCGGGGTTTGACTGGCCCCCTCCCAAAAGAACCCCCTGCAGGTTTCTGGTGGCCTCATATCGTTCCACCAGGTCGACCATCTCAAGGGCATTGGTGGGGGATACCTGGCCGATCCAGTGTTGAAGGGGGTAAGGCAAGGCCCTCCAAAACATGTCAGCCAGCAGCCGGTCCAGCATAGCAGTCGGACTCAGAACCTCAGGCTGCAGCCATTTTTGCAACCTGTGCAGCAACTCATAGTACTGCGGCCTGGCGGGTTCAGCCACGTTAAAGTCCCACTGGTGGACACGCTGAGCCCGGACCAACACGTTTACCCCCAGTCTGGCCAGGATCTCCCCTTCACCGTGGAATAGTCAGCAGCCTGGTCGTCTGCCAAATCAAAAAAACTTGCTGGGGTCGGATGCCAGGAGCGGAGCAACCACCCGGCCCACTGGTCACGGGGTAACTTTTCCCTCACGGCGACCTTCTCAAAGACCGCTAGGTATGTCTCCACGTCGTCTGCGGGGGTCATCTTTAGGATCGCCGCACGGACCGCTTTCGGGCATCATGGGCGTGGTGGGGCGCTCCGGCCGCCTGTAGTGCCATCACATGTTGTAGCAGTAGCTGGTTGGTCTCCCGCTGCTACTGCGTTAGCTTCTCACGAGCCTTCACAGCAGCCTCCATGTTGCCAGAGATCACAGGCTGCAACTTTGCCGGCCTAATATAGGACATTCACTTTGCTCAGCACAAAAACAAAGTTCGGCGTTCACGCCAGCCTCACTGCGCATGCCCGCATCCGACACCAAATGTGGGAGTCGCTCTGGTAGACAGCGGTGCGGGTGCAGTTTAGAGGCAAAACAAGGAGTCAGATTGTGCAACAAACAGTGTTTTATTCACACTTGCACACCATAAATGAAAAACAGTCTCTTGGTGACAGTTCACACACAACGGAAATAACGTGGCAAAACAAAAACAGGCCAACACAGGTTCAGTCACCTGGGAGGTGTAGGTGCAGGTTCGCACCACGCTGTCGGCCCAGCCGCAGGAGAATCCAGCTTCAGGTAGCCAGGAACAAAAACACCTCCTTGCTGAGCTCTTTCCTCCAGGACAGAGAACTCCCAGCCCTGTTAGCAGCTCCAGGATAATCACAGCCTCCAGCTGCTGAGCTGGCTGAGCTTTTAAACCCAGCCCAAAACCAGGACTGGGTCGTGGGGGCAGCCACCCACCCTACACTTTAGCTGCTCCCGGTAAGAGCCGGCCCGGATCAGCTTTGCAGCCATGCTATTTAAACTCTGTCAGTAGCACTAGCTGCTGCTGACATCAACAAAACGGGCTCTTACCTCACCGAGGCTATGAACCTCGGTGACACATACCTGCCATCCAGGCGGCACCCTGCACCTTACCACAATGTCTCTCTCTATATATATATATATATATATATATATATATATATAATGTACCCAGCTTCATGTCCAACCAACTGGGTGGTGCAGGACAACACTGTCTAAGTCGGACCAGTGCGAACAGTTGGTCGGTTGCATTGCTGAAGATAATGCTTCCAGTAGGTTAAGCACCACCCTCTCTTCCACCAGGTCCAGTCTCTGTAGCCAAGAGTCTGGTCAACCGAATCCTCACTCTGATCATCCTTTCTCCCACCATCCTTTCTCCCACCATGTAAAGGCTTGCCAAATGAGTGATCCCACACTCGAAAATTCCAAGGAGCTCTTTGCAACCCCACTATTAGATTTGGCCCTCTCACCCAGCACGCTTGAAGGGGAACCTGAGGTATTGTGCCCTGATTCCCAACCTCTTGAGCTTTCACAGCCTCAAGAAGATTACGGTGTTGATGGGCAATCATTCGTTCACGAGGTGGATGATGATTAGACACAGTTGCCAATCACTCAGGTTGTGGTTAGGTCAAGTCAGGAGAATGAGCAGAGTGAGGAAGTCGAAAAGGAGGTGGTGGACGATGAGGTCACTTAACCAACATGGGAAGGCCGAGCAAGGACAGCAGTACAGAGGGGGTGGGATCTACAGCACCCCAACAGGCTGGAAGAGGAAGTGGGGTTGCAAAAGGTAGAAGTCAGCCCACACCAAACAGGCCTGCAACCTTTAGACCAAGCACCTCCATGATTAAATCTATCTTGCCAAGGGATAGGTGTTCCGCAGTATGGCGCTTTTTTGAGGAAAGTGCAAATGACAAAATAGTGGTAGTTTGCAACCTGTGCCATACCAAAATGAGTCAGGCGTGAACACTAGCAACCTCACCACCGCTAGCATGATCCACCACATGGCATCCAAGCATCCTAATAATTGGGTCGAATGCCTGGGTCCACAATCTGGGTCTGCGGGTCCCACCACTGCCGCCACTTCCCCTGTGTTTAGCACTGCTGGCCAATCCCCTGTCGAAGGCGCAGGCCCTGATGCCCCTCACCCTGCATCTGGACCTTCGCATGAACCGTCAGCAACAACATCCACTTCCCTGTCCCAGGGCAGTGTCCAAATGTCCATGACACAGGCATTTGAATGCAAGCGCAAATACCCACCAACCCATCCACAAGCTAGAGCCCTAAATGCGCAACTTTCAAAATTACTGGCCCTTGAAATGTTGCCAATTAGGTAGACACTGTGGCCTTCCGCAGCCTGATGTCGGTGGCCATCCTCGGTACGCAGTCCCCAGCAGCCACTATTTTTCACGGTGTGCTTTGCCTGTCTTAGACCAGCATATGTCCCAGAACATCACCCATGCCCTGACCAACGCACTCACTTGGAATATCCACCTCACCATGCACACATAGATAAGTGCTGGTGGTCAGGAACACTACATTTCCCTGACAGCACATTGAGTGAATGTTGTGGAGGCCCGGGTGAGTCGTACCCTGGGATGGCATAGGGGCTACCAACGCCCAGGATTGCGGGCCCTACGTCTATCAGGGTCTCCAACAGCAGCTATGTTTCTGTCTTCAACCCCCACTTATTGTGGGTCGCTAGTCTCTAGCTGGAAGCATTGTAGCACTGCTGTGGGTAAGTGTCAACAGGCCGAGCTGAAGCTGATCTGCACACCTCCAGGGGACAAACACCACACCTCCATGGAGCTATGGCAGGGTTTAAGGGACCAGACCGAGCTGTGGCTCTCAACACTTAACTTACAACTAGGCATGGTTGTGTCATACAATGGACGTAACCTGGTGGCGCCTTTGGAGCTCGGCAATCTGACACAAACTCCATGCCTAGCCATTGTCTTAAACTTAGTGGTTCAGCGGTTTATCAAAACCTACCCCAATTTGTAAGAGCTACTAGTGAAGGCGCGCTGCTTGTGTGCCCATTTCCAAAAGTCATTCATAGCTTCAGCCGGTCTTCCAACGCTGCAGCTTCCAGCTCACTGACTGTTGTGCGACATGAACACACACTGGAACTCTACGTTCTACATGTTGGCAAGGCTTTGTGAGCAGCAGAGGGCAGTTGTGGAATACCAGCTGCAACATGGTCGTCACCTTTCGAGTCAACTGCCACTATTAACAAGCAAGGAGTGGGCATTGATATCAGACCTATGTGAGGTTTTAAAAAACTTTGATGAATTCTCAAAGATGGTTAGTGGTGATGACGCTATTATCGGCGTAACCATCCCACTGCTGTGTCTACTCAAACGATCGCTGCTCACAATTAAGGAGGACTCTCTGAATCTGGCAGAAAAGTAAATGGGGGAGATGGAGAGTCAACCGGATGTCGACATCGACGTTTTGCCTGTTGGTACTCTGGCACACATGGCTGACCAGAAGGTAATTGTTGAGAGATTGCTCCAAAATTTTCCATCTGACAACGCGGCCGGCAGAGTCCGTACTTCCTTAGGCAACTAAGGAAGGGAGACAATGGAAACACACAGCAGTTCCAACAAAGGCAGGGCAACACTCTCCAAGGCATGGGATACTGTCATGACACCCCGCCAGCAACCTCACCCTGAAGCGCAGCCTAGTGGTACAAGGAGGGAAAAGTTTTGGAAGATGGTGAAGGAATACATAACAAACTGTGTCAGCGTCCTAAATGATCCCGCAGTGGCTTAAAACTACTGAATATCCAAGCTGGAAATGTGGCGTAACATGCGCTCTACGCCTTGGTGGTGCTGGCCTGCCCTGCCACCAGTGTATTGTCTGAGCGCGTATTTAGTGCTGCTGGTGGCATTATAACTGATAAGCGTATCCGCGTGTCCACTGACAATGCTGACAGGTTGACTCAGATAAAAATGAACAAGGCCTGGATTGCCCCTGACTTCTCCACTCCACCAGATGAGAGCTGAGCTGATGATGAACATAAAGACAATTTCAATCTCTAATTTATAATGTACTCAATCTACTGTAGTGTATTCCCATGCACCTTTTCCACTACAAAAAAAAAATATATGGTTGTATCTTGTTTTTTCCTCCTCCTCCTCCAGATTGTATATATTCCCTCCACTCTAATTTTTTTAAAGGGTCGGCTGAACAGCATGCACTCGCATCTAATGTTTTTGGGAGTCATTTGAACAGCATGCACTCGCATATAATGTTTTACAGCTGAACACCATGCATTTGCATCTAATTGTTTTGAGCGTCAGCTCACCTGCAGCCACTCACATATCATGTCATAGAGCATCAGCTCAGCAGGCACTCGCATATCATGTTTTAGAGCCTCAGCTCACCTGCAGGCACTCGCATATCATGTTTTAGAGCCTCAGATCACCTGCAGGCACTCGCATATCATGTTTTAGAGTGTCTACTCACCTGCAGCCACTTACATATCATGTTATAGAGCGTCAGCTCACCGGCAGGCACTTGCATATAATGTTTTACAGCATCAGCTCACCTGCAGGCACGCACATATCCTGGTTTAGAGTGTCAGCTGAACAGCATGCACTCGCATATGATTTTTATGATTCAGCTCACCTGCAGCCACTTACATATTATGTTATAGAGTGTCAGCTCACCTGCAGGCACTCGCATATCATGTTTTGAGCGTCAGCTCACCTGCAGGCACTCACATATCATGATTTAGAGAATCAGCTCACCTGCAGGCACTCACATATCATGTTTTAGAGCATCAGCTCACCTGCAGGCACTCGCACATCATGTTTTAGAGCGTCAGCTCACCTGCAGGCACTTGCATATCATGTTTTAGAGCATCAGCTCACCTGCAGGCACTCGCATATCCAGGTACAATGCTTACATTATCTTTGTATCTCTAATAACATTCAGTAATGATATATGCAGTTATGAAAATAAGTATATCTTCCATACAAATGGTTAGCTAGTACCAGGTGTGACACATAGCTAGATCAGCAGGTTTCATCATACATCTACCTCACCATATGTATATATATATCGTGTAAATGCGGACTAACACCAAGACTTGAAAAAACAGGTTGTGTTTATTAACCCATAATGGAACAAATCACGGCGGTTCAGCTCACAGCTGAGCCTTTCTCAAGCAAAGAAATACAAGACTAGTGCAGACATTAATTAGCAATCCAAATAATGTGGTAACCAATAAGCATTCTGTTACAAATCATGTGACAAATTAGCATATCAAATCATTTTGACAAATGAGCATATCTAAGTCACATGATCAATTAACATATACAGGTCATGTGACTATTAGCGTCATATGCTCAATTGAATATTCAAATCCACATACTCATTGTGTGTATGATAAAGTGCAATGTTTGCCTATACAAAGTGTCCCACAGTTGTGTTTTCGAACTAATAATGGTGTGTCCATAATACCAGTGACCTTTACCATAGACGTGACAATAAATAATGCATGAGTCTTGAAAATGTGCAGCCATGTAGATGATGGACAGGAACGGGTGTTTCAGAGAAGCGTGACTGCTCATCAAGGCTGCACGTGACCATGTGAATACTGGCCAAACCTGGCTTCTCTTTTTAAATTAACCGCACATGCGCCACCACGTATCAAAGGAAAACCCATATGATCGAAACAGCGCCAGCAGCACGGATCCACTTCAAGACCTGCTTGGAAACCAGTGCATGTGCATGGGTAGGTAATATGTCAAGGGTGCCATCTTAGTTTCTGGAAACATGCCCTTGTTCCAAAGTAACCTTATGGCTGTCATGACCAATAGGAGAGGGATCCATCCTCCAGGGTGGACCAACCCCTCCGCAATTGCGATCAGGTCCTGGGGACCCCACATGTCAATGTGGTGTAACCCCAGCCTTCTCACCATTAAGGTCCACAGCTAGTAATCGGGAATCTCCTTTGTATTCATGTTTATATTACAATTGACGTCTTAAGGTTACTTTGACACCTAGTGGAGACATTTAAACAAATATCAATAATTTCTATATATATGGCACACCGCGCATTGTGGCACATGTCCAAGCTTCTCCATTCACCCTCCTGGCGTCAATCTACATGGCATCTAAAAATAAAGAAACAAAAATTAATTGTATGCTTGTAGTTCTTAAACATCACCCACAGCATATAGAATCCAGCTGACCTCATAATAAAACAGAATTATTTTTCTTAAATTCATCTGTTACATTGTGGTGTGACCTAAACCATTTTTTTTCTCTTTATGACACCGGAAAGGCATACCTAACAGGGAAATCATTTTATTAAATTTGGCTTTCACATTGTTGGGTGACATAAACCTATTTTTTTTCTCAAGTACACCGGCATGGCATACCTAATAGGGAAATAATTTTATTAAATTTGTCTGTTACATTGTGGTGTGACCTAAACCAATCTTTTCTCTTCATGACACCGGCACGGCATACCTGACAGGGAAATCACTGTGGCTTTGCACCTTGCTCCTTCTTTTGCTGTGTGGCTGGCGCTGTGTGTCCACCACCTATTCCTCCAAAGTGCACAAGTCACTCGGATGAACTGGATGCCATGTGAGGTCTAGGACCTCATCATCCTCCACATCATCCTCCACCCACTCCACACCCTTGCCCTCCTTACCAGTCTGCACATTGCAGAAAGCCGTGGCAGCTGACACCTTTATTTTGTCATCATCATCAAAGACATGCTGTGGAGGTCCTTCCACATCCTCACCCTCAAATATAAGTGGTTGGGAAACAGTGCACTAAATCTCTGTCCCTTCTGGAGCAGGGCTAGGTGGATGGCCCACGGAAACACCACCAGCAGAGTCAACAAAAAGCATAATTGACCGCTGCCTGACTTGGGGCTCAGACTACTTAGCTGATGTACAAGGTTTGGGGTGGAAGACAGATGCCTATGGGTCGTCGGTGAAAACCCTTCTACTGCCTCTTCTTGTTCTGGCTTCACCATTCGTATTGCAGTATTTTGCATACAAAATGAAGCAGAACATCCTGTACTCTACGTGCAAGAGAGTAATGTGGTTCATTTGGGAGCCTGGCTTGCACAGATTAACAATGTCCTCTCCCTACAGCAGGATCTCCAACACCAGCAACACCATGCCCAGACACCGTAAATGTTTGGTACGAACCCGAACATTACGGTCTGGCTTCGCTCATCCCTAAATATGATTACTATTACAGAATTTTCTACAATATTATTTTTGAATATTAGTTTTCAAATTTAGTTTTTTCTTATAACTTGAAATTAAATTTGGAGCACATATAAATTAATGTAATATTATGTCTAGTTAAACTGAATTCAATTTTCACATTTATACACTGGAGACACTCAGGAAGCCTCTCTGGAATCTCTCGATATAGATCCTTCCACACATAAAGGTATAAAATGGCCGTGTTATGATGTCTTGTACAATTATCTGACTATCTGAGTGCACCACTGTGTGTAAGATTCCTTCTTTTATTCTAGTTTTGCATTAAATATAAAGTTTTTATTATCCACAAATATGGACATTCTACACAGCACAGATAAAGCTGAGGTGAGAATTTATTTATTTCCCAATCTTATCACAAGAAATCATCTTCCTGAGAAATAGTCTTGGTCCATCAACAATGATGTTTGCAGTGAATTTACTATAATAATTAACTACAATAGTTTGGTGAGGGATATACTCCCTGCAGTAAAATTGGTTTACAATGAAAATTTAGTGAGTCCTTGATTTTGTGGATTTGACAATTATACTAAGAATGTAAAGTGAGGATATGTCCAGTTTTGTATTTCCAGCTTATCCTAACCTCAGCTCGGTTGTATTTTTTCATTAGTTTGTATCCCTTTGTTTAAAGGGGTTGTCACACTTTATGGAATTTATCATATACACAAATACAAGGCACTTAAGTATTGTGATTGTCTATATATTTTTTTGTCAATTTGCGTTTTTTTTTTTTTTTTTTTATTATAAGCATATAGGGAATCATTTAGCAAGACTGGCATTTTCCACTCCTGTCTTAAGTCTCTCTTCACTGCTTTAGGAAGGAAAGTTATGTGGAGGCACAGGCCTCTACATTACTTAGGCACTTCCTCCAGCAGGCCATGTGAAAGACTTAAAAAATTAAACTCTGAACCTGGACATATCCCTATTTACACCAGACAGCCCCTCTGATATTAGCATCAGAGCATTTCATGTTCCAATGCTCTTCCTTGCCGTGTGCTGTATTGCCCAGTGCAAGGGCTGTTTGTATATTTTTTACACTGCTAGACAGAGGCTTGTGCCCAGCAGTGTTCCCAGTGACGTCACCGGCACTGATGGGTGGGCTTTAGTGCCGCCGTAGCTGTTTTACAGGCTAGGGCAATGCTAAAGCCTGCTTATGCTAATGTCAGAGGGGCTGCCTGGGTCAAAATAGGGATGTTTACCTCTGAACCTGGACAACCCCTAAATTTACTCCAGCTCTGGTGTTAAAAATAATAAATAAGCTGGGCCTGCCTCTTTTCCTTTTAGAAAAGTAGTGTAAGTGGGAAAAAGTAGCTGATTTTAACTCAAAAGAGCGTGTAACAAACTCTCCAACTGATCAACGCCACTAAGTGAACCAAATATTTTTAATGCCAATTCATCAAAGGGAGAGGGAGGATTATGTGAAGAGGCGTTTAGATGTTTGGAGCAACCTCCTTGCCAAATTCCTTTAAAAGTGGTGTACAAGTGTACCTAGAAGAACTTATGATAAAGGCTAGTGTTGAGTGAATCGAAGCTAAATGAATTTATCTGAATTTCAGATGCAATTTGATTTGCCACCCAACCCAAAGTTCCTGGCGCTCTGTAGTAACTAATACGTTTTTCATGAACCAGCAGTAAAAAACAAAAAATACCTACTCACCTCATCTATTTGCTCACAGAGAGGCCATCACAGCAATATTGATTGAAGAAAACATGGTAAATCTCTCACTTGCTCATGTGTGATATCACCATATCATCACTCTGGCCAGGCGCAGTGACGTCTTCAGGTTAGTGCACAGAAGATTTGGTGTGGTTTCTTCAATCAAGTTGGTCACAACATCCTCTCTGCGGGCAAATGGATGAGGTGAGTATTAATTTTTAACCCCTAATTAACCCATGAAAGGCACAATGTGACTGTCAGATGCAGCGATCAGCGTTGAACACAGCATCTGAGAGTTTCAATAATGGTGTGCGGCACAATTGCAGTTCCCCCTCATTGTGCCCGTTACATACAATGGAATGCGATACATGATGAATTAATTCCGACTGAAAAGTCTGTTAATGCATAGTTTGATCCACAATATTAAAATTCCACTTTGCATATGCCAGAGAGTCTGTTTGAGCAGCATAAAGTGATGAATGACTCTGCAGGAGTTTGTGTTGTTCAGACGTCAGGCAGTGGCAACTTATCACTGATGCGTACCATGTACTGTACTTAAGCCCTTCAAAGAGGCCACCGGGTATGTCAGAACAGCTAACAGCAGTATCAATAATGTCATCTGCCTGTTATTTACATTAGAACAGATGTTCACACTGATGGCATAAGGGACAGCAGAATTAAAACAGTTACAAATCTTGCTGGCTCCCCTATATCTGATAAGGACCCAGACATAGTGAGCCCTAAGGAGGAGAATGTGGAAGATGAGGAGCTGCCACTGGAGGAGGAGCAAGCACTGGAAGAGGATTTGCTTGTTTAGGAGGATGAGGCTCATAATGCTGATAATGATAATATTGGCCATGATGACCAAACATTTCAATGGGGATGGAGCTTGAAAGAGCTGGGTCCTCGGGAACGCTTTCTTGCCTTTGTATTGACAAGCACATCATTTAAACGAACAACTTTGATGATTACTGGATAGCCATGCTTTTAGACCCTCACTTTCCAAACAAAATTGAGAAATGTTTTCCTCCCTCCGAAAGGAAACAATGTGTATGTAGTTGCCATAGCTTTCAGCGAGCAGAAACCTGCCACCCTAAAATAATCACCTACCTCCCACTGTCTCTGCTATAATATGTAATGTAACAGAAGTCAGAGCAGCCATTTTATTACATCAACATGGTGGAAAAATGTTTCAATGTGCCACACCAGGGTGGCAAATGGAGATGTACCACCTCAACACCCAGGTTCAGTTCTACCTGAACTCTGACCACATGAACTTCTGGGCAGCTATATTGAAACAGTGGCAGGAGCTGGCCCAATATGATCTCTTTTACTTAGCCTTCACTGTCAACTCAGAGAGGGTTTTCAGCATGGAAGGTTCCATGGTGACACCCAAATGGACCAAGTTTTCTTCCACAAGTGTACAAAACATCACTTTTGTCAAAATAAACAAGGCAATAATCCATGAGGATTTCCACATTAAATAAATCTGGCCTTGCTGACGGTGCCGCATCATGCCACTGCCACTATCTGCCAGCCTGCCTGCCTAATATCATCCCATACCTTATAATTGCTGCTGCTTTCACCATTGTGCCACTGCTGATAATGTACAATTAAGCAACACTGAATTTTTCAGCCTAATTTTCTATTCATTTATAATGTTACAGGAGAACAATCAAACTGCAGCCAGAAAATTTTTCCTCTTGGGATTTCAAGTCAGTCAAAATTTAAGAATTTTATTGTTCTGTCCTCTGCTGGTGGTTTACCATGGGACAATATGTGGGAATCTTCTGATCATCACCCTGGTGTCCACCAGCAAGAACCTCCACACTCCAATGTACTTCTTCATCTCACAGCTATCCATCAGTGATATAATTTTGATCACAGATATTGTCCCAAATCTGCTCTACATCCTACTGAATAATGGAGGAACCATCAGTTTTATTGGTTGTATGACTCAGTTCTTTTTCTTTAGTGCCTCAGAAGCATGTGAATGTTTCCTTCTCACGGTGATGTCTTATGACCGATATGTGGCCATCTGTAATCCCCTCCGTTACACTTCTATCATGACTAATAGATTTTGTTTAAAACTGGTTATTTACTATTGGTCAGCCATTTTCTTTATTGCACTTTTCGAAACATCTACATTATCAATGCTAAAGTTTTGTGGAAAAAATATAATTGACCATTTCATCTGTGATCTCGTTCCATTGCTGGAAATTGCTTGTTCAGGTATTTACCTTGTTGAATTAGTAGTCTCTATGGTAGGCCCTCCTATACTTTTTATCCCACTCATAATAATAATAGTGTCATATGTTAATATTATTTCCACTATCTTAAGGATGTCATCTAATATCAGTAGACAGAAAGCCTTCTCCACCTGTAGCTCCCACCTCATTGTGGTCTCGATATTTTACTGGAGTCTATTTATTGTTTATCTTGTCCCATCAAAAGGACAATCATCGACCATCACTAAAGTTCTATCTCTGTTGTATACTGTGTTGACTCCTTTCATAAACCCCATTATATACAGTTTAAGAAATAAGGACATTATGAAAGCCATGCAGGATCATTTTTTTAAAAATTCACTTTGATCATTTGAATACCTTTTAAACACTTCCAAAAACTACATTAGAGATCTTTGTTATGACTAAGAACTTTCGAGTTTGAAACATGTTAACCTGTGGTGGAGGGTGGTGAAGAATGCAGTATGTACTTTTATACCGATCTTTACTGTTTACTGCCCGTCTGGGCATCTGTTAAATAATATTTGTGTTAAATAACCTTACCCAGGCTAGGTACCAAAGATGATTATTCTAGTCACCATCTTGGATCAACACTGCATAGTTCTTGAGTCTAACTTTCTCCAACTAACCTGCTCATTCTGGTCAATACCAAGAACGGCTCCACATAACAAAGACCCAGAACCTGCAGCCAAAATCACCACATCATGCCAGAATCTGAAAGTACATTGTCACAGAGAAAACTTGTGACCACCCCTGCTCAATTTTCTTTATAAGGAGGAGGGTCCACATTGGCGTTTTCAGTTCTATTATAACTTTCTGTTATAACATATTAATAATGTAAAATAATGGAATTGTAAGACAGAATTCAAAATGCAAAACAGAAACCTTTATTGGTATTCAATTTTGATCCGTCATAATAGACTTCTATGTCCAAAAATAACGGTTCTGTCTGGTTTCCTTATCTTAGACGGAAAATAAAATTCCTGTCGACAGGACTTTTTTCTGTCTAAGATAATGGAAACCAGGCAGAACCGTTATTTTTGGCCATAGAACTCTATTATTACGGATCGAAACTGATTGCCAATAAAGGTTTCTGTTTTGAATTTTGTCTCACAATTCCTAGTTCTCCTTAGAGTGAGAAAAAAAAATATTTACCCACCCAGACAAACAGGGTTTGCATACCAGGGAAAAGTAGAAGCCACACAGGACACAAAAACAAAATCCAAAAACTTTATTAGGGACTCAAAATAAAGAAAAATCCAAGTTTCCTACATGTTTCCAGGATACAGCATGTCTTTAGTCATGTCATTAGCTTTCAAAACATGTAGGCAACCTAGATTTTTTATTTACTATGCATCCCAAATAAAGTCATTGGATTTTATTCCCGAGTGACTTCCACTTTTGCAGCTAAAATAAAATATATATCTTTCAAAACATCACTCCCACAACTATTAATGAGCAAAAAGTGTTGAAAACCCTCATGGAGACTTTTTGATCCAAAAATATTCTAAACTAGTAATCCCATTGGTTTCTGCATCATCTGAATGCTTCACTGTCCATGCACTCAATGATCTGAGTGTTCTTATGGAAGAACCTGATTTGCACCCTCTAGAAATTGGGCCTTAGTAAAGTTCTATTCTTCTTAGAATATCTTCACTGACTGCATGGGAATTTTCCGCCAGTGACAAGACTGCTAAAACAAGATGAAGATCAGGGTAGACTGACCCCTAAAAAGATTCCTGATCCTTGAACCTCACTCATTACAGACTCTTATTTATCATTTAACATTAAAGGGGTGTTCCCATATCAGACAATGGGGGCATAAACTGCTTCCCGCCCACTATTTCTTTACCTGCAAACATCCCCTGAAGACGCCAACCCTGGCGAAATATGTCGGGATGCAGAGTTAAAGTTTGATTTTAGTTCAGAGGCAGTCAGTTGAGGGACCCGATAAGGGAAATTATAAGTTAGTTATTGTATAGAATAGCGATGCTACAAATGAGATCTCTGACGAGATGGTTTAGTCCCTAACTCTAATCCATCCTCATATTCTATCATCCTCACTGACTGTACTGAGGAATTTTAAATCAACAATTGTTCCCCTGATCATGTTTAATTTTTAAAGATACAAAATAAAAGGTGTTTTTATAGTTTATCAGTGGGATTGAAAAAAGCGCTTGGGCCATTTGACCCTTAATTAATGTGCCACCCCTGTGACCCGCACCTACAACAAGAATGGAGTGGGGAGTAGAGATGAGCGAACACCTGGATGTTCGGGTTCGAGAGGTTCGGCCGAATTTCCGGAAAATGTCCGGGTTCGTGATCCGAACTCAACCCGAACTTCATCCCGAACCCGAACCCCATAGAAGTCAATGGGGACCCGAACTTTTGGGCACTAAAAAGGCTGTAAAAGACTCCCGGAAAGGGCTAGAGGGCTGCAAAAGGCGGCAAAATGTAGGTAAATCCCCTGCAAACAAATGTAGATAGGGAAATGATGACTTAACATAAAATAAATAAAAATTAACCAATATTAATTGGAGTTAGGTCCCATAGCACAGAATCAGGCTTCAAATCACCCACCAATGGAGAAGGTTAAGCTTACTATTATTTCGACCCCAGCATCCAGACAAAGGAGAGGTCCCACAGCAGAGAATCTGGCATCATATCAACCACCACAGGAGAAGGCCACTTTCAGTGACTTAGGCCTTAGCACCCAGACAGAGGAGACATGTCAGATAGCACAAGCATTACATTTATACCATCCAGCACAGGAGAAGGCCACTTTTAGTTACTTTGACCCCTGCACCCAGAAAGAGGAGAGGCCCCACAGCACATATTCAGGCATCATATCACCCACCACAGGAGTAGGCCACCATTTAGTTAATTTGACCCCTGCACCCATGTCAGATGGTACAAGCATCAGTTTTACATCACCCAGCACAAGAGAAGGCCACTTTTAGAGACTTTGACCCCTGCACCCAGACGGAGGAGAGGTTTTCACAGCAGAGAATCAGGCATTTAGATCACCCACCACAGGAGTAGGCCATCATTTAATGGGACCCCGGCAACCATGTCAGATGGCACAAGCATCAGCATTTACATCACCCAGCACAGGAGAAGGCGACTTTTAGAGACTTTGACCCCTGCACCCAGACGGAGGAGAGAGGTTTCACAGCAGAGAATCAGGCATTTAGATCACCCACCACAGGAGTAGGCCACCATTTAATGGGACCCCGGCAACCATGTCAGATGGTACAAGCATCAGTTTTACATCACCCAGCACAGAGAAGGCCACTTTTAGAGACTTTGACCCCTGCACCCAGACGGAGGAGAGAGGTTTCACAGCAGAGAATCAGGCATTTAGATCACCCACCACAGGAGTAGGCCATCATTTAATGGGACCCCGGCAACCATGTCAGATGGCACAAGCATCAGTTTTACATCACCCAGCACAAGAGAAGGCCACTTTTAGAGACTTTGACCCCTGCACCCAGACGGAGGAGAGGTTTCACAGCAGAGAATCAGGCATTTAGATCACCCACCACAGGAGTAGGCCACCATTTAATGGGACCCCGGCAACCATGTCCAGATGGCACAAGCATCAGTTTTACATCACCCAGCACAAGAGAAGGCCACTTTTAGAGACTTTGACCCCTGCACCCAGACGGAGGAGAGAGGTTTCACAGCAGAGAATCAGGCATTTAGATCACCCACCACAGGAAGTAGGCCATCATTTAATGGGACCCGGCAACCATGTCAGATGGCACAAGCATCAGTTTTACATCACCCAGCACAGGAGAAGGCCACTTTTAGAGACTTTGACCCCTGCACCCAGACGGAGGAGAGAGGTTTCACAGCAGAGAATCAGGCATTTTAGATCACCCACCACAGGAGTAGGCCATCATTTAATGGGACCCCGGCAACCATGTCAGATGGCACAAGCATCAGTTTTACATCACCCAGCACAAGAGAAGGCCACTTTGAGAGACTTTGACCCCTGCACCCAGACGGAGGAGAGAGTTTTCACAGCAGAGAATCAGGCATTTAGATCACCCACCACAGGAGTAGGCCATCATTTAATGGGACCCCGGCAACCATGTCAGATGGTACAAGCATCAGTTTTACATCACCCAGCACAAGAGAAGGCCACTTTTAGAGACTTTGACCCCTGCACCCAGACGGAGAGAGAGGTTTCACAGCAGAGAATCAGGCATTTAGATCACCCACCACAGGAGTAGGCCATCATTTAATGGGACCCCGGCAACCATGTCAGATGGCACAAGCATCAGTTTACATCACCCAGCACAGGAGAAGGCGACTTTGAGAGACTTTGACCCCTGCACCCAGACGGAGGAGAGAGGTTTCACAGCAGAGAATCAGGCATTTAGATCACCCACCACAGGAGTAGGCCACCATTTAATGGGACCCCGGCAGCCATGTCAGATGGTACAAGCATCAGTTTTACATCACCCAGCACAGAGAAGGCCACTTTGAGAGACTTTGACCCCTGCACCCAGACGGAGGAGAGGTTTTCACAGCAGAGAATCAGGCATTTAGATCACCCACCACAGGAGTAGGCCATCATTTAATGGGACCCCGGCAACCATGTCCAGATGGCACAAGCATAACAGTTTACATCACCCAGCACAGGAGAAGGCGACTTTGAGAGACTTTGACCCCTGCACCCAGACGGAGGAGAGAGGTTTCACAGCAGAGAATCAGGCATTTAGATCACCCACCACAGGAGTAGGCCACCATTTAATGGGACCCCGGCAACCATGTCAGATGGTACAAGCATCAGTTTACATCACCCAGCACAGAGAGAAGGCCACTTTGAGAGACTTTGACCCCTGCACCCAGACGGAGGAGAGAGGTTTCACAGCAGAGAATCAGGCATTTAGATCACCCACCACAGGAGTAGGCCATCATTTAATGGGACCCTGGCAACCATGTCAGATGGCACAAGCATCAGTTTTACATCACCCAGCACAAGGAGAAGGCCACTTTGAGAGACTTTGACCCCTGCACCCAGACGGAGAGAGAGGTTTTCACAGCAGAGAATCAGGCATTTAGATCACCCACCACAGGAGTAGGCCATCATTTAATGGGACCCCGGCAACCATGTCAGATGGCACAAGCATCAGTTTTACATCACCCAGCACAAGAGAAGGCCACTTTTAGAGACTTTGACCCCTGCACCCAGACGGAGGAGAGAGGTTTCACAGCAGAGAATCAGGCATTTAGATCACCCACCACAGGAGTAGGCCACCATTTAATGGGACCCCGGCAACCATGTCAGATGGCACAAGCATCAGTTTACATCACCCAGCACAAGAGAAGGCCACTTTTAGAGACTTTGACCCCTGCACCCAGACGGAGGAGAGGTTTCACAGCAGAGAATCAGGCATTTAGATCACCCACCACAGGAGTAGGCCATCATTTAATGGGACCCCGGCAGCCATGTCCAGATGGTACAAGCATCAGTTTTACATCACCCAGCACAAGAGAAGGCCACTTTTAGAGACTTTGACCCTGCACCAGACGGAGGAGAGAGGTTTCACAGCAGAGAATCAGGCATTTAGATCACCCACCACAGGAGTAGGCCATCATTTAATGGGACCCCGGCAACCATGTCCAGATGGCACAAGTTATAACATTTATATCACCCAGCACAGGAGAAGGCGACTTTGAGAGACTTTGACCCTGCACCCAGACGGAGGAGAGAGGTTTCACAGCAGAGAATCAGGCATTTAGATCACCCACCACAGGAGTAGGCCACCATTTAATGGGACCCCGGCAACCATGTCAGATGGCACAAGCATCAGTTTTACATCACCCAGCACAAGAGAAGGCCACTTTGAGAGACTTTGACCCCTGCACCCAGACGGAGGAGAGAGGTTTCACAGCAGAGAATCAGGCATTTAGATCACCCACCACAGGAGTAGGCCACCATTTAATGGGACCCCGGCAACCATGTCAGATGGCACAAGCATCAGCTTTACATCACCCAGCACAGGAGAAGGCGACTTTGAGAGACTTTGACCCCTGCACCCAGACGGAGGAGAGAGGTTTCACAGCAGAGAATCAGGCATTTAGATCACCCACCACAGGAGTAGGCCACCATTTAATGGGACCCGGCAACCATGTCAGATGGTACAAGCATCAGTTTTACATCACCCAGCACAAGAGAAGGCCACTTTGAGAGACTTTGACCCCTGCACCCAGACGGAGGAGAGGTTTCACAGCAGAGAATCAGGCATTTAGATCACCCACCACAGGAGTAGGCCACCATTTAATGGGACCCCGGCAACCATGTCCAGATGGCACAAGCATCAGTTTTACATCACCCAGCACAGAGAAGGCCACTTTGAGAGACTTTGACCCCTGCACCCAGACGGAGGAGAGAGGTTTCACAGCAGAGAATCAGGCATTTAGATCACCCACCACAGGAGTAGGCCATCATTTAATGGGACCCGGCAACCATGTCAGATGGCACAAGCATCAGTTTACATCACCCAGCACAGAGAAGGCCACTTTTAGAGACTTTGACCCTGCACCCAGACGGAGGAGAGAGGTTTCACAGCAGAGAATCAGGCATTTAGATCACCCACCACAGGAGTAGGCCATCATTTAATGGGACCCCGGCAACCATGTCAGATGGTACAAGCATCAGTTTTACATCACCCAGCACAGGAGAAGGCCACTTTTAGAGACTTTGACCCTGCACCCAGACGGAGGAGAGAGGTTTCACAGCAGAGAATCAGGCATTTAGATCACCCACCACAGGAGTAGGCCACCATTTAATGGGACCCCGGCAACCATGTCAGATGGCACAAGTATCAACATTTATATCACCCAGCACATGACAAGGCCACTTTCAGTGAGTTAGGCCTTAGCAACGAGACAGAGGAGACAGGTCAGATAGCACAAGCATCAGTTTTACAGATCACCCACCACAGGAGTAGGCCACTTTAGTGACTTTGACCCCTGCAGCCAGAGAGGAGAGAGGTCCCACAGCAGAGATTCAGGCATTTATATCAGCCAGCACAGGAGAAGGCCGCTTTCAGTGACTTAGGCCTTAGCACCGACACAGAGGAGACAGGTCAGATAGCACAAGCATCAGTTTTACATCAACCACCACAGGAGAAGAGCACTTTTAGAGACTTTGGCCCCTGCAGCCACACGGAGGAGAGGTCCACAGCAGAGATTCAGGCATTTATATCAGCCAGCACAGGAGAAGGCCGCTTTCAGTGACTTAGGCCTTAGCACCGACACAGAGGAGACAGGTCAGATAGCACAAGCATCAGTTTTACATCAACCACCACAGGAGAAGGGCACTTTTAGAGACTTTGACCCCTGCAGCCACACGGAGGAGAGAGGTCCCACAGCAGAGAATCAGGCATCATGATCAACCACCACAGGAGTAGGCCACCTTTTGTTTCTTTGACCCTGCACCCAGAAAGAGGAGAGGTCCACAGCAGAGAATCAGGCATTTCGATCACCCACCACAGGAGAAGGCCGCTTTCAGTGACTTTGGCCCCCTGCACCCACACAAAGGAGACATGTCAGACAGCACAAGTATAACATTCATATCACCCAGCACAGGAGAAGGACACTTTCATGTACTTTGGCCCTGGCACCCAGACAGAAGGAAGGTTCATTCAACTCTGGGTTGCACCCAAGATCCTACTTAATTTCAAAAATGATTTTTCAATGAAGAAGTGGCCAGGAGTACAAGACAACATAGTTTAAGGCAGTTATTAAGGACTACTCTGCACAAGGGAGGGTCAGGTCTTGTGGGATCCATGCCTGGTTCATTTTATAAGCGTCAGCTTGTCCACGTTGGCTGCGGACAGGCGGCTGCGTTTGTCAGTAATGGCGCCCCTGCCATGCTGAATACCGTTCAGATAAAACGCTGGCCGCTGGGCAGGACAGCACCTCCAAGGCATAACATGCTAATTCTGGCCACGTGGACAATTTGGAAACCCAGAAGTTGAATGGGGCTGAACCATCCGTCAGTACGTGGAGTTGTGTGTGGCGTACTGTTCAACCATGTTAGTGAAATGTTGCCTCCTGCTAACTCGTTCGTATCAGGTGGTGGGGCAGTTAGCTAGTGGCGTGGAGACAAAACTTTTCCACATTTCTGCCATGCTAACCCTGCCCTCAGAGGAGCTGGCCGTGACACTGCTGCGTGGGCGACCTCTAGCTCCTCCTCTGCCTTGGCCTTGGCCTTCCACCTGTTCCCCTGTGACAGTTGGGAATGCTCTCAGGAGCGCGTCTACCAGCGTGCGCTTGTACTCGCGCATCTTCCTATCACGCTCCAGTGCAGGAAGTAAAGTGGGCACATTGTCTTTGTGCCGTGGATCCAGCAGGGTGGCCACCCAGTAGTCAGCACACGTTAAAATGTGGGCAACTCTGCTGTCGTTGCGCAGGCACTGCAGCATGTAATCACTCATGTGTGCCAGGCTCCCCAGAGGTAAGGACAAGCTGTCCTCTGTGGGAGGCGTATCGTCATCATCCTCTGTATCCCCCCAGCCACGCACCAGGGATGTGCCTGCGCTGTGCTGGGTGCCACCCCGCTGTGAACCTGCTTCATCCTCATCCTCCTCCACCTCCTCCTCATCCTCCTCGTCCTCCAGTAGTGGTCCCTGGCTGGCCACATTTGTACCTGCCCTCTGCTGTTGCAAAAAACCTCCCTCTGAGCCACTTCTAACAGACTGGCCTGAAAACTGCTAAACTGCTAAAAACGACCCGTCATGCTCCTCCTCCTCCTCTTGGCCCTGGCCCACCTCCTCTACCATCATCGCCCTAAGCGTTTTCTCTAGGAGACATAGAATTGGTATCGTCACGCTGATAACAGTGGCATCGCCACTGGCCATGTTAGTGGCGTACTCTAAACAGCGCCCAACAGGGCACACAGGCCTCGCATGGAGGCCCAATCATTGAGTGGTAAGTGGTGCTGTTCCATGCAGTGCGATCTGAGCCCGTTCGTGCTGCAGCTGAAACTCCACTATGGCCTGCTGCTGCTCGCACAGTCTCTCCAGCATGTGCAAGGTGGAGTTCCACCTGGTGGGCACGTCGCATATTAGGCGGTGGCGGGAAGGCCGAGGTTCCGCTGTAGCGCTGACAGGCGAGCAGCGGCAGGATGTGAGCGCGGAGCGCGCACAGGCGGCCCGCGCATATGCAGCAGCTCTGACATGTCTGGGTAGTTGTGAATGAACTTTTGCACCACCAAATTCAGCACATCGCCAGGCAAGGGATGTGCGTCAAACCGGCTAGTCCCAGAGCTGCCACGAGATTTCGCCCATTATCGCACACCACCAGGCCGGGCTTGAGGCCCACGGCAGCAACCACTGGTCGGTCTGTTGTTCAATACCCGCCACAACTCCTGCGCGGTGTGGGGCCTGTCCCCCCAAACATATGAGTTTCAGAATGGCCTGCTGGCGTTTTACCGGGCTGTGCTGAAGTTGGTGGTGAAGGTGTGTGGCTGACTGGATGAGCTGGTGGAAGCAGAGAGAGGAGGAAGCCGAGTAGGAGGAGGAGGCTACAGGAGGCAAAGAATGATGTCCTGTGATCCTGGCGGCGGAAGGGCGTGCGCCAAGGAACTCTCCGCCTGGGGCCCAGCCGCCACTACATTTACCCAGTGTGCATTTAGGGAGATATAGCGTCACTGGCCGTGCTTACTGGTCCACGTATCTGTGGTTAGGTGGACCTTGCCACAAATGGCGTTGCGCAGTGCACACTTGATTTTATCGGACACTTGCATGTGCAGGGAAGGCACGGCTGTCTTGGAGAAGTAGTGGCGGCTGGGAACCACATACTGGGGGACAGCCATGGCCATGAGCTGTTTGAAGCTGTCTGTGTCCACCAGCCGGAATGACAGCATTTCAAAGGCCAGTAGTTTAGAAATGCTGGCATTCAGGCCAAGGGCTCGAGGGTGACTAGGTGGGAATTTGCGCTTCTTATCAAAGGTTTGAGAGATGGAGAGCTGAACGCTGCTGTGTGAAATAGTGGAGACGCTAGGTGACGGTGGCGGTGGTGGTGGTGGTGTCGGTGGCACATCCTCTGTTTGCTGCTCGGCAGGTGGCAACATTCCTCTCGAGGCGGAAGCCGAGGCAGCAGCGGTAGAGGGAGCAGGGGGAGCCTGAGCGGGTTCCTTGTTTTAAAGGTGTGTACTCCCCTGCAGTTCTTGCTTTGCATGTAGATGCCTGATCATGCAGGTGGTGCTCAGGTTAAGAACGTTAATGCCTCGCCTCAGGGTCTGATGGCACAGCGTGCAAACCACTCTGGTCTTGTCGTCAGCACATTGTTTGAAGAAGTGCCATGCCAGGGAACTCCTTAAAGATGTGTTAGAAAACGCAAGAGATAGAAATAGCTCACTCCAGTGTATTCAAAGACAGGTGCTCTAATCCTAGATTGGTTCACCACTCAACCATAGGTAGGGATAAAATAGTAATGCAAGGATTGGCACTCATATATGGACGTCTTATGGACACAGGATTTATTAAAGTATAAAATAAAGAATAAAAAAAATTCTGGATGTCTAAATGCGCAGTGTACACTGAACACCAGAAATCCCAAACACACTAATTAAACGCGATACCCTTAAAAACCTCCACCTTAAAATAGCATGTAGAAAAACTGCAAAATGTATTGCAAGCAGTCCATATTCCTCAATAGACTCCTTCAAAGGTGTATATAACTTCCATTAATGGTATTAAATTCAGTCCGGACTTCTTTGATTAAATAGGACACTGTTCCTTTAAGACACGGTTTAGTGTCTCACCTTAAAAGTCACTTTACACCATATGGTAGTTTCACAGATAGTATATGTAACCCACTCTTGTGGGCTTACCTCCAGTAGTTACCCACTATATCGAATGCCGCTGTTTTAACTTATCCAGTATGCTGAAGCCGGCGTCCCGGCTCTGAACAATATCGGCGTTCCTCGTGGTGTCCGCATCACGTGACCGGATTGTATCTCAGATTGTTGCCGGATCCCAGAATCGACTCTTTCACTCTTCTAGTGTATTATTCATCAAGTGCAGAAAATGAAGTCCTAATGGGGTGCAGATTTTTCGCCAAGCAGCGTTTCGAGGATCTCTCTCCCTTCCTCAGTGGCAACGCCCCTGCTACGGACTCACCAGTTATATACTCCCAGGGACCATCACAAATCCCGAACCGGATCTATTCAGAATTTTTATCTCCACATAATTGCAATTGAAACCGCAATGCAATTTTTCATGCAAATTTTTTGCATGTGATTTTTATGTTTAAGCATACGATTCTACCATATGCCTATCATACGGTTTCTTTACAATGTTTTTACTGTGATTTTTTTGATGCGGTTATTTGGTGCGATTTTTTAAAACTTGCGTTTTTTCCGTATTAATTGCATTTCAGTATAGGCAACAATCTCCATATAACGAAAGTTCAATTAAAGTTGTAGAAATATAGTTTTCCTTCGACATGTAAGTCGAGAATATATATTAATCTTTGCTTTCTCTCTATTTTCACCCTTTGCATATCAAAGGGCCTTTTTTTAGAGGTTTCTACAATGTCAATGCATTATCTATGCGTTTTTTCATCATGCATGCGTTTTTTAACAGATATGCGTTTTTTTTTTAAAATATATGCGTTTTTTTAAAAACTTCCCATATAAAAGAAATATAAAACAATATAAAAAACGCAAGTTTTAAAAAATCGCACCAAATAACCGCATCAAAAAAATCACAGTAAAAACATTGTAAAGAAACCGTATGATAGGCATATGGTAGAATCGTATGCTTAAACATAAAAATCACATGCAAAAAATTTGCATGAAAAATTGCATTGCGGTTTCAATTGCAATTATGCGGAGATAAAAGATTCTGAATAGATCCGGTTCGGGATTTGTGATGGTCCCTGGGGAGTATATAACTGGTGAGTCCGTGTGCAGGGGTGCTGCCACTGAGGAAGGGGAGAGAGATCCCCGAAACGCGTTTGGCGAAAATCTGCACCCCATTAGGACTTCTTTTTCTGCACTTGATGAATAATACACTAGAAGAGTGAAAGAGTCGATTCTGGGATCCGGCAACAATCTGAGATACAATCCGGTCACGTGGCGCGGACACCACGAGGAACGCCGATATTGTTCAGAGCCGGGACGCCGGCTTCAGCATACTGGATAAGTTAAAACAGCGGCATTCCGACATAGTGGGGAACTACTGGAGGTAAGCCCACAAGAGTGGGTTACATATACTATCTGTGAAACTACCATATGGTGTAAAGTGACTTTTAAGGTGAGACACTAAACCGTGTCTTAAAGGAACAGTGTCCTATTTAATCAGAGAAGTCCGGACTGAATTTAATACCATTAATGGAAGTTATATACACCTTTGAAGGAGTCTATTGAGGAATATGGACTGCTTGCAATACATTTTACAGTTTTTCTACATGCTATTTTAAGGTGGAGGTTTTTAAGGGTATCGCGCTTAATTAGTGTGTTTGGGATTTCTGGTGTTCAGTGTACACTGCGCATTTAGACATCCAGAATTTTTTTTATTCTTTATTTTATACTTTAATAAATCCTGTGCCCATAGGATGTCCATATATGAGTGCCAATCCTTGCATTACTATTTTAACTCCTTGAAGATACCTTTGGGGTGCTGGGTCCCTGTTGGCGCTGGCCAATAGCAGGCAAACTCTCTGGACGGCGGCTGTTCTGCTTTTGCCCCCTGCTCCCTCTTTGGCTTCGCTGTTGTCTCGGTCTCACCACTGCCTCTTCCTCTGAACTATTTAAGTCAGCAGCACGACCTTCATTCCATGTGGGGTCTAAGACCTCATCGTCCTCTGCATCGTCTTCCACCCAGTCTTCCTCCCTGACCTCCTCCTGTTCAGTCTGCACACTGCAATAAGACGCGGCAGTGGGCACCAGTGTTTCGTCATCATCAGAGACTCGGTCACTCTGCTGTGGTGGTATTCCCATGTCCTCATCATCTGGATACATAAGTGGTTGTGCGTCAGTGCATGGAATGTCTTCCACCGCTGGGGAAGGGCTAGGTGGACGCCCCTGGAAAACCATGGGAGCAGAGTCTTCAAACAGAATAAGAGACTGCTGCATAACTTGAGGCTCAGCCAGTTTCCCTGATATGCATGGGGGTGATGTGACAGACTGATGGGCTTGGTTTCAGGTGCCACCTGTGCGCTTTCCGCAGAAGACTGGGCGGAAGACAATGTGGTGAACGTGCTGGAAGCACTGTCGGCCATCCAATCGACTAATGCCTGTACCTGCTCAGGCCTTACCATCCTCATAACGGCATTGGGCCCCACCAAATATCGCTGTAAATTCTGCCGGCTACTTGAGGAGTTGGTTCACTACTTTGTGCGCCTGAGGCCGAACGGCCACGTCCTCTGCCAGCAACAGAGGCTCCACGGACACCACCACGACCGCGTCCTCGTCCCTTAATAGAATGTTTCCTCATTGTTGCGATTCAACTCGCACCACAATAAAATATATTATTTTTAGCCCCAAAATTCCCACACTGGAAGATATAATTCCTTTTTCCGGTATTAATTACAGAAAACTGCTGCAAATTGGACACCAGAATTTTTAATATGCTAGTTTTGGTACATAGATTCCCACACGGGGAGATATAATTCCTTTTACAGGAGTAAAAACGTGCGGCCTACTGTTTCTGGTCTAACTAACACCAGATTGATTAAATTGGCCTTTTTTCACCAAATTACAACACTGGACAATGTAATGCCTTTTCAGTATATTCTTTTACAGGAGTAAAACGTAGGCCTACTGTTTCTGGTCTAACTAACACCAGATTGATTAAATTGACCTTTTTCACCAAAATTACAACACTGGACAATGTAATGCCTTTTTGCGGTATTAATTACAAGAAGACTGCTGCTAATTGGACACCAGAATTTTAAAATGCTAGTTTGTGTACATAAATTCCCACACTGGAAGATATAATTCCTTTTTCGGTACTAATTACAAGAAAACTGCTGCAAATTGGACACCAGAATTTTAATATGCTAGTTTTGGTACATAGATTCCCACACGGGAGATATAATTCCTTTTACAGGAGTAAAACGTGAGGCCTACTGTTTCTGGTCTAACTAACACCAGATTGATTAAATTGGCCTTTTTTTCACCAAAATTACAACACTGGACAATGTAATGCCTTTTCAGGTGATTAATTCCTTTTTACAGGAGTAAAAACGTGAGGCCTACTGTTTCTGGTGTAACTAACACCAGATTGATTAAATTGGCCTTTTTTCACCAAAGATTACAACACTGGACAATGTAATGCCTTTTTCAGGTATTAATTACAAGAAGACTGCTGCTAATTGGACACCAGAATTTTTAAAATGCTAGTTTGTGTACATAAATTCCCACACTGGAAGATATAATTCCTTTTTCGGTATTAATTACAGAAAACTGCTGCAAATTGGACACCAGAATTTTTAAAATGCTAGTTTTGGTACATAGATTCCCACACGGGAGATATAATTCCTTTTACAGGAGTAAAAACGTGCGGCCTACTGTTTCTGGTCTAACTAACACCAGATTGATTAAATTGGCCTTTTTTCACCAAAATTACAACACTGGACAATGTAATGCCTTTTTCGGTATTAATTCCTTTTACAGGAGTAAAAACGTGAGGCCTACTGTTTCTGGTGTAACTAACACCAGATTGATTAAATTGCCTTTTTTTCACAAAAATTACAACACTGGACAATGTAATGCCTTTTGCAGGTATTAATTACAAGAAGACTGCTGCTAATTGGACACCAGAATTTTTAAAATGCTAGTTTTGGTACATAGATTTCCCACACGGGAGATATAATTCCTTTTTACAGGAGTAAAAACGTGCGGCCTACTGTTTCTGGTCTAACTAACACCAGATTGATTAAATTGGCCTTTTTTCACCAAAATTACAACACTGGACAATGTAATGCCTTTTTCAGGTATTAATTCCTTTTACAGGAGTAAAAACGTGAGGCCTACTGTTTCTGGTGTAACTAACACCAGATTGATTAAATTGGCCTTTTTTCACCAAAGTACAACACTGGACAATGTAATGCCTTTTCAGGTATTAATTACAAGAAGACTGCTGCTAATTGGACACCAGAATTTTTAAAATGCTAGTTTGTGTACATAAATTCCCACACTGGAAGATATAATTCCTTTTCCGGTATTAATTACAAGAAAACTGCTGCAAATTGGACACCAGAATTTTTAAAATGCTAGTTTTGGTACATAGATTCCCACACGGGAGATATAATTCCTTTTACAGGAGTAAAAACGTGCGGCCTACTGTTTCTGGTCTAACTAACACCAGATTGATTAAATTGGCCTTTTTTCACCAAAATTACAACACTGGACAATGTAATGCCTTTTTCGGTATTAATTCCTTTTTACAGGAGTAAAAATGTGAGGCCTACTGTTTCTGGTGTACCTAACACCAGATTGATTAAATTGGCCTTTTTTCACCAAATTACAACACTGGACAATGTAATGCCTTTTTCAGGTATTAATTACAAGAAGACTGCTGCTAATTGGACACCAGAATTTTTAAAATGCTAGTTTGTGTACATAAATTCCCACACTGGAAGATATAATTCCTTTTTCGGTATTAATTACAAGAAAACTGCTGCAAATTGGACACCAGAATTTTTAAAATGCTAGTTTTGGTACATAGATTCCCACACGAGGAGATATAATTCCTTTTACAGGAGTAAAAACGTGAGGCCTACTGTTTCTGGTCTAACTAACACCAGATTGATTAAATTGGCCTTTTTTCACCAAAAATTACAACACTGGACAATGTAATGCCTTTTCCGGTATTAATTCCTTTTTACAGGAGTAAAAACGTGAGGCCTACTGTTTCTGGTGCTAACTAACACCAGATTGATTAAATTGGCCTTTTTTCACCAAAATTACAACACTGGACAATGTAATGCCTTTTCCGGTATTAATTCCTTTTTACAGGAGTAAAAGCGTGAGGCCTACTGTTTCTGGTGTAACTAACACCAGATTGATTAAATTGGCCTTTTTTTCACCAAAATTACAACACTGGACAATGTAATGCCTTTTTCCTGTATTAATTACTTATCACAGGAGTAAAAACGTGAGGCCTACTGTTTCTGGTGTAACTAACACCAGATTGATTAAATTGGCCTTTTTTCACCAAAATTAGAACACTGGACGATATAATGCCTTTTTTTTGCGGTATTAATTACAAGAGGACTGCTGGTATTTCAGAACACCGGAATTTTTAAAATGCTAGTTTTGATAGATAAATTTCCCACACTGGGAGAAATATTGCCTAAGCCTTTTTACAGTATTAATTACAACAGGAGTGCTTCTTCTGGTCTAACACCAGAATAATTTTATTATTACGGTGAAAGCTTTTTTTCTCTCTCTGCTGTGTAGTGTCATTTAAAGCAGTTTTTTTTTTCTCTGCTTGGTGAGGGGGAGTGGCTTGGTCTAACAGGTGCTATAAATTAGACCACTCAACTCTTCCAGAGCCTGCTCTACCTGAGGCTTGCATTATTAAGTGGCTGCTTTCATAAGTGGAGTTAAAGAAACCGGAGTTCTAGAAAAGGAGCAAGAAACAGAGATTCATTAGATCATCCTTGTATACAGTTGGTTTGATTCTAGCTAGTCTTCCTACTGCTGTAAGGGACCACAGTAACTAAGAATCTTGATATCACTGCTCTATATTGTATTTATTTATTTTTTCCCCTCTCTTTTCCCGTGTAATCCCCATTTAGTATGACTTCCATTATTACAGCGCCGCCCAGTGCACATCTTGTATGATGTATGCAGTCCTGGAACAGCTGCTCGAGGGTGTATATGTTTGTTCAAAATGTGAGCAAATTACCCGCTTGGAATCGCACATCGAGTCTCTAAACAGGCGAGTTGCAACACTGAAAGCCACTGACAATTTGGAAAAAGTTTGCTGCTCACTGAGCAAGCACTCTATGGGGTGATGGGGGAGGGTGGTAGCAGAGGCTGAGGAGAGTGAGGTAGTTAGCTGGGCACAGTAAGAAAGCCGGGGTAGAGGGAAGAGTGCCAGGGAGGCTAGCCCTGATCTGACACACCCCGACAAGTTTGCACGGTTGGCAGATGAGGGGGATGACAGTTCAGGGACGGCACCGCTGTAGCCAGACACTTCCTCTGCCAGTCAGGGGAATGTCAGCTCCAGTAAGCAGGGGACCAGGAGAGCAGGGCAGGCCAGACAGGTGCTGGTAGTGGGAGACTCAATTATTAGGGGTACAGATAGGGCAATCTGTCACAAAGATCGTGATCGCCGAACAGTGTGCTGTCTTCCTGGCGCTAGAGTTCGACACATCGCGGATCGGGTTGACAGATTACTGGGAGGGGCTGGAGAAGATCCAGCGGTCATGGTCCATATCGGAACCAATGACAAAGTTAGAGGAAGGTGGAGAGTCCTTAAAATGATTTCAGGATTTAGGTCAAAAGCTTAGGGCAAGGACCTCAAAAGTAGTATTTTCTGAAATACTGCCTGTACCACGAGCCACACAAGAAAGGCAGCGGAGATTAGGGAGGTTAACAAGTGGCTCAAGAACTGGTGTAGGAAGGAGGGGTTCGGGTTCATGGAGAACTGGGCCGACTTCTCTGTTGGCTACAGGCTCACCGTAGGGGACGGGCTGCACCTCAATGGGGAAGGGGCAGCTGTGTTGGGGAGAAAGATGGCTAGAAAGGTTGGAGGAGTGTTTAAACTAGGGACTGGGGGAGGGTAATTATGTTATAGGATGGGAAGATAGTGCAGATAGAGACCAGGGCGAGGTAGTGTGTCTGGGGGAGGAATGGAAGAGGGGACTAGAACAGCTCAGAATGAAAGATGTAGGGTCAAAAATACACATAAACCTGTCAAATGTATGTATACTAATGCCAGAAGCCTGACTAACAAGACTGGTGAACTGGAATTAGTGATGTGTGAGGAGGACTATGACATAGTGGGAATAACTGAGACATGGCTGGATGATAGCTATGACTGGGCAGTTAATATAAAGGGTTACAATCTGTTTAGAAAGGATCGTCAAAACCGGAGAGGTGGAGGGTCTGCCTCACGTGAAGTCGTGTCTAAATCCCGTAATTGAGAATACATCTCTGAGGGACATGAACATGTGGAGTCACTGTGGGTAGAAATACATGGAGCAAAAAACAATAATAAAATGCTAATAGGAGTGTATTATAAACCACCTAATATACCAGAGTCCACAGAAAATCTATTACTAAACGAGATAGACGAGGCCGTAAATCATAATGAAGTCGTTATCATGGGGGACTTCAACTACCCAGATATAGACTGGGAAACTGAAAGCTGTACATCCCATAAAGGAAACAGGTTCTTGGCAATAGCCAAAGACAATTTCCTTTCCCAACTGGTTCAGGACCCCACTAGAGGGACGGCCATACTGGACTTAGTATTAACCAATAGACCTGATAGAACAACAGATGTGCAGGTTGGGGGACACCTGGGAAATAGTGACCATAAAGTTATAACCTTCCAATTATCCTTCAAACGAGAGTTTCTAAAGGGAGGAACAAAAATACCAAACTTCAAAAAAGCAAAATTTAGCCAACTAAGCGAGGCCATAGGCCTAACTAACTGGGACAAAGTCCTCAAAAATAAAAAATACAACCATAAAATGGGAGATTTTTAAAAGCATTGTAACATCTAATTGTGAGAGGTACATACCTTATAGGAATAAAAGGCTAAGGAACAATAAGAGACCAATGTGGATAAATGGAACCGTAAAGAAGGCAATAAATGACAAAAGAAAGCATATAAATCGCTAAAACAGGAGGGCAGTCAGGAAGCACTGATAAACTATAAGGAAAAAAATAGAATATGTAAAAAACTAATAAAATTTGCCAAACTAGAGACCGAGAGATTAATTGCCAAAGAGAGTAAAACTAACCCTAAAATGTTCTTCAATTATATAAATAGTAAAAAATATAAATCTGAAGGAGTCGGCCCTCTACATAGCAATGAGGGGTGTTGCAGAGAGCGACGAGGATAAAGCAAAACTATTAAATATTTTTTTCTCCACTATATTCACTGAGGAAAATAAACTGTCAGATGAAATGCAGAATGTAAAAGTAAATCCCCCATTAAAAGTGCCCTGTCTGACCCAGGAAGAAGTACAACAGCGACTTAAAAGATTAAAATAGACAAATCGCCAGGACCGGATGGCATACACCCCGTATCCTAAGGGAATTAAGTGATGTCATAGCCAGACCATTATTTCTGATATTTACGGACTCTATAATAACAGGAATGTTCCACAGGATTGGCGCATAGCAAATGTGGTGCCAATATTCAAAAGGGTCCAAAAACAGAGCCTGGAAATTATAGGCCGGTAAGTTTAACATCTATTGTTGGTAAACTGTTTGAAGGGTTTTTAAGAGATGCTATTTTGGAGTATCTCAATGAAAATAAGCAAATAACGCCATATCAGCATGGCTTCATGAGGGATCGGTCATGCCAAACAAATTTAATCAGCTTCTATGAGGAGGTAAGTTCTAGACTTGACAGCGGCGAATCAATGGATGTCGTATATCTGGACTTCTCCAAAGCATTTGACACCGTACCTCATAAAAGGTTAGTATATAAAATGAGGATGCTCGGACTGGGAGAAAATGTCTGTATGTGGGTAAGTAACTGGCTGAGTGACAGAAAACAGAGGGTGGTTATTAACGGTAGATACTCAGATTGGGTCACTGTAACTAGTGGGGTACCTCAGGGTTCAGTATTGGGCCCTATTCTCTTCAATATATTTATTAATGATCTTGTAGAAGGCCTGCACAGTAAAATATCTATTTTTGCAGATGACACTAAACTGTGTAAAGTAATTAACACTGAAGAGGACAGTTTTCTGCTACAGAGGGATCTGGATAGATTGGAGGCTTGGGCAGAAAAATGGCAGATGAGGTTTAACACTGACAAATGTAAAGTTATGCACATGGGAAGGAATAATGCAAGTCACCCGTACATATTAAATGGTAAAACACTCGGTAACACTGACATGGAAAAGGATCTAGGAATTTTAATAAACAGCAAATTAAGCTGCAAAAACCAGTGTCAGGCAGCTACTGCCAAGGCCAATAAGATAATGGGTTGCATCAAAAGGGGCATAGACGCCCGTGATGAGAACATAGTCCTACCACTTTACAAATCACTGGTTAGACCACACATGGAGTACTGTGTACAGTTCTGGGCTCCTGTGAACAAGACAGACATAGCAGAGCTGGAGAGGGTTCAGAGGAGGGCAACTAAAGTAATAACTGGAATGAGGGATCTACAGTACCCTGAAAGGTTATCAAAATTAGGGTTATTCACTTTAGAAAAAGACGACTGAGGGGAGATCTAATAACTATGTATAAATATATCAGGGGTCAGTACAGAGATCTGTCCCATCATCTATTTATCCCCAGGACTGTGACTGTGACAAGGGGACATCCTCTGCGTCTGGAGGAAAGAAGGTTTGTACACAAACATAGAAAAGGATTCTTCACTGTAAGAGCAGTGAGACTATGGAACTCTCTGCCTGAGGAGGTGGTGATGGTGAGTACAATAAAGGAATTCAAGAGGGGACTGGATTTATTTCTGGAGTGTAATAATATTACAGGCTACAGCTACTAGAGAGGGGTCGTTGATCCAGGGAGTTATTCTGATTGCCTGATTGGAGTCGGGAAGGAATTTTTTTTCCCCTTAAGTGAGGAAAATTGGCTTCTGCCTCACAGGGGTTTTTTGCCTTCCTCTGGATCAACTTGTAGGAAACAGGCCGAACTGGATGGACAAATGTCTTTTTTCGGTCTTATATACTATGTTACTATGTTACTATCAGACAATGGGGGCATATCCTAGTGATATGCCCCGATTGTCTGAGATGGCAAAACCCCTTTAACATTAATCATTCCTTGACAATTGTTTCTTAACCTATAGATGGGGTTATCCCAAGTTTAATGTAAAAATTAAAAAAAAGATCATTTAGTCATTGGCAGTCTATACCAACATGCAAACCATGCAAAAGCCTTCAACTGTCAGATGTCCCCACTAGACCACTGAAAAAGTGGTCAGACAACGTCACAACTTTCAATGTATCCACGTTCTTAAGACACAGATACAGTTGTGGATAGAAAAGACAGCCTACCAGAAAATTATCAGTGGCTGTCCCTTTAAGTTGCTACCAGTCAATGCAACGATGCAGCACCTATTGTCACTCCAACGATGCAGCACCTATTGTCACTCCATCACTGATGGAGAGACATTATGTAAAGGTGGCTAGACAATCTTTGTTATTGGCTTCCAGTCCTCCATCTGGTTCAAGGCCTGTACGGACACATGGGAGTCATCCTGTTCTGTGGCGAGGTGTGCTAAGATAACAGCATTGCACTGTGTAAGCTCACCCTGTAGCTACAGCACTAACTGAAACTTGCACTTTTATTATAAGACCGAGACTGTCACAGAGCGGGATTTTACTTTACAGACTGACCAAATAAGAGACAGCAGAAATGTAGTACCCCCAGAGCGGGCACTACCATTCCTATACCCTGCTACTGTCTCTAATGGCTAACAAATAAGGTCATCTGTGTATCTGATTCCAGGTCCTTTGATAATGTTCCTTAGTAATATTGTTATGTAACTGTTATGTATTGTATTACATGCACTGTGCTTGGTTGTTCAGCAGCTGGCAGTGTATCTGTCAGAGTACCTTTAGGTAGAATAGAACCTACCATTCCATTCTCCCCCTTTTTGGGCAGTAGTTGTCTAGTCCTGTTTCCTACCAAGGGAAGAGTTGCAGGAAGCTATAGTTAGCCGAAAGTGAAATTGAGAGTTAGAAAGAGATGAGAAGCACCCTGACTCCTTCTAATTTACAGTATTAGGACGTGGTCAACAGCCAAAGGCATCCCATTCAAAGGTACCAGAACTATAAGAAATTCCAGCTACTAGACCAAAGCCAGAGTTTAGCACAGCAGAGAAAGAGAAAGCAAGGCATCCAAGTTTGCCTGACAGTTTACCCCAAAACCTGCTGGAGAAAGAGAAAGATTACTTATGGCCTGGATTAAAGTTTATTCAAGTAAAGTTGTTGAACTTTTACCAAATCTGTACTCTTACTCCACCAACTGTCACTCTCCCCTGTATTGCTTTGGAGCCTAAACCTGGGGAGTGACAAATGACACAGCAAACTAATAGGGCTACAATTCCTAAAACCTGGGACACAATTGGCCTTGGAAGACGGCACATTGCAGAAACAAAAGAGGGTGGAGTGGAAGCCCATTTGGGCACAGTGGTGATACAAACCGTATTCCAAAAAAGTTGGGACAATAAACAAATTGTGAATAAAAACTGAATGCAATGATGTGGAGATGGCAAATGTCAATATTTTATTTGTAATAGAACGTAGATGACAGATCAAACGTTTAATCCGAGTAAATGTATCATTTTAAAGGAAAAATATGTTTTTTCAAAATTTCACAGTGTCAACAAATCCCCAAAAAGTTGGGAAAAGTAGCAATAAGAGTCTGGAAAAAGTAAATTTGAGCATAACGAAGAGCTGGAAGACCAATTAACACTAATTAGGTCAATTGGCAACATAATTGGGTATAAAAAGAGCTTCTCAGAGTGGCAGTGTCTCTCAGAAGCCAAGATGGGTAGAGGATCACCAATTCCCACAATGTTGCGCAGAAAGATAGTGGAGCAATATCAGAAAGGTGTTACCCAGCGAACAATTGCAAAGACTTTGCATCTATCATCATCAACTGTGCATAACATCATCCGAAGATTCAGAGAATCTGGAACAATCTCTGTGCTGTAAGAGGGTGCAAGGTGTCATATTTGATGGCAGGTACGTGTCACCGAGGTTGCTGGCCTCGGTGAGGTAAGAGCCGGGTTTTTTTTGTCAGCAGCAGCTAGTGCTGTTTGACTCTGTTAAATAGCATGGCTGCAAAGCCGATCCGGGCCGGCTCTTACCGGGAGCAGCTAAAGTGTAGGGTGGGTGGCTGCTCCCACGATCCAGTCCTGGTTTTGGGCTGGTATAAAACACAGCCAGCAGCTGTGTCTGAGGTGGTGATTATCCTGGAGCCTGCTAACAGGGCTCTGGAGTTCTCTGTCCTGGAGGAAAGAGCTCAGCAAGGAGGTGGCTTTTGTTCCTGGCTACCTGAAGGTGGATTCTCCTGCGGCTGGGCCGACAGCCTGGTGCGAACCTGCACCTACACCTCCCAGGTGACTGAACCTGTGTTGGCCTGTTTTGTTTTGCCTCCTTGTTTCTGACATGTGAATTACCACCGAAAAGACTGTTTGCTGTGTATTTTTGTGTCAGTGTGAATAAAACACTGTTTATTGCACATCCTGGACTCTTTGTTTTGCCTCGGTACTGCACCCGCACCGCTGTCTACCAGAGCGACTCCCACATTTGGTGGAGGATGCGGGCATGCGTAGTGAGGCTGGCGTGAACGCCGAAGTTTTTTTTTTGCTAAAGTGCATGATATATATTAAGCCAGCAAAGTTGCAAGCAGGAATTTCTGGCAACATGGAGGCTGCTGTGAAGGCTCTCATAGAGGCTAACGTGCAGCAGCGGGAGACCAACCAGCTACTGCTACAACATGTGATGGCGTTACAGGCGGCAGGAGCGTCCCACCACGCCCATGATGCCCGAAAGCGGTCCGTGCGGCGATCCCAAAGATGACCCCGCAGACGACGTGGAGACATACCTGGCGGTCTTTGAGAAGGTCGCCGTGAGGGAAAGTTACCCCGTGACCAGTGGGCCGAGGTGGTTGCTCCGCTCCTGGCATCCGGACCCCAGCAAGTTTTTTTTTGATTTGGCAGATGACCAGGCTGCTGACTATTCCACGGTGAAGGGGGAGACCCTGGCCAGACTGGGGGTAAACGTGTTGGTCCGGGCTCAGCGGGTCCACCAGTGGGACTTTAAAGCGGCTGAACCCGCCAGGCTGCAGTACTATGAGTTGCTGCACCGGTTGCAAAAATGGCTGCAGCCTGACATTCTAAGTCCGACTGCTATGCTGGACCGTCTGCTGGCTGACATGTTCTGGAGGGCCTTGCCTTACCCCCTTCAACACTGGATCGGCCAGGTATCCCCCACCAATGCCCTTGAGATGGTCGACCTGGTGGAGCGATATGAGGCCACCAGAAACCTGCAGGGGGGTTCTTTTGGGACGGGGCCAGTCAAACCTCGGAAATCTCCACCCCAGTCCCGGCGGCCGGCCAAACCCGCCCGGGATGTACCCTTGCAGATCAATCCCCAGTGGTCTGCTGGCAGTGTCGGGAGCCTGGACACATAGGGCCAACTGTCCCCATCGGGGGAACCCATGGAGACTAATTATGGGTACCGGGCTTCCATGTATGCCCGGAGACTGTGTGCGACCGGCACCCCGAGACAATAGACAATCGTCATCTGTGCCAGGTGCAAGTCGGGGATAACCTGGCAGTGGCGCTGTTGACTCAGGGAGCCTGGTAACCCTGGTAAGTGCTGCCCTGGTACAGCCCACCCAGTATACGGGCCGGAAAGTTGGTGTGGTGTGCATACACGGAGACTTAAAGGACTATCCCACTGCTGTAATGTCTCTGTCCACGGCGGCCGGCACCTGGACTTGTGAAGTGGCGATCTCCACAAAGCTACCCTATGAACTAATAATTGGGAGAGACTTCCTGGTTTTCCGTCACTGTGGCCTGAGATGAAAGTGACTAATAGCCCTGAGACAGGGTAACCCTAGCAGAGTGGCCTGATACCCCTGGAAGGCCAGAACCCTGGGAGCCCGAGTCTGAAGGGCCAGCGGTAGGGGTGACCACTGCTGCAGCGGTAGTGGGGAGACAACCCCACTGAGTGTAATGGTGGGAGACACGGAGGACTTGCCACCGGGGCCTGAGTTGGCAGACCTCAATGTCTCCGGGAAAATTTTGGGACCGCACAACACGGGACCAAACCCTAACCAGGGCCTGGGAGAATGTGCTGGAAATTGATGGTAAACCCCAGAAACCAGGGGCTGAATTAATGTTTCCGTGATTCATTGTTCTGCAGGATATGTTGTATCGGGTGAACCAAATCCGAGGTGAACCTGTTGAACAGTTGGTGGTGCCCACAGCGCATCGCAAGCTTGTCATGGAGCTTGCCCACCAACATGTTCTTGGGGACACCTGGGTGGCAGAAAACCCAGGACCGCATACTGCAGCGGTTTTATTGGCCCAGCGTGTTCAAGGAGGTAGAAAATTATTGTAAGTCCTGTCCAACCTGTCAGATAACTAGCCCCCAGCCACATTTCCGTAGTCCTCTGGTACCTCTGCCAATTATTGAAGTACCGCTTGAGCTGAATCGCTATGGATTTAATTGGGCCTGTACCAAGGTCTGCCAGGGGCCACCAACACATTCTGGTAGTTCTCGACTATGCCACTGGTATCCGGAGGCGGTGCCTCTGCGACATACCTCAGCTAAGCTCATTGCCAAAGAGTTAATGGAGATGTTTTCCCGTGTGGGCCTGCCAAAAGAGGTTCTGACAGACCAAGGGACCCCTTTATGTCCAAAGTAATGAGGGAACTGTGTAAATTGTTGCGTATAAAGCAGTTACGGACGTCCGCTTACCATCCGCAAACAGACGGTCTTGTAGAGAGGTTTAACCAAACTCTAAAAATATGTTAAAGAGGGTGGTGTCTAGAGATGGGAAGGACTGGGATCTGCTTCTGCCCTATCTCATGTTCGCAGTGCGAGGTGCCCCAGGCCTCTACTGGGTCCCCGCCTTCGAACTGCTTTATGGCAGACACCCTCGGGGCCTGTTGGATATCGCCAAGGAAGCATGGGAACAACAGCCTGTCCCCCACAAAAGTGTCATTGAGTATGTCGCCCAGATGCAGGAATGGATGGAAAGGGTGCTGCCCTTGGTCCGGGAGCATATGGAGGCAGCGCAACAAGCCCAGAGTAGGGTGTACAATCGTCAGGCTCGGGTACGGGACTTCAATCCGGGAGATCGGGTTTTGGTTCTGGTACCCACCCTTGACAGCAAATTCCTAGCTAGGTGGCAGGGCCCCTATGAGGTGATCGAGAAGGTAGGGAAGTAAATTACAAAGTACACCAGCCAGGCGGCGCAAGCCGGAGCAGGTGTACCACGTGAATTTACTTAAGCCGTGAAAGATAGGGACGCGGCCGACGACCACAGCCCCCGGCCAGGGCTTCTAGGGTGAAAAGGGTCCAGCCCCACAGTTCGAGGCCTGTGAAGCAGTAACCACGGTGAAAATTGCAGACAGCCTGTCTTCCAAACAAGTTCAGGAAGTCAGGAGTTCTCAGTCGGAACACGGATGTGTTCTGGGACCTCCCTGGCCGCACGCCTCATCCGACATGACATCGCCACTGAGCCTCAGGCCAAGGTCCGGTTAAAACCATACCGGGTACCCGAGGCTCGGCGGCGGGCCATCGCGGAGGAAGTGCAGTTAATGTTGAAGCTCGATGTCATTGAGGAGTCGAAAAGTGAGTGGGCCAGTCCCATAGTCCTAATACCTAAGCCGGATGGGACGCTGCGGTTCTGCAACGACTTTCGCAAGTTAAATGAAGTATCCAAGTTTGACGCGTATCCCATGCCCCGAGTAGACGAGCTTGTTGAAAATTTAGGACAAGCCCGTTATTTTTCTGTGCTGGACCTCACTAAAGGGTACTGGCAGGTACCCTTAACGGTCGGCTAAGGAAAAACCGGCTTGTTACCCGCAGGGCCTGTATCACTACAAGGTGTTACCCTTGGCCTGCATGGCGCCCGCCACTTTCCAAAGGTTAATGGACATAGTGCTGCGACCACATCGTCGGGCACGCCTCGGCCTACTTAGATGATGTAGTCATCCACAGCACCGACTAGGAAAGCCATTTACCCAAGGTGCAGGCGGTAGTGGATGCCCTGAGGAAAGCTGGACCAACCGCCAATCCAAAAAAGTGTGCGATTGGGTTGGAAGAGACCAAATATCTGGAATATGTAATCGGGCGGGAGTCATCAAACCTCAGGTAACTAAGGTAGAGGCCATTCGTAACTGGCCCCGACCGGTCACCACCAGGCAGGTAAAGTCGTTCCTGGGGATTGTAGGATACTACATGAGGTTTGTGCCCCACTTTGCCACAATAGCAGCGCCATTGACAGACCTGTTGAAGGGGCGAAAGTCTGGGAGGGTTAGCTGGAGTGAGAAGGCGGAGGAGGCTTTCTCCGCTTGAAGTCGGCCCTGTGTGGGTCCCCGGTTTTGGTGACACCCGACTTCAACAAAGGAGTTTGTCGTACAGACCGATGCCTGGAGGTAGGCCTCGGTGCGGTACTGTCTCAGGAGGTCAACGGGGAAGAACATCCCGTTGTCTTCCTGAGCCGTAAGCTCAGTCCCGCCGAGTCCAGATATAGTATAGTGGGAGAGGGAGTGCCTGGCTATCAAGTGGGCACTCGAATCTCTCCGCTACTACCTGTTAGGGAGGAGGTTCCGTCTGGTGACCGACCATTCCCCTCTCAAGTGGATGAGTCAGGCCAAGGAGAGGAATGCTCGGGTCACCAGGTGGTTCCTATCCCTTCAAAATTTCAAATTCTCCGTGGAACACAGGGCAGGCCGCTTGCAGGGTAACGCAGATGCCCTGTCCCGCGTCCACTGCCTCACGTGTGTTCACCCCCTCAGGGTTGAACAAAGGGGGGGGGTGTGTAAGAGGGTGCAAGGTGTCATATTTGATGGCAGGTACGTGTCACCGAGGTTGCTGGCCTCGGTGAGGTAAGAGCCGGGTTTTTTTTGTCTGCAGCAGCTAGTGCTGTTTGACTCTGTTAAATAGCATGGCTGCAAAGCCGATCCGGGCCGGCTCTTACCGGGAGCAGCTAAAGTGTAGGGTGGGTGGCTGCTCCCCACGATCCAGTCCTGGTTTTGGGCTGGGTATAAAACACAGCCATATAGAAGCAAGGGGGAGAAATGGTGGCACTGCTCAAACCCAATACAGAGAGAGACTCTCAAATTCCGGCCTTAGCGACCTCACTGGACCGGGGTGCCTGGCGAGTATAGATAGAAACATCTAACATCGAGAAAAATAGTTCGCGGCACTCACCATCCGATGCTCAAGGTACATTTATTGCAGAGGTACTACAAGTACAGGGGTACAGACTCACATGGAGAGAGAACAAACAGCGACGGCCGTTTCGCGGGGCGACCGCTTCTTCCGGCTGTTCAGCATGTTCCACGCGTCACGTCAGCGCCTAATATGCGCGTCACCAGGAGGGAGGGGTCAAACCAACCCATCTCCTAGCAACTGGTAGCGTAAAGTAGGTAGCGACCGTGCGCCTAGAACTATATGGAACATAAATAAAAGCAAGTACAAAAGACATACATTACTACATATATCAAATTATAAATTATAAATTTCAAGGCTGGGATTGTGACACGCGTAACTCCTACGCCTCCACTAGAGAGGCAATATTATCAATACAAAGATGCATATTCATACAAAGGAGCAAAACAAAGGCAGTTAAATGAAGACCGAAATGTCATTACGTTCATTAAGGCCCAAATGACCCGTGGCATCTGTCCTTATAATATGCCGGGCCTCCTTCTGGAGTAGTACGCGATGTCTATCGCCCCCCTGTACTGCCGGGGGTACATGCTCTAGACCCGCAAATTTCAAAACATTTGCGTCACCACCATGTTGGCACCTAACGTGCTCAATTAAGCGTGTTCTTCCTTTACCTGTTTTAATTGAGTTACGGTGCTCGCGAATGCGCTCCAGAAGGGGGGCAATATAGTTGTGATGTCGAGGGACTTCTATACTATGGAGGCAGGAAGACAGTTGAATGATGTCTCCACCTACGAAAAAATCCCAGCGGATCCTATTCCAGGGATCAGTGCCAAATTGGTGGCACTGCTGCAGAAGTTTGTGGGGGCAGGCGTCCTCCATGGCAGGACCATTGATAAATTGGTCCCCACTTATCCTAAAAGACCAACTTGGTATTTTCTCCCTAAGGTGCATAAGTCACTGACCCATCCCCCTGGACGGCCTATCGTGTCGGGGGTTGGGTCAGTGACTGAACCTTTGTCGAGGTATTTAGATTGGCTTCTACGTCCTATCCTATGTAGGTTCCCAACATATCTAGGTGACACTAACGACTTCCTACTGGCACTGGATAATTGCACTGTATGGTTACAGTCCAGATCTTTCACCTATAGAGAAAATTTGGCGCATCATAAAGAGGAAGGTGCAACAAAGAAGGCCCAAGACGATTGAACAGTTAGAGGCCTGTATTAGACAAGAATTGGAGAGCATTCCTATTTCTAAACTTGAGAAACTGGTCTCCTCGGTCCCCAGACGTCTGTTGAGTGTTGTAAGAAGAAGGGGAGATGCCACACAGTGGTGAAAATGGCCTTGTCCCAACTTTTTTGGGATTTGTTGACACCATGAAATTCTGAATCAACATATTTTTCCCTTAAAATGTTACATTTTCTCAGTTTAAACTTTTGTTCCGTGATTTATGTTCTATTCTGAATAAAATATTAGAAGTTGTCACCTCCACATCATTGCATTCAGTTTTTATTCAAGATTTGTATAGTGTCCCAACTTTTTTGGAATCCGGTTTGTACACTGGGGGAAGAGCAACATTTGGGGCAGAGAGATCACATTCAAAGGCGCTGAGTGGGGGCATTTGGGCAGAGTGGCATTTAAGGCAGATAAATTGGTAGTACATTGGGGCAAAATTAAGTTATATTTAGGGCAGAGTGATGGAGATAGTGGAGATAGTGAAGATGGTTTACCAGCGTATGAGGGCCTGGCTAACATAAAACTCATGGAGGCAGCAATGATTGTCATGCACTATAGGAAAGGGTGAACTTTGAATTTCTGGAGCCAAAGGGAATCTGCCATGGAGTAGGAAGAGGATGAGGTGTCAGAAGTGGAGGAGCAAGAGGACGATGATAAGAATGGCAACGGTCACGACTCCCAATTGTCTCAGAACCGTTTGGAGCCAGAAAAAAGTGGCTTCTCGCGCATGCTGGTCAGAATAATATCGGTGACATCAAGCAGTCTGATCATTACTAGATAATCATGCTTTTAGACCCTCACTACCAAGGCAAAATTGGGAATGTTTTCCCCTGGCAGAAAGGGAGGACAAATTACGTTACCAGCAGGAAACACTGTGTACGCAGCTTGCCGCCAGCCTGCCTGTAAAGGAGCCCCCCCCCCCTCCTTTTCCCATCCGCAGAATCACTCCCCTCCATGAGAATCAGATGCCTCAGCAGCAGTAGCAGCAGAAGCAGCCATTTCAGTCTCTTTAACCCCTTAAGGACACGGCCCTATTTCACCTTAAGGACCAGGCCATTTTTTCAGAATCTGACCAGTGTCATTTTATGTGGTGATAACTTTAGAACACTTTTTCTTATCAACGCCATTCTGAGATTGTTTTTTCATCACATATTGTACTTCATGACAGTGGTAAAATGAAGTAAAAAAATGTCATTTTTATTTATAAAAAAATACCAAATTTAACAAAAATTTTGAAAAATTTGCAATTTTCCAAGTTTCAATTACTCTACTTCTATAATACTTAGTAATGCTGCCAAAAAAGTTATCGATTTACATTCCCCATATGTCTACTTCATGTAACGATCATTTTGGGAATGCCATTTAATTTTTTGGGGACGTTACAAGGCTTAGAAGTTTAGAAGCAAATCTTGAAATTTTTCAGAAATTTTCAAAAACCCACTTTTTAGGGACCAGTTCAGGTCTGAAGTCACTTTGTGAGGCTTACATAATAGAAACCACCCAAAAATGACCCCATTCTAGAAACTACACCCCTCAATGTATTAAAAACTGATTTTACAAACATCATTAACCCTTTAGGTTTTCCACAAGAGTTAATGGCAAATGGAGATAAAATCTCTGAATTTCGATTTTTTTAGAAAATTTTCAATTTTAATCAATTTTTTCCAGTAACAAAGCAAGGGTTAACAGCCCAACAAAACTTAATATTTATTGCCCCAATTCTGTAGTTTGCCCAAACACCCATATGTGGTAGTAAACTGCTGTATGTTCACAGTAGGGGGTAAGTATAATAGTGTACGTTCAGTGGATAATCACAATGTCACAGCCTGAAGGAACGTTAGGAATGAAAATAATAAAAATTTATTAGACTCATTGGAAAGGGGGTAATAGATAAAATCAGGCATACAGGGAATCAGAGGCTAGGAGAGGGATTAAGTGACATACCATCCCACACTCTGAAGGCCTGACTAAAGACCTGTTGCTAGCTATCACTCAGTGTTGGAGCACACTGATATGGGTGTAGTCTATAGCAACAGGTAAATCTCTACACCTAAGTCAAGGCTTAACTACTGCAGATATGTTCCACTTTAAATCTGCCCCTATGCTCCTGGTATGGAGACTTGGGGAGGAACACCTGCAGAGTTAAAGCAGCTCGGATGGGTCCTGGTGCAACGCGTGAGCGCTGGCCTGTTAGGTGAGCGATTTAAAACACTTCAGATCGCTCAGGTATGGGTTAAGATTCGCATGTGCGAACTGCCCTGCCTACTGAGCGATACGTATAACAGATCGCTCAACGCGTTTCTATATGACTCCGCTGTGTCATATTTCATCAGTAGCGAAACATTCATACTCTTGTCATTTGGTGACTGAAGTTACTGCACTATAGCGTGCTAGTATCGGCGCTGTGATGGCCGTGTGCGGCCAAACACACGCCGGATATAAGTAATCTAACACCCGCCCCCCAAAAATGCGCTGCGATCAAACATATGGGGGAATAATCGTATGCGGTATATATCGAGTGACACCGCTGTATAGAGCAGGATGGGATATACAGAGGGGGCCTAATTAGAGGAAACAGCGCAGTGTAGTGGTCAATTAACCCGCACACTGCCAGACTAAATGAAGAGAAGCAGTTAATTGTAAAGCCAAACGAGCCCATGTATAAAACATGGGATGGTGTCATGAGAAGGATGACACAATGCATATGTCATAGCCCAGTTGTACAATAATGACATAGTGATGGATTGAGGGGCCATAGCAGCCATCCCATAGTCTGCTAAATAAAGCAGGAAAATGAGACCGCCTCGTTTAATCCCTTAGGATGTACAGTGTCCGACTTAAAAATCCATTTGGTTTCTTTGCGGAGCAGTGGCACGTCAATATCCCCTCCACGAATGGATTTCACAAAGTGTTTGATCCCTTGGACCTTGAGCACATCTGGATTGCTGCCATGATGGTAACAGACATGGCATGCCACAGATGTGTCGCAGTTATTTCTAATGTCAGATAGATGTTCTCCAATACGTCTGGTCTTACCTACATATTGCATACCACAGTGACAGGTCAGTAGATATACAACTCCCACTGATGTGCATCTAATAAACGATCTAATGGAAAATCTTTCCTTAGTCACCTGGCTGGTGAAGAATGTCCCTTTCATAATGTTCCGGCAGATAATGCATGCTCCACATGGAAAGGTCCCGGTCAGTGTATTTTTTAACCATGTATCTGTAAGTAGGTACTGTGAACCAGGTGGTCGAGTACATTCGAGCTGCGACGATATGTAATGGAGGGACGATCTGACACTAGATTACCAATGTCCGGGTCAGTCTGTAGGATGGGCCAGTGTCTCTGGAGGATCTCACGCACCTGTTTCTGTGCTTTATCGTACGTGGCTATAATCCTCAGAGTGTTCTGACCTTGTATCCTTTGCTTGGGAACCAGTAGTTGTTCACGGATCACGGTTAATACTCATAGAGTGATGGTACGTTCTTTTGAGTGTATGTTGAGGGTAACCTCTATTCGTAAATCGGGTCCTTAAATCCCTGGCGGCCACCTTAAAATCCCTCATTTGGTAGCTGTTGGTAGCAGTCCGCTTGCGGAACAGACTTGTGGTGATCTTTTTATCGCTCCCCACAGAGACAGTCAGGTCCAAGAACATGATTTCACGCTTATTTATGTCTGACGTGAAGAACAGACCTAGCTGATTCACATTAAGCGCGGCTACGAATTGGGTGAAGCAATCCTTGGTCCCATTCCACAGTATAAACACGTCGTCGATATATCTGATCCAGATCAATATCGACGACGTGTACTGTTCAAGAGCTTTACTGAAGACCACCTCTCTTTCCCACCAGCCCAGGTAGAGATTTGTATAAGTTGGGGCACACAGACTGCCCATCACAACTCCCCTGAGCTGGTGGAAAACGTGGCAGTCAAAAAGGAACACACTGTGACTCAGGACAAAATCCAATAGTTCCATCACAAAAGTATTGTGTCGGTTAAGATGTTCACCCCTTTGTTGAAGGAAGGCCCGTACAGCTAGACAACCAGTGTCATGTGGAATAGAGCTGTACAGGGCCTCCACATCTAGGCTAGCAAGCCAAGTATCCTCGTCACATTAAATACCCTCAAAACGCTGTAAACTGCTGTATGGCCAAATGGCAGGGTGCAGAAGGAAAGGAACGCCATATGGTTTTTGGAAGGCAGATTTTGCTGGACTGGATTTTTGACACCATGTCCCATTTGAAGCCCCCCGATGCACCCCTAGAGTAGAAACTCCATAAAAATGACTCCATCTAAGAAAATACACCCCTCAAGATATTCAAAACTAGTTTTACAAACTTTGTTAACCCTTTAGGTGTTCCACAAGAGTTATTGGCAAATGGAGATGAAATTTCTGAATTTTTATTTTTTGTTAACTTACCTCAAAAAAGTGTAATATAGAGCAACCAAAAATCATATCCTAACCCTAAAATAGTACCAACAAAACTGACACCTTATCCCGTAGTTTCCAAAATGGGGTCACTTTTTTGGAGTTTATACTGTAGGGGGGGCATCAGGGGAGATTCAAATGGGACATGGTGTCAAAAAACCAGTCCAGCAAAATCTGCCTTTCAAAAACCATGGGGCGTTCCCTTCCTTCTACGCTATGCCGTTTGGCCATACAGCAGTTTACGACCACATATGGGGTGTTTGTGCAAACTAGAGAATCAGGGCAATAAATATTGAGTTTCTTTTGGCTGTTAACCCTTGCTTTGTTACTGGAAAAATGGATTAAAATGGAAAATTTGCAAAAAAATAGCTGTTTTGGGACTGTTTTGTATTTTTTGTTATTTACATCGTTGAACTGACAGGATAGATTGTGTGCTATTTCTATAGAGCAGGTTGTTACGGACGCAGCAAATCCAAATATGACTACTTTTTGGGGGGTTTTTGTTTCAGTTTTACATAATAAAGCATTTTTGAAAAAAAAAAAATTTTTGTGTCTCCACATTTGAAAGTAATTTTTTTTTTTTTGGGCGACTGTCTTATGTAGGGGCTCATTTTTTGCAGGATGAAATGTTGGTTTGATTGGCACTATCTTGGGGTGCATATGACATTTTGGTCGCTTGCTATTACACTTTTTGTGATGTAAGGTGACAAAAATGGCTTTTGACACCGTATTTTTTTTTGATGTGTTCAGCTGAGGGGTTAGGTCATGTGTTATTTTTATAGAGCAAGCTGTGACGGACGCGGCGATACGTAATATGTATACTTTTTATTTATTTTACACAATAATATCATTTTTTAAAACAAAAAAAAAAATCATGTTTTAGTGTCTCCATAGTTTGAGAGCCATATTTTTTATTTTTTTGGGCGATTGTCCTATGTAGGGGCTCATTTTTTGAGGGATGAGATGGCGGTTTGAATCGTACTATCTTGGGGTGCATATAACTTTTTAATCGCTTGCTATTACACTTTTTGTGATGTAAGGTGACAAAAAATAGCTTTTTTGACAACGTTTTTATTTTTTATGTTTAGGGCGTTCACCTGACGGGTTAGGTCATGTTATATTTTTATAGAGCAGGTCATTACAGACGCGGCGATACGTAATATGTATACCTTTTTTCATTTATTTTGGTTTTACACAATAATACACATGTTTTATTGTCTCCATAGTCTGAGAGCCATATTTTTTTCAGTTTTTTTTGTCTTAGGTTGGGTATAATTTCTGCGGCATAAGGTTACGGTTAGATTGGCACAATTTGGGGGGCCATATGACTTTTTGATCGCTTTCTATTACACTTTTTGTGATGTCAGGTGACAAAAAATGGCTTTTTGACAAAGTCTTTATTTTTTTAATTTTTACAGTGTTTACTTGAGGGGTAAGATCATGTGATTTTTTTATAGAGCAGATTCTTTCGGATGTGGAGATACCTAATATGTCTCCTTTTTAGTTTTTTTTTTACATTTAACACTAAAAAGCATTTTTGAAACAAAAAAAATCATGCTTTAGTCTGAGAGGCATAGTTTTTTTTATTTTTTTTGCAATTCTTTTAGGTAGGGGCTCATTTTTTGTGGGATGAGATGGTGGTTTATTGGTACTATTTTGGGAGGCATATGCCTTTTTGATCGCTGTGTATTACACTTTTAGTGATGTAAGGTGACAAAAAATGGCTTATTTACACCTTTTTTCTTATGGCGTTTACCTGAGGGGTTCAGTCATGTTATATTTTTATAGAGCAGGTTTTTACGGACGCGGCGATACCAAATATGTGTAGTGTATTTTAGTTTTTATTCAGTGATATGTGTTTTTTTCATTTTTTTACTTTTTATTTTTTACCCAGACCCACTTGGTTCTTGTAGATCCAGTGGATCTGGTGTCTATAGAATACAGTACAGTACACTGTATAGTGCACTGTGCTGTATTTTTTACTTTACAAAGTCTGAATAGACCTTTAGCAGGTTTATTCAGACTTTCAGTATCATGGAGAGCATGGAGACTTTCAGTATCATGGAGAGCATGGAGACTTTCAGTATCATGGAGAGGATGATTTCAGCAGGTACCTTGTTCCGGAAATAATCATGATGTACCGGTACATCATGTGTCCTGAATGGGTTAACATAGTTTAACAGTTTATCCATGTGCCGCACCAGGCTGAGGTCAGCCAGCAAGCCGTCAGCTCGACCCGCCTCAATGGCCGGGTTCAGGTCTACCTAAACAAGTCCCTGTCCCACACCCAGTTTCTTGACCCCATGGTTTTCTTGGCAGGCAGGCTGGAACAGTGGCCCGAACTGACATAGCATGCTCTCTATCTTCTTTATTGCCCTGCCTCCATTGTCATCTTGGAGAGGGTTTTTCAGCATAAGGGGGCGTGGTGACAACCAAATGGACCAAGTTATCCTCTGTCAGTGTCCAGAGCATAACTTTTGTCAAAATGAACCAAGCCTGGATTCAGGAGGATTTTCACACTCCTCCTCTGATTCTGATGTATAGACCTTGCCCACCTCCCTTTGCTGGCGGTGCCCATCTTGCCACTGTTGCTGTCTGTCTGCTATTATCACATTATTACACTACTAATGCTTCTCAATCGTCAGTTGATATGCATTCATTTCTAACATGGTTGAAATTTAAAAATTCTGTATGACATTGCTTGCAGATTAAATAAATAAATGCATTTTGGGGGTGGGGTGGTTGCATTTCTTTCAGGTGCAGTTTACCATAAATGTACAAGATTGCTGGCTCAACACTGCCATTTTCCCACAGTCATGGCAATTCTGGGGATTGCATAATGCCATTAATGCCTGAGGGTCAGTTTCCACGTACTCACTTTCCACATGATTGAAATTTATAAAAAAAATGTTTAGGTGTTTAATTTCTTTAAGGTGCATCATGAAAGTTTTAGATTACTGCCTCAATACCGCCATTTCCACATCGTTGAAATTTACCTTTTTTTTAGAAAGGGTTAACACAGTTGAAATCATGTTTTAGTGTCTCCATAGTTTGAGAGCCATATTTTTATTTTTTTGGGCAATTGTCCTATGTAGGGGCTCATTTTTGAGGGATGAGATGGCGGTTTGAATCGTACTATCTTGGGGTGCATATAACTTTTAATCGCTTGCTATTACACTTTTTGTGATGTAAGGTGACAAAAAATAGCTTTTTGACAACGTTTTTATTTTTATGTTTAGGGCGTTCACCTGACGGGTTAGGTCATGTTATATTTTTATAGAGCAGGTCATTACAGACGCGGCGATACGTAATATGTATACCTTTTTTCATTTATTTTGGTTTTACACAATAATATCCCTTTTGAAACAAAAAAAAAAAACATGTTTTATTGTCTCCATAGTCTGAGAGCCATATTTTTTTCATTTTTTTTTGTCTTAGGTTGGGTATAATTTCTGCGGCATGAGGTTACGGTTAGATTGGCACAATTTGGGGGGTCATATGACTTTTTGATCGCTTTCTATTACACTTTTTGTGATGTCAGGTGACAAAAAATGGCTTTTTGACAAAGTCTTTATTTTTTTTTATTTTTACAGTGTTTACTTGAGGGGTTAGGTCATGTGATTTTTTTATAGAGCAGATTCTTTCGGACGTGGAGATACCTAATATGTCTCCTTTTTAGTTTTTTTTTTACATTTAACACTAAAAAGCATTTTTGAAACAAAGGTTGGGGCTCATTTTTTGTGGGATGAGATGGTGGTTTATTGGTACTATTTTGGGAGGCATATGCCTTTTTGATCGCTGTGTATTACACTTTTAGTGATGTAAGGTGACAAAAAATGGCTTATTTACACCATTTTTTTAATGGCGTTTACCTGAGGGGTTCAGTCATGTTATATTTTTTCAGAGCAGGTTTTTACGGACACGGCGGTACCAAATATGTGTAGTGTATTTTAGTTTTTATTCAGTGATATGTGTTTTTTTCATTTTTTTACTTTTTTTTTACCCAGACCCACTTGGTTCTTGTAGATCCAGTGGATCTGGTGTCTATAGAATACAGTACAGTACACTATATAGTGCACTGTGCTGTATTTTTTACTTTACAAAGTCTGAATAGACCTTTAGCAGGTTTATTCAGACTTTCAGTATCATGGAGAGCATGGAGACTTTCAGTATCATGGAGAGAATGATTTCAGCAGGTACCTTGTTCCGGAAATAATCATGATGTACCGGTACGTCATGTGTCCTGAATGGGTTAACATGGTTGAACAGTTTATCCATGTGCCGCACCAGGCTGAGGTCAGTCAGCAAGCCGTCAGCTCGACCCGCCTCAATGGCCGGGTTCAGGTCTACCTAAGTCTCTGTTCCATACCCAGTTTCTTGACCCCATGGAATTCTGGGCAGGCAGGCTGGAACAGTGGCCTGAACTGACATGGCACACTCTCTATCTTTTTTATTGCCCTGTCTCCATTGTCATCTTGGAGAGGGTTTTTCGGCGCTATGGGGGCGTGGTGACAACCAAATGGACCAAGTTATCCTCTGTCAGTGTCCAGAGCATAACTTTTGTCAAAATGAACCAAGCCTGGATTCAGGAGGATTTTTGCACTCCTCCTCTGATTCTGAAGTATAGACTTTGCCCACCTCCCCTTGCTGGCGGTGCCCATCTTGCCACTGTTGCTGTCTGTCTGCTTTTATCACATTATTACACTACTAATGCTTCTTAATCATCAGTTGACATGCATTCATTTCTAACATGGTTGAAATTTAAAAATTCTGTATGACATTGCTTTCAGATTAAATAAATGAATGCATTTTGGGGGTGGGGGTGGTTGCATTTCTTTCAGGTGCAGTTTACCATAAATGTACAAGATTGCTGGCTCAACACTGCCATTTTCCCACAGTCATGGCAATTCTGGGGATTGCATAATGCCATTAATGCCTGAGGGTCAGTTTCCATGTACTCACTTTCCACATGATTGAAATTTATAAAAAAATGTTTAGGTGTTTAATTTCTTTAAGGTGCATTATGAAAGTTTTAGATTACTGCCTCAATACCGCCACTTCCACATCGTTGAAATTTAACTTTTTTTTTTAGAAAGGGTTAACACAGTTGAAATGTATTTATTTATGTATTATTTTTATTTTATTTTTTGGGGGGGGGGGTAGATTTCATGAGGTGGCATATGTACGTGATTACAGAAATCACAGTCCAGGCAGGCATAGAACTCTCCTTACTGCCGGTGCGCCATCTTGCCACTCTTGCTGTTTGTCTGTCTGCCTACCATCACTCTATGTACAGCTGCTGCATGCTGCGCTCTGCATCGTGCCACTTATGCCACTTTCCAACTATCACAGTCTGTACAAATGTCGCTGCAGCTTGCATCATGCCAACCATCATGTCTCCCAAAGATATTCCACAGGGGGGTGAGGGTTAAAAAATCATAAAAAATAAACAAAAAGTGATAGGTTTTCCTAAAAATTATGAGTGCTAGGAGGCTAGGACCAACTTTCAGGGCAATTGAAGCAACTTCAGTTCGGCCTAAAACTATTCAGATCCAGACCAAACTTTTTCAAAAATTTGGCGAACTGGACTTGAAACTGATCTTGACTGGTTCGGTCATCTCTTATTATAGTAAGTGCCAGGATTTGTAGGTCTGTGTGATTGATAGGGTTGTCCTTTGCTCTTGGGGAGTTCATCTTTTTAGGGGGTTGGCATAGGGGTATGCAAATGGTTATGAAACCACACACGCAGATTCATCTTGGTCTAAATGAAAAGGTTTATCTCTCTTCCTTCGGATACCCCCCCCCCCCCTTTTATTAGCTTGTGGCATATATCATTATTTTATATTTTTGGTCCATGGGTATATCTACAGTAGGGCTATCTATTGGGTTAATTATATATATATCTTTTCCTTGTTTTTTGGATTTAGCCCTTGAGCTTGTTATTATATTGTTTCTTTGTTTATCATTTCAGTTTTTAGCTTTGGTTGACATCTTGCACTTTGAGGAAAGTGTGTAATTTTCTGGATTTGGATATTTCTGTTCATAGAATGTCTCCTGGCTTAAGTACACTCTTTTTTTATTTTCTTCACCCCTTCCCATTTGAAAATAATGACTTGGTTCCAAGATGGCGACTTTTAACCCCTTAGTGACCAAGCCTGTTTGGGCCTTTATGACCAAGCGTTTTACTTCCTTTTTTCATGGTCTCGTTCCAAGAGCTATAACTTTTTTATTTTTTCGTCTATATAGCTTTATGAGGGCTTGTTTTTTGCGGGACAAGATGTAGTTTTTAATGGCACCATTTTGGGGTACATGTAACTTTCTGATTAACTTTTATTAACTCTTTCTGGGAGGGAGATGGGGAAAAATGGCAATACTGCCACTGCGTTTTTACATTATAAATTTTACGGCGTTCATTTTTCGGTACAAATAACATAATATCTTTATTCTCTGGGTCAGTACGATTACAGTGATACTAAATACTTATAATTTTTTTTACGTTTTACTACTTTTTTGCAATAAAACCCCTTTTATTAACCCAAAAAATTATTTTGCATTGCCACTTCCCAAGACCCATAACTTTTTTATTTTTTATTCTATGGAGTTGATTGAGGGCTTTATTTTTGAGGGAAGACTTGTATTTTTCATTGGTATCAATTTGGAGTAAATGCCGCTTTTTGATCGCTTGTTATTACGTTTTTTCGGTGGAAACTAAGAATAAATTAGAAATTCTGTCTTTTTTTTTTATTTATTTTTACGGTGTTCACTATAGGGATAATTTACGTAATATGTATTTAGTCCGGGTCGTTACGGACGCGGCAATACCAAACATATGGGGGATATTTTCTTTTGCAATTTTTTTCATTGAAAAGCGTATTTTCAATGGAAAAAAGCATATATTTTTATTTTATGGAATTTTTTATTTAATAAATGTGTATTTTTTTATTTTGTTTTTACTACTTAATAGTCCCACAAGGGGACTATAATATACAATATTTTGATTGCTTTTAAAATGTAATGCATTATGTCTATAATGCATTACATTTTAATAACAATGCTATTCCAACATTGACCAGCAGGCTGCGCCAGAGAGCACAGTCTGCTGGAGATGCCGGAAGACAGGCTCGGGGCCCTGATCGGAAGCTAGGTAAGCTTCCCAGCACATCAGCACCCCGCAATCGCATTTGCGGGGTGCTGATGAGAGACAGAGGAGTCCGCTCCCTCTGTTACCACTTTACATGCAGCGGGCGCCATTGCGCCCGGCATGTAAGTGTTAAACAGCCCGGATCGGCACTCCTGCCGGTTCGGGCTGTTAGAACAGAGCCCCGGCTCTCATGTGAGAGCCGGGTCCGTGCTCCCGCTGCACGGGGGAGCCGTGCAGCGCTTAGACTGGGCCGCCGTAAAAACGCGGCGGCCCAGCCGAAGGCCCCTTAGTGACCGCCGTAAAAACACGTATGGGTGGCCACTAAGGGGTTAAACTGACCTCTGTGTTGGACACCGACCCTCACAAATTCCCCGTAGCAACATGCCTCATACAGGATGACATTCCCAACCACCGTTTTCCATTTATTCAGTGTCTCCAAACTTTTGGACCACCCTGCATATGTGCCCTTATCGGGTAAAGCACTGCAGAATATTTTGGTGCTATACTGTATAAAGATTATTATTATTATTACTATCTTTACAGAATTTTCTGCAATTTTTGGTTGTTATTTTTTAATGTAATTATTCATAACTCGAAGTAAAATAAATAAAACTATGGTATATTTAGATTAGATCTCAATTGATTAATTAAACTAAATTAATCTTTTACTACGTCTTTACACAGGAGAAGCTCGAGAAGCCTCGCTGGACTCTCCCGATATAGATCCTTCCACTTGTTATGGTATAAAATGGCCGTATTATGAAGCCTTATGCAGTTCTGTGACTATTTCACTGGCGGACTGCTCTATTGTGTGGGGATTTGTGTTTTTTTTTTCATTTCTAATTCTAGTTTAATGTTTTAGGATTAGATATGCAGATTGTTTGCTATATCTACAGATATGAATGCTCTACAGAACTCTGACGCTGAGGTGAGCCTGGTTTCCTCATCACCTTTCTGAACAGGTTCTGTCTTCAACATTAATAGTGGACAGGGTCTCCTCCCAAATGTTGGTTTACAATGGAATTTGGATGGATTTTTCTTGCGATCTAACAGACAGTATGGACGCTAGGAACTGACTTTATTCCATTCCAGAATTAAATATTTGGAAAGTATAGTGGGCGTCCATTCATCCTGTGCAGCTTGTCCTGACCTCAGATCAGTTTTTCTTTTGCCCCCTTTGTACCACCATTCGCTGAAACATACCCCTCTACATTTTAAATTCATGCAGTCATCAGCAGCTCAGCCTCCATAATCTAACATAGATAACAATAAAAAATAAATAAAAATTAACTACAATCACAAATTAAAACAGATTATAAAAAGTAATAGTCATCATTTTCTCTATTATTTGGTGTGAAATATTTGGGTAACACATCCTGTTGAAGTCGTGCAAAGAATCAAACTAAAGTGATATCGATCCTATCGGCTATAAATTCTATATCACAAAAACCACACCCTTTACATTACTAAAATCTATGTCCATATATATCTAAACACAGAATAAAACAATACTGCAGACCAGAAGGGGAGCACAAATCCTCCCAGGACTTCTGACTCTCTCTCCCTTAAGGACCAGTTACTCACCCATGTGCAGCATTTCATACCTGATCAATGGACCATTTCAGTAACAGTGTTAGGATTTATCTACTAAGCAGTGTCACGGGCACCACATCACTCACCTATCCTGGCGGAACATCACTGCTAGTCCTCCTCTGCCTTTTCTTAATGGGGTTGGCTGCTGTAGTCAAGTGTCCCGCCATCCAGGCTCAAAGGCCCCTTCCTGTTCCCTGTAAGGCATAGTCTTTACTAATGAAGGCTGCCTAATCTTTAGGTTCCTACCTATCTAGTTTACCAGTGAAGGTGTACTTTTCATTTTATCTGACCATGTACTGAACTCTGCCCTTGGCTGATGCCTGCTCTGATTTCTGCCTGTTTATCGAGTTAACCCTCAGATTGTTTTATGGATAAGCAGGGATACTTTGACTGCCCTGACCTTAGCCTGTTTCTTGACTACAAGTATTGTCTGCTTCCTTGATGCTTTGCACTGACGTCTCAGACCTTTGGGAGGGAGGGCGACTTTCTCCCTGCAACTAACGGTCAGGCAGTACAGTGCTGCTGTCTGAGAGTAAGCTGTTCAAAAGGACATGCCTGTGTTCGCCCAGGTCCTGTGCCAGAAGGAGATTAGGGAGTCTGAAAACTGGAAAACCCTAGGGGCAGGCTGCTTTGGAGCAGTGTTAAGGGGCAGATTGCTATGGAGGCCACTGTTATGGGGACGTTGTGGTGTGGAAATAATTTGGTTAATGGGGAACTGTGGAGGTCACTTTTAAAGGGGTGGTCCACTGTGGAGGTCACTGTTAAGGGGGCGGGATGCTGTAGAGGTAATTGTTAAAGGGAAGGGCATTGTGGAGGTCTCTGTTAAGGGGGCAGAGAACAGTGGAGGTCACAATTAAGGAAATGGTCCGCTATGGAGGTCTGTGTTAAGGGGCGGAGTGCTGTAGAAGTCACTGTAAATGGTGCGGGGTTTCGTGGAGGTCACATTTTAAGGGAATGGAGCTCTGTGGAGGTCACTGTTAAGGGGGTGGGTTATTATTGGAATCACTGTTAAAGAGACAGGGTACTGTGGAGGTCAATAATAAAGGTAAAGCCGCTTTGGAGGTCACTGCTATAGGGGAGGGCACTGTGGATGTTACCGTTTAGGTGGAAGACCGCTGTGGAGGTCACTGTTAAAGAGGCGGGGTACTGTAGATGTCACTGTTATAGTGGATACTGTCTATATCTTTCAACGACACACACAAACATTAAATTAAATAGATGAAATATACCCGTGCAAAGCCGGGTCCTTCTGTTAGTTGCTATATTAAATTGTCTGCCCATGCCATGCTGTTTATGCAATCAACTACAATGTGCAAAAAAGCATTCCTCCCACTGTTTGCACTCCAGAGATGCCACCATTGCTATAATGTATATCAAAACATTTATGCGATGGTTAGTGCTGATACTAGTTGTTAAAGCTGGTGGTCAGCTGTCAATCACAGATTTGTACCCGTATCCGCTGTGTCTGTCTGTTGGGTTTGTATGTGTGAACAGGAGCTTAGTTCAGTGAATCTCACCTCAGGTTCAGCATTGCAGAGTTTTTATCCTTCCTCCCTTTGCTCTGTGTGTTGCTGCTTCAGCCTCTGACTTACTAGTTCATCCGCTCTCCTATAAATATCTGTTTATTTCTCTCACACTTTGCCTGATCAACACAGGTCCTGTTAGGTTCTGCTATCTGCTTTAACTTGACTTTTGATTGATAATCCTTTTACTTGTTGGTATAGTGACAGTTGCCTTCCCGGACTTTAGCCACAGCCTATGGGATAGTCTCAGTGATCTGGTACTTCACTATCTCCCCATGGGTAAGAAACCTGTCACTTCTAGGTGGTTGGCATAGTGAATCCACATTCAAAGAACATTACCAGAATTATAAAAACAGTTTGGTGTGGTACATTATGTAAGTGTTTAAAGTAACATTTTCACAATGACATTATGTTATTATTTTCCGAAAAGATTTGATTCGACCTGAATTTATATGTGGCGAATCACGTTAAAAACTTCTATTTCTGGCTGCAGAGAGCAAGTATAGTGGTGTAGAACACTGTGCCTTGCAGTAATGCTCATAGGGAGTCTGCTATGGTAGAGAAACAATTCTATGAGTCAGTATGGAGCGCAAATGACAGAATCACTGCACACTTCAAACTTCTTATTTGGACAGTTATGGGGCAAAAACTGACCAAATAGCTAAAGTGTGAACTCTGTCTTAAAGGTGAATGTTAGAGCCAGGTATTAAGAACCGTGCAGAGGCCCAAGATCCTACTATAGCATGAAAGGGCGCACTCCTTTTACACTGTCTTCAGCGGATTCCAAATAGATGTCTACAGAACCTGTTCTATTAAATGTTTATACAAGTAGAGACCACCTGACAGAGTGGAGAGGGTGTCAGCAGTAAGTTTGTATTGACGTCACTGATTATTTTGCCTTTTCTCTGATCTGTCAGAACAATAACCCCCAAAGATCGGATCCTGTCTGTTGAGTATCCGCCTTCACTCGGAATGGAACATTTGCATGTCTTCTGTGTTTTGTACCCACTCCTGAGGTGGCAGCAGCATGAGTAGACCACAGAGTGGCCCAGTGACATAGTGGTGTGGTGGCAGCAGCATGAGGAGAACACAGTGTGGCCCAGTGACATAGTGGCGAGGTGGCAGCAGCATAAGGAGACCACAGAGTTGCCCAGTGACATAGTGTTGAGGTGGCAGCAGTATGAGGAGATAACAGAGTGACCCAGTGACATAGTGGTGCGGTGGTAGCAGCATGAGGAGACCACAGAGTGGCCCAGTGACAAAGTGGTGAGGTGACAACAGCATGAGGAGACCACAGAGTGGCCCAGTGACATAGTGGTGAAGTGGCAGTAGCATGAGGAGACCACAGAATGTCCCAGTGACATAATTTTTAGGTGGCAGCAGCATGAGGAAACCACAGAGTGGCCTAGTGACAAAGTGGTGATGTGGCAGCAGCATGAAGATACCACAGAGTGGTGATGCTGCAGGAGCATGAGGAGATTACAGAGTTGCCTAGTGACACAGTGTTGAGGTGGCAGCAGCATGAGGAGACTACAGAGTGGCCTGGTGACAACGTGAGGAGAAGAAACAGGTCTCTTATGACAGGGTGTAGGTGTGGCACAATGGATGTTCTAGTCTGATGCATCAGGCACTGGTGTTTGAAAATCCTGGCTGATCCATGAATGATTCACCTTTACAAAGGTCAGTTTCTCAGAATTTTGGGTGGACAGGCGAGTTCTCCCTCGGATAACTATAGCCCTTGGCGCACTAAATACCCGCTCGGATGCCACACTGCTGGCCGGCCAGGCAGGAAAGCTTGTCCAGGGCAGACTCGGCAAGTTGGGGCCACAAATCGAGTTTGGCTGCCCAGTAGTCCAGGGGATCTTCGATGTGGGGTGGCAGGGTGCATTCCAAGTTTGCCACAACCTGCTGGTTCAAGTTTTGCTCTATGTCTAGCTGCTGCTGCTGGGAGTAGTTTCTACAGTAGGCGGGTGAATAAAACTGCTCATCAGCGGCTCTAAACTTAAGTTGCTGCTGATGGAGCTGGTACTGCTCCTGCACCCCAATCCCCCCAGCAGCTATGGCAGTGGAACATGAGCACAGAGGGCCCCCCTGGTAAGACCTGCTTGAGGATGGGTGATGGCATACAAAGGCAGTGGCCAACTGACTACATAGGAAGTCTCGATAGTAGTTCAGTTTGTCCTCGCACTCAGAGGGTGTAAGAAAGGCCTCCACATTGGACCAGTAGCGAGGGTCTAACCTGGTGGAGAGCCAATTGACATCCCTCTGTTGATTGATGACAATTCGGCTGTCACTGAGCAAGCAACTGAGCATGCATGAGACCATTTGCGCAAGTGACTAGGTGAGACGCCTGGCCTCCATCTCCACTGCATACTGCCATGGTGTTTCTGGGTCATCTGCCTCGTTTTCCTCATCGCCCTGTAGCTTCTCCGGGTGCTACTTCTCCTCCTCTTCTGTCACCTGTGTATAAAAACCAGCCATATCTCTAGGCATAGCTTGTGCTCCAATGTCCTCATCCTCCTCCTTCTCTAGTTCAGCCCCCACAGGGCTCATCTGGCCATTAGATATAGTTGCCACGTCTCCTGTCTTCTGGCCAGCCAGGTTTAGCAGCATCTGTTCCAGGAAATGAATAGGTGGAATGACATTGTTCATCCCGTAGTCCTGGTGACTGACAAATAAAGTGGCCTCCTCAAAGGGCCCGAGGAAATGGCAGGTGTCACGCATGAGCTGCCATTGGCTAACATCGAAGTCACATAGGGAATACCTCTGTCCGCTTCTATCATCAAGAAATCATTTATGGCCTTTCTTTGTTCATATAATCAGTCCAATATATAGAGGGTGGATTTCCAATGGATGGAAGCGTCGCATATCAGCCTATGTTGGGGGACACCATTCTGCCGCAGAAGCTCAAGGATGGTGTGCTTTGCAGTGTACAAATTGCTGAAGTGCATGCAAATTTTCCTGGCCATTTTCAGGATGTCTTGCAGATGGGCGGAAGACTTCAGGAACTGCTTTACAACCAGATTGAACACATGTTCCATGTAGGGCACATGGTCAGCCCTCCTTGATGCAGCACCGAAACCATGTTTCACCTGTTGTCGGTCACCATGGTTCCGATTTTCAGTTGTCAAGGAGAAAGGACAGGATTCGATTTCTTGATTAAGAACACGGAGCAGTTTCTCCCCTGTGTGACTCAATTCACCCAGGCAAACTAGGTGCAGAACAGTGTGACACCGCCGTGTCCCTGACTGTAGTTACAGCTCCACACGTCGGCACTGCTGTGCACTTTGGCAGACACCGACAGGCTCAAGGACTGGCCCACCTTCTGTTCTGCATATATGTGCAGGGCTGGTACAGCCTTTTTAACAAAGAAATGACGGCTTGGAACTATCCACCTCAGCTCGGCACAAGACATCAGTTTTCTAAAAGATGCAGAGTCTACCACTTGGAAAGGGAGAGACTGCAGCACCAGCAACTTAGACAGGAGCACATTCAGCTTCTGCACCGTTGGATGAGTCCACGCATGTTGTTGTCTCTTGGTAATCGCTTCGGTGATTGATTGCTGATGGAATGACTGACTAGGAGTAGGAGTAGGAGCATCAGGACCAGCAGATGATAAAAAGTGCAGACAGCTCAGTTCGGCTGAGGTGGTGGAGCCTTGACTGCATGAAATTGGGTGTGTGCCACTGGGTGGTGCAGCAGTTTCTATGGAAGGCTGGACCCCCACATTGGAGCCACGGTTCTCCCAGGCCACTTTATGGTGACGCTGAATGTGTTGACACAGGGCCACGGGGCTAACATTGGCACCCTGGCCACGCTTCACCTTCTGCCCACAAATTCGGCAAATGGCCATGTTCCCCTCCTCCCGTGGCTGACAAAAAATTTTACACACCGTCGAGTATGGCATTTTTCCTCCAACACTCCGTACTGACTGCCTGCTACCGCTGTCTCCGTGAACCTCTGAACTGCTACTTCCCAGGCAGGTAGTTTCCCGTAAAGTTGGCGTTCTACCCGGGCACATTTCACTCCCGAACTCCCACTGCTGCCACCCTGCTTACACCCTGCCACACTAGCACCCTGCTGGCTCAGCCACTGCCTCATGTACAAGCTGCCACCCTCTTCAGCTGATGATGATGAAGCCCCTTCTTCACCTGACTCCCAAGTGCGATCAGCTTCATCATCATCCACTACTCTCTGCACCTCACTGATGTCCCACTCAATAGTCTTAGGGCCAGGAGCCTGACCGCTCACAACATCAGCTGCCATGTGACTCTCATCATTACTTCTTGCCGGCCTACCCGAGGAAGAGGCAGATGTCTCCTCCAAATCTTGGCTGGGCAGTATCTGCTGACTGTCTTCTAGTAGCTAAAAAAATACTTCCTTTTTTTTACACTAATACACCCCTAAAAATGCAAAAAATATTTAAATGCACCGCAGGACGGTTAATATGACGTATGTTTATTTCCTATAAATACACCCTGTTAATGGCTGTATCACACAGAACTTGCACCCCAATCACAAGGAAGATTTGCTGGAATTACTGATGTATCGTATAGTGCAAACAACCCAAAAGCAGCAGTATAACTGCAATTTGGATCCCCAATTAGTGCAGCAAGGTATAATAGAATCGCCCCTGTTACTCAGGCTGTACACTCTCCTATTGGACCCAGTTCTCCTTTAATAGTGTAGATAATGCCTCCCTATCCTTTCCCTACACCTTGAATAATCTTTCCCTGAACTTGTAAATTGTTTTTTCAGCACAATTAAGTCTTTCCTAGCACTGTCCCTAGTGCCTGTCATGTGTCTCCCTGCACTAAGTACACTGGAAAATGACAAAATCCAAGATGGCTGAGGCTATTTATAGGGCTGTGACATCACAGGGGCTGGCTGGCTGCTGATTGACTTTAATGGTGATCCTACGTTCCCAGAGGTTAACACGTGCAACAGTCATTTTAAAATGTGATTCGTTACCATGAAGCGTGAGGAAATTTGTATTTAGTGCGAATCAAATTTTTACTGAAATTCGGATCGAATTCCACTTTGTCAACTTCGATTCGCTCATCTCTAGATAAGATAAAGAAGAAGAAGAATTGAATTTGGTGTCTGATCAATTTTCTATACATTTTTTACTGTTATTACAGAAGAGGAATCACACTGCGGTCACAGAATTTCTCCTCTTGGGATTTCAAGTCAGTCAAGGTGTCCGAATTTTTCTATTCTGTTTTCTCTTGGTGGTTTATTGTGGGACAATATGTGGTAATCTTCTGATTATCACCCTGGTGTCCACCAGCAAGAAACTCCACACTCCAATGTACTTCTTCATCTCACAACTGTCTGTCAGTGACATCTTATTGATCACAGATATTGTCCCCAACATGCTCCACATCCTACTGAATAATGGAGGAACCATTACGTTTATAGGATGTATGACTCAGTTCTTTTTCTTCAGTGCCTCAGAATCATGTGAATGTTTTCTTCTCACGATGATGTCCTATGACAGATATGTGGCCATCTGTAATCCTCTCCGTTACACTTCTATCATGACAAATGAATATTGTGAGAAATTTGTTGTTTTTTATTGTTCAGCCGTTTTGTTCTTAGTAGTTATTGACACTTCTGCTTTATCGATGCTGAAGTTTTGTGGAACAAATATAATTGATCATTTCTTCTGTGATCTGGTTCCATTAATTGAAATTGCCTGTTCTGGTGCTTACCTGATTGAATTAGTAGTCTCTATAATAGGTCCTCTAATACTTTTTATCCCAGTCACAATAATAATAGTGTCATATGTTAATATTATTTCTACCATCTTGAGGATTTCATCCAATATCAGTAGACAGAAAGCGTTCTCCACCTGTAGCTCCCACCTCATTGTGGTCGCCATATTTTGCTGGACAATGTTCTGTGTTTATCTTGTCCCATCAAAAGGACAATCATCGACCATCAGTAAAGTCCTATCTCTGCTATATACTGTGTTTACTCCTTTCATAAACCCCATAATATACAGTTTAAGGAACAAGGAAATTATGAAAGTCATGCAAGAAACATTTAATCTTTATTTTTAATTCACTTCTGCTTCTCTGACTAGAGGAGGGCAAATCAAAATTGACGAAGTGGAATTTGATCTGATTTTTAGGAAAAATTTGATTTGTCCTGAAGTCGAATTTCTTCGCTCTTTGTGGTAACGAATCACATTTTTTCTAAAATGGCTGCTGTACATGTTACAAAGTGAAAGTAAGAAGGCCAGGAATGAGGGATTACCCATAATGCCATTCAGACAGTCAATCAACAGATAGCCAACCCCTTTGATGTCACAGCCCTATAAAAAGCCTCCTAATGCCCAGTCTTTTCCATGTTCTAGTGAACTTAGTGCAGGTAGAGACATTGCAGGCACAAGGGACAGTGATTAGAAAAGACATTATCCACACTGTAGGGAGAGAGCAGGGACAACTATGAGACTGAGCGATTCTATCACACCTTGCTGCACTAATTGGGGTTACTAAAAGTGATCTATTACTACAGATTTTAGGTAGTTTTGAAGAGTAATTGCAGTAATCCTAACATATGTTATTGGGTTGAAAGTGCTGTCTGATACAACCAGTTTAGGGGTGTATTTATTTCATATATAAAAGTACTACCATTCATCCTTGCTTTTGGGGTGAATTTATCAATACTGATGGATTACTGAGCAAATGCTGACCATGTAAAGGAGGATGCTCAAAAGACAGGATACATTTTTTTGTGGTTGTTCTTATGACAGATGAGAAGAAGGTCTATATAAAGAGTGACGTCAACACAAACTTACTGCTGACACCCTCTCCACTCTGTTGTGGGGCTCTACTTGTATAATCATTTAATAGAACAGGTTCTGTAGACATCTATGTGGATACAACTGATGACGGTGTAAAAGGAGTGTGCTTCTTCTTGATGCTAACATCAACCTGTAAGGCTGTGTTCACACTTGAGTTATTTCGTCAGTTTTGGCCCCGTAACTGTGCGTGTTACTGCAGGGCGCAGTGTTCTACGCCACCATACAGGCTCTCTGCAGCTAGGACATAACTGTTTTTTTAATGTGATTCATCACTAATAAATTTGGATCAAATTAAATCTTTTTGGGAAATTTGGTGAACGGTCCGAATCAGGTTTTTGAGAAATTTGCTTATCTCTATCTCTGACCCTTTTATTTACAGCATTTCAAAACATAGTAGAGATCCTCATTACACCAGAGAAGTTAAGACATATTAAATGTGTAACTATATGCAGCAGAAAGAAGAAGCACATTTCCAAGGCTGTGCTAGATAACTTAATCTGGAAGCATCCTATCATCACAGACCTCTTACCTTAGACAACTCCACACAGTGGCCCTCACCGAATCCTAATGTTTATTTTTATTTGTGTTGTGTCTACATTTAATACATCCATAAAAAAGAAAACCAACACCAAAAATAATTTTTATACGGCATCAAGCATTACATACACATTTATGTAGATATACTGACAAGAAAATTGAGTAGTGTTGAGTGAATACAGCATTTGATCCAAGATATGAAGTTGTTTTGTTCGCAAACATCAGTTTAATGTTGTAGGGAGATCCATCTCCCTACAACATTAAAATATATGTGCTCCGTGGAGGAAAACTTTGTCTTGGCCGAAGTTGCGTGAAACTTCGGTGAACGACTTTGGTATTCCTATCTGCTTATTTAAAAACATTTAAAAAATGGAATCCTAAGTGAGTTTTGGTATCAAGGTACCAGCCGATACCAAACCCAACTTTAGCTTCCTATTTCAAAAGGCTTTTAAATAAGCATATAGGAATATGAAGGTCACTCACCAACAGTCTCATGCAAAGACAAAGTTTTCCCCTACTGAGCACATACATTTTAATACTATATCAGAAAACAACATTAGAAACTAAGTTTATTTTAGCAAATCGATTTTGAATCTATGGTCCAAAGCGCGATTACTTTAACCCTAATAATAAGGTCCACACACTATCCACACTAGCTAACACCACCACACTCGTTTCGCACACTGCGTTGTCAGGAGGTAATTGATAGATGTACATAAACATATGTGATAGATAAACCCTCTTTACAGTTGAGCACATACCATAGATGGAGGCCATATCACCCCGTTACCTCAATATCTATGGCCCAAATGGGCTACAAATGTCTTACACTATGTCCTAGAGCAACAAGGAAAGAAGCTGAACGGTAGATGAAGTCTAGTGCTGACATTTAGGGGGAGATTTACCAAACAGGTGTAAAGCAGAACTGGCTTAGTTGGTCAAAGGAGCTGTGAAAAATGAGAGGTGGAATTTACTTTACACTAGTTTGATAAATCTCCCACTTAGTGATCACTCAGCATAGTTATTTACTAACTTCATGAAAACTGGAAGCCACATCATCAGATGCAGATTCTGAACTCACTGATACACAGTGGAAGATCAGCATTGTAAATGCCCTTTTTAGTTTGTCCTGCAGTGATATCAGCCAGATTTTGCAGACAGTGCAGAATTTCCCACCTTCCCATTGTATGTATTTTAGGATAAATGAGGAGTTTGATTACAGTGATACCAAATATATCGGACACATTTATTAAGGTGTATTAGACTTCGATCTTAATAAGCCCCTACTCTAATGTAACTTAGGCGTATCCAGCACCAATTCTAAATGTAAGACTGCTTCCTTGCTGTCTTATATTTAGACTATTTTGTACGCCTGAAATAGGTGTAAAAATGATGACTGAGATGCGCCTGCTGACCCGTCCCCTGTCTCGCTCAAACCACGCCTTCTTTTTAAGACCCGGCGTGAGCGTGGAAGAATTTACAGATTCTGCCACATGGCATGCAACAGAATCTGCACCAGATATACTGTACACCACAAAAGTGGCATCTATCTGTTCATAAACGACCCCCATAGTTTTTTATACTTTACATTGAATGAAAAATGAAATTGTTTTGCATCGCTGTATCTCAAGACCAATTATTTTATTTTTTGGTTCTACAGAGAGCACTTGATTTTTGAGGTTCATAACACTTTTTATCACGTTTTATTCCATTTTTTGTGCCTGTTAAGCAAAAAAACAGCAATTCTCACGTTGTTTATTTAATTTTTATTAATTTATTTTTTGCAATGTTCAATGTGAAGGATAAATTGTGTAATAAGCGTGTATTGTCGGCCGTTACGTTTTCAGCATTGCCAAATATGTGGGAAGATTTTTATTCTTGCATTTTATTTCCATTGAAAAAAAAAGTTTTTTGCTCAATGGAAAAAAAGAGTATTTTGTTAACTAGGAATTTTTTTATTTAATAAAACTTTATTAAACTTTTTTTTAACCAGTTACTAGTCCCACAAGGTGACCTCAACAAACAATATTCTGATCAATTATATAATACACTGCATTGCTTACGCAGTACAGAGTATTATACTGTCAGCGTTATACTGGCAGGCGCTCTCAGGGTGTGACAGAGAGGCGCAGTCTAATGAACATACAAGATAGACAGGTCTGTGGCCTTCATTAGACATCAGCACCCCACAATTTAATTCACAGGATACCAGCGGGAGAGAATGGGAGCTCCCTTACTCTAAACCACTCAGATCCCTCAGTGGTATTGATTGCAGCACCAAAGGAGTTAAACAGCTCAGATCTGTTCTCCTGTCAGTCCAGCACATTAGAGCAGGAGCCCAGCCCTCACATGGGAGCTGAGACTCCACTCTAGGATTCACAGTAGACCCATGCAGTGATTATTAAAGGCCTTCATAAAAACATGTATTGACAGTTATTAAAAGGTTAATTTGGCCCAAAGATGGGTAATAACACATTGGCTCACAAGAAACCTATTGACACTTCTTCCTTAGATGCACTCCATATTTAGGGGATGGGCAAGTTTCCACTGGGAAAATATTTCCTTTGTATTTTTCCCTGTGCCTTGTAACCTATTGTTTGGGGTATACTTGGCGGGTCCTCCATAACCCAGTAATTGATTGGGGTTCAGGAGAATTAACCTAATAGGGAAAGACATGTACAGGAAGATGCTTTAATTTCTCTGTTCTTGTTGGTGTCACTAGTCTAGAAGGTTTGCCTGCCCAGTATTTTTTATTTTTATTTTTTTTTAATCAGGTTTCTTTTTATTGAAATAAAACACATTATAAAAATTACAACCGAGAGGACGTTGTTTCTTTTTTTTGCGTGTACAGTGAGACATATCACTAATGCAATCAAGTCAAAAGGCACAATAACGGTGTACGCAGACACCTAACACATTGCAAAAAAAGTCTAGAACGTACGGAAGATGCCCCTCGACAGGATACAAGCACGTCCAAGAAATCAATTAAACAATGTCAACCAGTTTTTCAAACACTATAACACCCCTACCCCCCTCCCACCCCGGGCAGAGAGACAGCGACTAAGAACAGGCAGATACAGGCAATCAGGTGAGGGACAGAATATAAGCAGGTAAAATACCATAGACGGTCACGACAAACCATCAGACTTGAACCTATAAAGGCACCCTAGCCAACGACTGAAGCACAGCCAGTTGTCCTCTTAGACAATCCCGGACCAATGCTTGCGAAGCTAAGTGCGCAGACTCCACCCATCCTTGCCAAATAGACATAAACTTAGCAGGACATCTCCTCTTGACATAAACCCCTCTTTCAAGCCGAAGAACCATATTCATTCTATTAACGTACTCCTGTTTCGAGGGGGAGGTCTCCCGAATCCAATGTTTGGCAATCAGAACTCTGTCCTGAAACAGGAGACGCTGTATACATAAAGAGACATTAGTTTACAAGTTTGCTGATTTCTAAGATTTCCAAGTCATGGAGCAATGTATGAAGAAGGACTTAGAGAAGGGATTTATTAAACTTTGCAGATCGTCAGCAAGCGCAGGGTGCTTTTTAGTGCTACAGGATACTAAATGGAAACACCATAAGTTACCTTACCCTGACTAATTTTAACAAATCAAATACGCAGTAATAGTCTCTAAAACCAACCTACCAACCTTAGGGAAGTTTATAATTTTGTGAGGACCTGGGAAAGGGAGGAATTTAAGGCAGGACACTATAAGTACCCAGTGTTTCCTTTTGGCCTCTACAATACCCCAGCTGTCCTTTGGGACTTCATGAACATCATGTTACATCATTTTGTGGTATTTTTTTTCTCCTAGAAGTTTTCTACTGCAGAGTAGAACTGTGATGTAGTTAATTGTGAGTAATAAAATAATAAATGTAGGCTCTCTACTATTCTCAGAAATCTCTGGAATATAAAATATGCTAAGACATTGAACTCCATATAGACTAGATGGGCCTTGTTTTAAGATAAGCAAATGCATTCTAAACAAATCAGATTTGAAGAAGAATCGCGCAAAATGACACCTGCTATTTTACTTGGAAAATGTAAGGGAAACAGGACAGGGAGGAACAAGATGGAAGATTACATGACCCAGCAACAGCTTGGCCAAAGCAGCTCTGATTGGCTGACAGCCTGTGAGTCAATCAGAGTGCAAAATTTTAGCAGGTCCTTTAGCTATGTCCATTCTGAGCTCAACCTACCATGTGTGGACCATGAGGATGTCTGGACCATGAGTCAGCAATGTTGGTGAGTAGCAGGGGCAGTTTATGGGTATATTTGGTTAAGATTGAATTAATAAGTAAAAAGGGCAGGGTTTAATAAGAGACAAAAAGTATGAGGTCATAGTTGTGTGTGTGTTTTACACTAAAGGGAGGGCAGCTTCCAGAAGGTGGAGATCTCTATGTAATGCCCTGCAATAACCACAATGCTGCTGTCCCTGCCTAAGCATTATTTTTGTCTGTGCATCAGAAGAAAGCCTAACAACAAACGTTTCTATAGTTCATAAGTGTTTCATATTTTCACCATCTCTACCAACATATATGTCACTGGAGTCACTTCACATTTGAGCTTTTTATTTTCTAGAAGCCAGTCTAAAATTGCACAATTAAATGAATTTTACTGCATTAATTTAAAAGTAAATCAGTCCATAATACTGTGCTTGTATAAGTGATACAGTACTAACCTCAGTATCTGAGGAAAGGGATTTAGGGGTCATTATATTAGACGACCTAAAGGTGGGCAGACAATGTCATAGAGCAGCAGGTAATGCCAGCAGAATGCTTGGGTGTATAGGGAGAGACATTAACAGTAGAAGAGGGAGGTGCTCGTGCCGCTCTACAGAGCACTAGGGAGACCTCATTGGGAGTATTCTGTGCAGTACTGGATACCAGATCTGCAGAAGGATATTCAGAGAAGAGCTACTAATCTAGTACATGGACTGCAGGACAAAACTTACCAGGAAAGGTTAAAGGACCTTAACATGTATAGCTTGGAAGCAAGAAGAGACAGAGGGGATATGATAGAAACTTTTAAATACATAAAGGGAATCATCACGGTAAAAGAGGAGAGAATATTTAAAAGAAGAAAAACTGCTACATAGTTTTAAATTAGAGGGGCAAAGGTTTAAAAGTACTATCAGGAAGTATTACTTTACTGAGAGAGTAGTGGACGCATGGAATAGCCTTCCTGCAGAAGTGGTAGCTGCAAATACAGTGAAGGAGTTTAAGCATGCATGGGATAGTCATAAGGCCACCCTTCATATAAGATAGGGCCAGGGGCTATTCATAGTATATTGGGCAGACTAGATGGGCCAAATGGTTCTTATCTGCCGACACATTCTATGTTTCTATATTTCTAAGTTTAATTCAACACATTTCATTGTGTAAATAAAACATTTTAATTCAACACATTGTATTGTATTAATATAATATACCATTATAAATTGTCAATACCAATGTGCATTGTGTTCGTAAATTGGAAGGGATGATTACTTGCACCTTTATTTGTGAATAACCCCCCCCCCCGCCCCAAAAAAACAAAACAACAAACAAAACAAAAAAAAACACCATGCTGCTGTGTGCCAACATGTATCATATGGTTTCTGTTGCTGCCCCTGTGTTTGTGACGCCAGCAACATAAGGTGCAAATGTTAAGAGTTGTAGAAAGGATGAGGAGTCAGTTGTGGTAAAACATAGTTGAACTTTTACTGAATCAATAGTCTCGGGACAGTTGTTACAGTTAATTAAGTCCACTTTCTAGCACTCAGGTACTGAATATAATAATTTTCTTACTTTATGTTGAGCAATCTAATAAGGTTGTTCTCCCTCGTGGCAGGCAAACTCTCTGCTACATTATTATGATTATTATGTAGGATGCTCTCTTGAAGTATTCAGGTTCACTATGTCCCTGAAGGCATTTAGTGAAAATAGATAATTCTGCGCACTAATCATCCAGTTGTGTCCAGGTACCTTTAAGTTCCTTTGGGTCATCGGTGCTTGTGTAGTCCCTTGGCTAATCTCAGCTCTAATCTTCACCAGACTTGCTTTATATCCAGACATAGACTTACTATCTTGTGATGGGCTGCTGTGACTACTTGGTCTGTCATCTCCAGTCTTGCTCAGGGCCCAAAGGAAAGAAATGCAGCTACATTTTGGACTTAGCCTGCTTTGCTCCTCCATACACATCCTTCTCCTCTCCCACTACATTCTAAACTCTTAACTGAATTCACTTTCTGTTCTAGCACACCCCAAGCTATATATAATATGTGGCGCCAGCACCACGTAGGGGTGAATAAATATATTAACAATGCCAGCCGGATATTAGGAAGCACAATATATTAAATATAAATGATTATACAAGAGTTTAAAGGGGACCGCTTGTACACACATAAGTGGGACACTGCATTTCTCCATTAGTGCTCTTTCCCAACTTGTGAACTAAAATGACGCTGCATGATTAAGTGTGTATTGGCAATTATCAAAGGAACTCATTAGATTTTTACAACTTTGATATAAATCATGCTTTTCTGATCTGGAAAAACCTGCAAGGTCTTTTTGATCAAATTTTTGGTTGATTTATCCTTCAGAGAGTATTTAACTCTTTTATATGTACCTGGGAAAGAAAAAGCTGATAGTGGACTATCAGTAGACAGTGAAGAGTTTATGAATGGCCTATTAATGGCATTTGATTTATCGCCTGATCAAGAACTTCGCAGGCACTTTTTAATCATAAAAACAGGAAACCTGTGGTCCTCACTCCTCTTGTGTCACCTTTACGTATCGCCCCATAGATTGTAAGCTCTTGTGATTAGGGTCCTCATTCCGGTTGCATCACATCTATCTCCCCATAGATTGGAACTCTTGTGATCAGGGTCTTCAATCCCCTTGTGTCACTTTCACCGCAGGTAACCGGGAGATGGAAAAAGATGGTTGGTCGGTCCTCTTCTTTTCAATTCTGGGCATTGCGCGTGCGCTGTGCAATGTACTGTGCTACCCTATATGAGTGGTGTGTTAAGTAGTACTATTCCTATCAGTTTAATCCCTGTTACGTCCCCTATTAGGGGACGTGTATCAAATATATTTTAGGAACCAGGAGATGGAAAAAGATGATTGGTCGGACCTCTTACCATTTTAATCTTTGTAAAGTCCCCTATCAGGGCACGTGTATTGAATTGAATCCTTGCATGGGTAGATAGAGAAAAAAGCTTGCTCTGTCCGCTTCCTTCTAATTTTGGGCTCTTGCAATGGAATTTGCCACCAATACAACTAGTGTTAACTAAGTACTATTCCTATCAGTTTAATCTCTGTTTTGTCTCTTATCAGGGCCAGGGTCGGTGTAGTGAATAGATTTTTGGAACCGGGAGATGGAAAAAGACAAATACTCGGTCCGCTTCGTCTGAATTTTAGGTCACTGCGCGTGCGCCGTGCAATGCACTGTGACATCCTATATGAGTGGTGGGCAGTGGGCACAGTACAGTCAGTGGGCCTGACACACACTGGCAGACAACTGCAATTATATTAAAGGGTAAAAATTAAATGACTTTTTTATCTGCAAGGTACTGTGCCGCCCTTTATGAGTGGTGCGCACACAGTACAGTCTGTGGGCCTGCGGCCTCTCAAACACGAGCAGGCAACTGCAATATAATATATATAGAAAAAAATAAATAAAAGCAGACTGATGTTCCAGCCCTAAAATTGGCTTTTTGGGGTTCTGTCAGGACTCTGTCCTTACAGCAGATGAGTCTTTGAGGACTGGAGTGGACACAGAACCCTGGCCTAGCTAACACTTTTCCTATTAATTCAGCAGCAGCAGCACTCTCCCTGCTCTAACTAACACTGCAGCTTCAGAAGGAATCTAAGATGGATGCTGTCCTTGCTTTTTGATAGGATGTGGGAGGGTCTGGGAGGGAGGGTATGCTGATTGGCTGGAATGTGTCTGCTGACTGTGAGGTACAGGGTCAAAGTTTGCTCAATGATGATGTATTTGCCCGCCGTGGCGAAAGCGAACATGTGATGTTCGCCGGCGACATCTCTACATGGCAGTTCTTCAGACAATGTGCTGATGATAAACGCGAGTGGTTTGCACGCTGTGCAATCAGAGCCTGAGGCAAGGCATAAATGTTCTAAACCTAAGCACCACCTGCATGACCAGGTATCTAAATGCAAAGCACAAGATGCAGTGGAGTACACACCTGAAAAATCGCAAATGATCTCAGGCTCCTCTCTTGCTCCCTCTTCTGCTGCGGTCTTGGCCTCTTGGCCCCCTCTGGTGTGACAGTGGCACCTACCACCCCGCAAACAGAGGATGTGGCAGCAACATCACCACCTTCACCACCGTCAACCCAGCATGTCCACACTGTGCCATGGAAGCATTCAGCTGTCCATCCGCCAAATATTGGAGTGAAAAAGGAAGTACCCTACTACCCACCCACAATCCCTGGCCCTGAATGCCAGCATTTCAAAATTCCTGGCCTTTCAAATGCTGTCAGTCCATCTGGTGGAGACAGAGACTTTTAAAAACCTTATGGTGGTGTCTGTCCCACAGTACGTGGTTCTCAGCCGCCACTGCTTTTCTAAGTGAGCCATCCCTTCCATGCACAACCAAGTCAAACAAAACAATAGCTTATCTCAGAGAGACCAGAGAGACCAGCTACAGAAAACACCGCAAAGCCTCATTTAAGAGTATCAACACAGCAATCCAAAGTGCAAAGTGCTCCCTGGGAAACAGTAATATGCAAAATAAATGTGGAGCCCCAGTATTGGGTCTACAACACAATGAAAGCCAGATATCCCTCAAAGGAAGGAAAACCGAGCAAAGGGGTGTCTCCATTACAGAGATCACAAAGTCCACTATATTAAGTGACCACTATGTCAAGATCCCACTTTTTTACAAGCTTTAAGGATGTGACGAGTAAAACCTAAGCCAGGTATCCATCCACAGACAGCTGTTTCTGCACAACCAAGTGGCGGAAAAAAACAGGTGTGCACTGTGCAACACCATCTGTGGCAAAGTCGACATAACTACCGATACGCGGACCAGTAAGCACAGGGAGGGACGTTATATCTCCCTAACTCCACACTGGGTAAATGCAGTGGTGGCTGGGCCTGAGGCGGATAGCAGTTTGGCGCATTTACTTTCGCCACCGAGGATTGCAGGACATTTGTCATTGCCTCCTCCTCCTACTCCGCTTCCTCCTCTACCGACTCCTCATCCGGTCAGCGTAACACTTTCACCACCAACTTCAGCACAGCCGGGGGAAATGATAGACGGCTGTTTTAAAAACATATCTGTTTGGGGGAAAAACCCCACACCATGCAGGAGCTATAGACAGGCATGGAGCAACAGACTAATGAGTGGTTGGTGCCGGTGAGCCTCAAGTCTGGACTGGTGGCGTGTGATGACTGGAAAAATCTCATAGCAGCCCGGGAGCTAGCCAGTTTGATGTACATCCCATGCCTGGCGAATATGCTGAATTTGATGTTGCAGAGGTTCCTGAAAAATTACCCTGATATGTCAGAGCTGCTGCAGAATGTGCTGGCCATCTGTGCGCTAGCTGCGCACTGTCTTGCAGGTACTGCACCCCAATGCAATACCCAGATGATCCCTTGCACATGCTGGAGAGACTATGTGACCAGAAGCAGCATGATAGTGGAGTTTTAGCTGCACACACACTGCAGTCAGCACTCTGCACCAACAGTAGCCCCACTTCACTCACTACCGAGTGGCAGTGCCGATGACGTCCTCAGTGTTACTATCCCACATCTATGTCTCCTTGAAAATAACTTTGGGTGATGATGGAAGAGTATGTGGCACAGGAGGAAGAGGAGGAGGAAGAGGGAATATTTTCATGGTTATCAGGCCAGTCATTCACAAGTGGCTCAGTGGCACTAACAAAGACCAGGAACGCAACTGTCCAGCCAGGGCACAGTTCTAGAGGTGGAGGAGGATGATGAGGAGGAGCTGTGTTCACAGCAGGGTGAAACCCAAAGCAGCTTATGGGCATCAGGGGATACATATATGGTGGGATACAGAGGACAGAGACGATACACCTCCGAAAGAAGACAGCTTGTTGTTGCCTCTGGGCAGTCTGGCACACATGAGCGACTACATGTTGCAGTGCCTTCACAACGACCGCCGAGTTGCCCACAATTTAACCAGTGCTGATTACTGGGTGGCCGGCCTGCTTGATCCCTGCTACAAGGACAATGTGCTGTCCTTAATTCCATCACTGGAGTGTAATCGAAGATGTGGTAGACGAACTGCTGATGCATTTACATCTGACAGTTGGGGCTCAGTGGAAGCACAAGGTGAAGGGAAAGGAGGAGGAGGAAGAAGTCACCAATGCAGCTGGGGCACCACCAGCACCTCAGAAGGCAGGGTTAGCATGGCCAAAATATGGAAAAGCTTTGTCAGCACGCCACAACAATCAGCAACACCAGCTGATACGGAATGTTTAGCAGGAGGCAGCATTTCAGCAACATGTTGGAATGGTATGTGTGCACATGCCTACATGTACTGACTGATGGGTCTGCCCCATTCAACTTCTGGTTCTTCAAATTGGGCACATGGTCTGAGCTTGTCCTTTACGCCATGGAGGTGCTGGCCTGCCCTGCAGCAATGTATTGTCTGAGAGTGTGTGTTTAGCATGGCAGGGGGTGTTATCACCGACAAGCGCAGCCGCCTGTCCACAGCCAATGTGGACAAGCTCACATTCATTAAAATTAACCAGGCATGGAACCCAAAGAACTTGTCCATACCTTGTGCTGAGTAGACAAGTATATACCGGCTTCACCCAGCCATTGTTAGACTTCAGCACACTTTCTCCTTGCATTCTCTTTTCTATTTCCTAATGTATTGGGGTCTTCCAAAATTTATAAAAAAATAAATAAAAGGAAAAAATAAAACAAAAACAAAAACACAAAACCAGTGTTGGCTACCTCCTCCACCGCTGCTTCCACCTACACCGCCATATCCACTACCTCCTCAACCTCCTACTCCACTTTGATTGCCGCCTCCTAGTTCAAGATTATATTTTTTTCAGTTTTTTTCTATTCTATGTTATTTCAAGTCATTTATCTATTCATATTTGTTTGCAGGGAAATTGTCCTGCTTATACCCCTTTTTTTCTATCTTTTGCAACCCTCTAGCCATTACTATGAATATTTTACAACCATTTTAGTGCACTAAAGTTCAGGTCCGCATTGACTTCAATGGGGTTCAGGTTCGAGTTTGGATCAAGTTCGGGTCCCGAACCCGAACATTGACCCGAAGTTCAGCCGAAAACCTGGTGAACCCGAACATCCCTACCTATTATATATTTTCCCGTGCTTCAGTTACTATTCTGATGCTGCCACCAACTTGATTCCACACACCTGCTGCCTCCGTTGCCATCTTTTCCTACTACCACCCACCATCTTGTGCTGTTACTGCCACTGCTGTTGCCCCCCACCACCCCACTTTGTGACTCGGCCACTATGTTAAGTCCTCATGCTGTTGCCCTCCATCTCCCCACTATGTGACTATGTGACTATGTTAAATCCTCATGCTGTTTCCATCCTCCCCACTCTGTAACTAGCCCACTATGTTGACTCCTCATGCTGTTTCCACACTCCCCACTCTATGACTGGGTCACTAAGTTGACTCCTCATGTGGTTCCACCCTCACCACTCTGTGAATAGGTCATTGTGTTGACTCCGTATGCGGTTGCCACCCTTACCACTCTGGGCTACCATGTTGACTCCTCATGTTGTTGCCACCCTCACGATTCTGTGACAGGGCCTTTTTGATATCACTGTTTATTTTACCTTTCTTCTGATCCTTCAGAAGAACCGAAACATGAAAAACACAAATGATCCTGTCCTTGGAGCATCCATTAGGTGTCTGTCACCTGGTCAGTGTTTTGCATCAGTATATGCTCATGATTTAGAAGCCAAAAGCAAGAGTGAGTAGAAAACAAAGAAGACATGCAAATATTCCCATGTGTTATCTTTGTTTTGGACCTACTCATATTTTTATTTTTTTCTTAATAATACTGATCAAATGCTGATACAAAAAACTGACCAAATACTGATCATGTAATAGAGGTAATTAAAGTCCAAATTAAAGGCAAATGTTCAAAACTCATGCATATTGAGCATGAGGCCTCTATCAAATCGTCAGTATTTTACATCAGGATTTGCTCATGATTTGGAAGCCAGAAGCAGGAGTGGGTACAAAACACAGAAGCAACTAAGAAAAAAATTCCGCTCACCACTTTGTTGTAATAGCATGTCCATAAACCGTGTCCATACTTGGTTTCCAGCAAACACTGATTTGGCAACAGATTCAAGACAGGATTTTTTTTGCGGGGTGGTTGTTCTTATGAGAGATCAGAAGAAGGGAAAATAAGCAGTAACGTCAACACAAAATTACTGCTGACACCCTCTCCACTCTGTCATGGGGCGACTACTTGAATCAGCATATAACAGAACAGGTTTTGCAGAAATCTATTTGGAATCAGCTGAAGACGGTATAAAAGGAGTGCACTTCTTCACTCTATAGCATAATCTTTGGCCATGGTTCTTTATACCTGGCGCTAACATTGACCTGTAAGGTTGAGTTCGCACTTCAGTTATTTGGTCAGTTTTTGACCTCGTAACTGACCAATAATTGAAGTGTGAACTGAGTGAAAAGGGTGATGTCTGTCACCTGCTTGTCATACTGATGGACAGGAACAGTTTCACTACCACAGTGGACTAGACAAATTAATTTGGATGAAATCTAATTTCTTCGTAACATTTGGTGAAAAGTCCGTTTAAATTTTTGAAAACTTGGCTCATTTCTAGTCAGGTAAGTAGCAGCACATAAGCACACACAATATTTTCAAAATATCCTGCCATTTCATAAGCGGGGACCACGTGGACACTGCATTAAAGGTATTGAATGCTGCTCATAGTGTTTTGTCTTTCTTTAAAGGCCATGTTTGAATTTGATTTTGGGCTACTTTTTTTTTTTTTTTTTCAGTTGGTCTCTATTTAGAATATTAGCAATTCTGTCACAGAGGGTTAATTCTTTTTCAGGCAGTGTGACTGATACATTTTGTGCCAATAATCTAATAAACCTTATCTTAAAATTATTAATATGTCATAAACACTTATTTAGGCCACATTCTTATCAGTAGGATAAGAACTGGGCTATATTGAGAGAAAACACAGATCCTGCTGGTAGATAAACTCAAGGCTGTGCAGGGAAAACACCTCAACATTTTTAATAAAGACCAATTGAAAAAATGATTTTTAGCTCAAAATGGGTACAATGGAATCATTTTAAAAAATTCCAGCAAAGATGTAGATAGCTTTTAAATCTATTATTTCTTAGACATGTAGATATTTTATATATTAAGGAAAATTTCATATATTGACTAAATATGGATGGAATAGAATATTAATGATGAATTTATTGCACTAGCACTTTAGGTTTACATGTTAATTTATGTAGTTTAGGGGTCACAGTAAATATGTTAAATACAGGGTTTATTTTGTTAGGCCCATTATCTTAATATATATTTTTCACCTATTACACAATATATGTATATATATTTTTTTGATTGGGTTTAGAGTAATAATTGAGGAATTAAGGTATGATCACCCATTTATTGTGAGTGAGACAGCCCGTTTCCACGTTATAACTACAGAATAATACATCTTCATTTGACTCCCCGTGGAACTTTAGTTGACGCGTGTCTTTCTTTTTAGATTTTGTTCATGAGTATAGTAATTGTCATGTGATATTGATTGTTCCTCTAAATGGCATTTTTACCTGGGATGCTTCAGTTACTATTCTGATGCTGCCACCCACTTGATTCCACAAATCTTCTGCCTCCGTTGCCATCTTTTCCTACTACCACCCACCTTCTTGTGCTGTTACTGCCACTGCTGTTGCCCCCCACCACCCCACTTTGTGACTCGGCCACTATGTTAAGTCCTCATGCTGTTGCCCCCCATCTCCCCACTATGTGATTATGTGACTATGTTAAATCTCCATGCTTGTTGCCACCCTCCCCACTCTGTAATTAGCCCACTATGTTGACTCCTCATGCTGTTTCCACACTCCCCACTCTATGACTGGGTCACTAAGTTGACTCCTCATGTGGTTCCACCCTCACCACTCTGTGAATAGGTCATTGTGTTGACTCCGTATGCGGTTGCCACACTTACCACTCTGGGCTACCATGTTGACTCCTCATGTTGTTGCCACCCTCAAGTTTCTGTGACGGGGCCTTTTTGATATCACTGCTTATTCTACCCTTCTTCTGATCTTTCAGAAGAACCAAAAAATGAAAAACACAAATGATCCTGTCCTTGGAGCATCCATAAGGTGTATGTCACCTGGTCAGTGTTTTGCATCAGTATATGCTCATGATTTAGAAGCCAAAAGCAGGAGTGAGTACAAAACAAAGAAGACATGCAAATAGTCCCATGTGTTATCTTTGTTTTGGACCTACTCATATTTTTATTTTTTTCTTAATAATACTGATCAAATGCTGATACAAAAAACTGACCAAATACTGATCATGTAATAGAGGTAATTAAAGTCCAATTTAAAGGCAAATGTTCAAAACTCATGCATATTGAGCATGGGGCCTCTATCAAATCGTCAGTATTTTACATCAGGATTTGCTCATGATTTGGAAGCCAGAAGCAGGAGTGGGTACAAAACACAGAAGCAACTAAGAAAAAAATTCCGCTCACCACTTTGTTGTAATAGCATGTCCATAAACCGTGTCCATACTTGGTTTCCAGCAAACACTGATTTGGCAACAGATTCAGGACAGGATTTTTTTACGGGGTGGTTGTTCTTATAAGAGTTCAGAAGAAGGGAAAATAAGCAGTAACGTCAACACAAAATTACTGCTGACACCCTTTCCACTCTGTCATGGGGCGACTACTTATATCAGCATGTAACAGAACAGGTTTTGCAGAAATCTATGTGGAATCAGCTGAAGACAGTATAAAAGGATAACTGACAAATAATTGACAGTGTGAACTGAGTGAAAAGTGGTGATGTCTGTCACCTGCTTGTCATACTGCATGATGGACAGGAACAGTTCTTCACTACCACAGTGGACTAGACAAATTAATTTGGATGAAATCTTATTTCTTCGTAACATTTGGTGAAAAGTCCGATTTAAGTTTTTGAAAACTTTGCTCATCTCTAGTCAGGTAAGTAGCAGCACATAAGCATACACAATATTTTCAAAATATCCTGCCATTTCATAAGTGGGGACCACATGGACAAGACATTAAAGGTATTGAATGCTGCTCATAGTGTTTTGTCTTTGTTTAAAGGCCATGTTTGAATTTGACTTAATTTGGGCTAAAAATATATATATTTTTTTTTCAGTTGGTCTCTATTAAGAATATTAGCCATTCTGTCACAGAGGGTTAACTCTTTTTCAGGCAGTGTGACTGATAACTTTTGTGCCAGTAATCTAATAAACCTTATCTCTAAATTATTAATATGTCATAAACACTTATTTAGGCCACATTCTTATCAGTAGGATAAGAACTGGGCTATATTGAGAGAAAATACAAATACTGGTAGATAAACTCAAAGCTGTGCAGGGAAAACAGCTCAACATTTTTAATAAAGACCTATTGAAAAAATGATTTTTCGCTCAAAATGAGTACAATGGAATAATTTTTAAAAATGCCACCAAATAGGTAGATAGCTTTTAAATCTATTATTTCTTAGACATGTAGATATTTTATATATTAAGGAAAATTTCATATATTGACTAAATATGGATGGAATAGAATATTAATGATGAATTTATTGCACTAGCACTTTAGGTTTACATGTTAATTTATGTAGTTTAGGGGTCACAGTAAATATGTTAAATACAGGGTTTATTTTGTTAGGCCCATTATCTTAATATATATTTTTCACCTATTACACAATATATGTATATATATTTTTTTGATTGGGTTTAGAGTAATAATTGAGGAATTAAGGTATGATCACCCATTTATTGTGAGTGAGACAGCCCGCTCCCACGTTATAACTACAGAATAATACATCTTCATTTGACTCCCCGTGGAACTTTAGTGGACGCTATCGTCTTTCTTTTTAGATTTTGTCTATGAGTATAGTAATTGTCATGTGATATTGATTGTTCCTCTAAAATGGCATTTTTACCTGGGAGCTGGAGCGCACGTAGACTGACTATTGAGGCGGCGCTGCGCTGGACCCTGATAACACTAAAGCTTCGAGTGACGTCAGTCCACGGAAATAGTCCGAGCTGCCCTCACTGAGGCCAAGGTGGGGCCTGGCGGAAGATGTGTCCGCAGCGATTGTAAAGGAGCGATGCGCCACTATGACGTCCTAGAGCCATGTGATTAGGAACGTTCTCCATAGGCCAGGTGACGACATAAAAAGTAGCCTACTACGTCCATTAGACCTCTCCTCTTGAAGAAGCTGTACGCGAAACGCGCGTCGAGGGGTGCGCCTACTTGCATGACGGGGTGTATGTGGCCGAGGTAAGGCACAAGTTGCTAGTATATTTGCACCGGGAGGGAATGAGCACTCCACCACTAGACAGATTGGGATTTGAGTAATGTTCCATACACGGATGGGGTAGTCATTATTCGAACTTTTACGGTCTGTTCTGTCTATGGTTCATTCCGGTGAATCGCTGGTTTAGGACCCACTAATAGCCAGCAGTATTCGTGGCGTGGCAAGTTGTTTGGCGCATGTTTTTCTTGTTTCTCCTCTTTTATGGTATGTAATGTGTATTTTAATGATATTTAATAAAGATTGATATTTTGTATAAGAGATTGGTGTACCTCAGTGTTACATATTTAAAGTTTTTGGGTACTACCTCGATGAGGTTAAGATCAGATTAGTGTTTGGATGTAGATATTTTTCTCAAATTTTATTTTTTTATTTGTTATCATTGTGCAGTTATTAACCAAAATAAAGAGATAACTAATCCTCAAAGATTTGGTCTCTGTCGGGAAATTAGAAATAAATCCCACAGGGGAGCCTTGTGCAGTGCCTCTGGATTGCAATTTCTACCCAGAAATGTATAAATGAGTGTGCAATTTTGCTTTTACGATCAGACTGGCTGGAATTTATGAATGGACGGTGTGATATGTTTTACATTACAGCAGAAATATTGTGAAGACCTTTCCTCTGATATCTAAAGAATATACAATATTTCTGACCACCTTATATGGCAGCTGTAGACAGCAAAGGTAACACTGAGGTAAGCTCCTATGTGTTTGCTGAAAACCACTGTGCAGAATGCAGAGAGATCCGCAGGCTGTTTTGCGGTACACAAATTGTCGATCTGCAAAACATGGATCCTGGCCGACTGCCTGCTAAAATATTGGAACCCTTTAAAATACAACCAATTTTAAAAACTGTACCTCATAAAATGTTATTTAGGGAGTTTGTTGGTAAGAGGTTGCAGTCCCCTCCTACCTAGTGATATGCCAGTGTGAAGGGATTCAGGAGTTTCCCATAGCTGCTTACCAACGTGACTATTGCTTGACTGGGATTCTTTCAGTTGGAGTACAGGTTATGATAAATCTTTATTGCTGTTTTTCTTTATGACTAAGTTCTGTAGGACTTTTTTGGTGTCTTTGTGAGAGATAAGAATGCATGACTGAATGTCCGCTAGTTTTGTGTATGTTGATATTTTTTGTAAGGAGCTTGGAACTTCTGAAGGCTATTTTCTGGGCTCACAGGGCAGGGTGATTCTGAAGAGAAAAAAATAAAGCTTTTTACCTGAAAATAATTTAGTCAATTATTTAGGAGTTTCTTTATTCTTCTGTCTTCCTCTGGTTTCTTCACTTTAAGGCACGCAGTGGCACCTTTAGGGCTGCTAGTTTGGGGATTTCTAAGTGTGAACTGAGAACTGCTTTATAGTTGCTTTCGGCTCCGTCAGGACAGAACTCTAAAGCTACACGTAGCCATCTTGTTTAAGAACAGTATATCGGAAAGGAGACAATTTGTGCATGGAGGAAAGCTGTGTTTGACCAAAATAGAAATAGGGTTTCTAATAATAAGACACTTTCCTTAGATTTTAGTTTTTATACAATTGATTTATGTGATAGATAAAATGAAACATGTAGTTTGAGTTAATCTTGAATGTATCTAGATGTGATTTGAATGTGTATTGCGGCCCACATACGGCGGGTCTGCAATACACGGGCACCGGACATGTGCAGCCCGCATCACGGATCATGGACCCATACACTTCAATGGGTCTGCGATCCTCGAGATGCGGTGCGGAAGGAAGGAGCGGAACCCCAGGTGAAGCACTATAGAGTACTTCCGTGGTGTTTCTGGCCATGCCTCCGCACAGCAAAAAAGTAGAGCATGCACTCAAAATTACCCAGTACTTGGGTTTTAGAAGAGCTCCAAACATTAAAGAAAAATTGGTACATAGTCAATTACCTACAACACTGCGGAAAAATAATAAAAATCTATTCGTATGGTGTGGTTATTGTAGAGCTTTCAGAAATTGTACCAATAAAAATAAACAGGTTAAAACTAAGGAGGTGACCTCTAGGAGCCATGGCTCGTGTTTCAAGAGAAAAGGAGAACTTACCTGTGAGAGTATGGGGGTCATCTACATGCTGGAGTGCCTTGTGGCCTCCAGTATGTAGGGAGAACACTAAGGAAGCTGAAAACACGTGTGCAAGAGCACACACACATAGAAAAAGGTGTAGAGACACATAGTGTTTCCTGCACACTTTAAACAGACACACGATAAAAACCCACAGGGTTTGAAATTTGTGGACCTGGAGAAAATACAAACTAAGTGGAGAGGGGAAGATCCAGTGGTAAAAATTAACAGAAAAGAAGTGGAATGGATTTACCCTTTAGGAACACTGCAATCAAATGGATTAAATATAGAGTTTGACATCAAAACCTGCCTTACAGGTTAAAAACAAAATCGGTAATAAAGCAGTTTAAAGACAAGTTTATTCATAATTGTGAACAGTGTCCAATAAGTTTGTGTATGTTGTGGATAAAAGAGGAAAATTTGGATATAGGGAACAATTATCTTGCTACGAAGTAATGGTAAATGAGGTATAGATATAATTTTAAGTGTTTTTAGATTGATGTGGTTTATGAGTAATGTGAACACTGTCCAAACTAATTATGTTCTCCATATGAATGGGTTAATAAAGCATATAGCTAAGCTATATTGGAGTATGGAATATAGGTTAGTAAGAGGTCTGAATTATTTTTATGAAAAATATCTTAGCTATAGGCTTTCAAGATGAACTTTCTTTTTATGGTTTTTATGTCTTTGAAGTGTATTAGTAAGGAAGAGTATAAGTAAGTCCAGACTGCTTTTTAGTAAAGCAGGATGAATGTCGATAACGCCGACATAATTATAAAAGGGCGCCTGGGAATTAAACATAGAGTTGTCCCTGACGAAGCAAGCGAAAGCGAGACCCGGGTCGGGCAGGTGTAAAACTGAAAAAATGCTGATCAATTTTAACCTTGTGAGTATAACAATAAATGTGTGATTAATGAAATACTTGCGGTACTTCACTATGTCAAGCTCTTTCCGTACGACATCGAGGAAATAGAGTGAATGACTGTTGGAGTTGGACCGTAAGCCCAGTGATTAAATACATGTGAAGGAGACTCTCTGCTTCGAGTCTGACTGTGTATATTCCCGTTGGTGGTGTATGAGCTTGCGGTCTCACTGACAGAATTTTAATCTTATATATATGACAATAGAGGCCCCTTTGGCTCTGCTGATGGGTGGTTTGCCTTTTGAGTCTGGGAGGCTAGATGTTTTCCATATTGAGCTAATCTTATATATTTGATAATAGAGGTCCTATCAGCTCTGATTCTGGGTGGTCTCCCTTTCTAGAAGGTAATCCAGTTTGCATCTGATTGTCTAGGAGCCATAGGTCCACATAAAAATACTACTGAAGATACAGATGTATACAGAGAGCAAGCTCCAAAATCAGGGGGTTAGTGCGTCATCCCAAAAGTGTAAGGCTATTTTCTCATCTGCGCTTTGAGATCTGTCACAGGATCTCAATAGCGGGGGAAAACACTTATTCACTGTCATTGGGGACAAAACTGAACTAAACTAAACTGAATGCACCAAAATGCATTCCGCGGCAAGCACCGTTTTTCTGTCCACGATGTGGTGCTGTTGCAAGATGGATCCGTCATGACTCACAATGTAAGTCAATGGAGACGGATCCGTTTTCTCTGACACAAAAGAAAACGGATCTTTCCACCATTGACTTACAATGGTTTTAGAGATGGATCCGTCATGGCCATTCTATAGATAATACAACTGGATCCTTTCAGAACGGATGCAGACGATTGTATTATTATGACAGAATTGTTATTTGCTGATCCATGATGGATCCAGCAAAAACACTGGTGTGAAAGTAGCCTTACCAAATTTAAGCTTTAGAAACTTTATACATAGTTAAACTAAGCCATCACGATAAGCTAGTGTGATGATGGAACAGATATTACTTTAATGCTAGCTACATCTGTATCATAAACTGCTAATCATTCCAGGTAGGACCTACAGTACACGTTAATACTTTTCATAAGTGGTTGGCACATGCCTTACCGCATATGTTCCCCATATAATGAGGAGCTCATCTTCCAGAAAGTATATGTATTTCATATTTGGTGTCTATATGGTCGGTATGATGAAAAATGAATTACGGAAGCATATGAGCATTGGTATCTCTATTGGAGAAGACGATTGAGGACATATCTCTGCCGACCCCAGGGCTGAACCAGAACAGAAGAGGTTGTCCTCAAGCCCCACCCCTTCTGCTAAGGGGTTAGTGATACATTGTCTTCCCTGTTTCTGGGACAGCAAAGGCTTATCTTTTATCTAGTGTAAGTGCAGCTCGTGTAACCATGTGTCTGCTTGCAAGCAGGAATAGTTTTGTATCTGAAGTGAATGGACTGTGCTGTGTTGTCATTTATGCTCATTTTACAGCCCTATTTATTATTTACTATTTTTAGAGGATATTGAGAAATAATGTCACCTCCATCATCCTTCTGGGATTTCCAAATCTACTAAATTTCACATTTCTTTTCTTCGTCCTACTAGTTATTATATACTGTGTGACCATTTCAGGAAACCTTTTTATAATAATCTTGTATTTGGTGAGTAAAACCCTACAGTCCCCCATGTACTTCTTCATTACACAGCTGTCATTGTGTGACCTCCAGCTCTCTACAGATATTGTCCCTGTCCTTCTTCACACTGTACTGTATGGAGAATTCACTGTGTCCTTTTTTGGCTGCCTAATCCAGTTTTCTATCTTTGGTATCTCAGAGACCTTTGAATGTCTTCTTCTATCAGTGATGTCTTATGATCGTTATCTGGCCATCTGTAACCCCCTCCGGTATCACTCTATCATAAATCGAAAGTTTTGTCTGTCCTCCTTAAGTGTTATTTGGGTGATAAGTGTTATTACAGTAACAGTTGACATAATTTCTATTAATTATCTACATTTCTGTGGACCACATGTCATTGACCATTTCTGCTGTGATCTTGAACCCATAATTAAGCTCTCCTGTTCTGACACAACCATAATTAATAACCTGGGTCTTATTTTAGGATTTTTCATTGTTGCAGTACCTTTTATAATAATTGTGATGTCCTATGTGTACATTGTCATCACTGTTCTGAAGATCCCATCCAATACCGGAAGGCATAAAGCCTTCTCCACCTGTAGCTCCCACCTCATTGTGGTTTCCTTATTTTATGGGACAATAATCATTGTTTATATGTTTCCTACAAAAGGACAATCTCTGCTCCTGAGTAAGGTCCTTTCTCTGATGTACACTGTGGTGACCCCACTGCTCAATCCTATCATATATACCCTGAGGAACAAAGACTTCAAAGAAGCTTTTCAGAAACATATCAAAATGTATTTCTAATTTCAAAAAAAGTGAAGGAAAGGTCTCTTTGTCTTCTGACTTTTAGAGATTTTGTCCAAATTAAACTAATAACCAGTTTTCAAATTTCAACCTCAGTCAGGTTTTCAAGATTTTATGTTTCCATCCTTCACGTGACCAGCATGACTAAACTTACGGGGTGGTAAGTTTTCAGATCGCATTTAGAGGATAACAATATGAACTCAAAATAGTTTCCAAAATTTGACATAATTTATTAAAGATAGTTAACAATTACCTAAAGAAGCTAACCAACAAACACTACTACAAATACAATTCGTGATTACATCTACTAAAATGTGGAATAATAGTTTTCTTTGGGTGATTTATATACTGATTTTGATGTTAATGTAGCTGTAATTCAAGTCTGGCATGCTCCCAAACAAATAAAACTGTTAATGAATTCTGAGTAGAGATGAGCAAATTTCCAGAAATTTTGTCAGAAAATGCAATTTCTGTACCGAATCGATTCGACCCAAATTGGAAGTTCTCCAATTGGCCTACAAAATTCTGTATGACACTCTTTTTTTTTTATGTTTATTTTTCTCTTGTTCTTTATCTCCTTCCCTTCCTTTTTAAGTGTTTTATTACAATGACATGAGATCAGTGAATCGAAGCTGACGAAGTGGAATTCGATCCGAATATCAGGAATTATTCGATTCGCACCAAATCTCCTCACGCTTCATGGTAACGAATCACATTTTTCCTAAAATGGCTGCTGCACATGTGAGGACATGGAGCAAGTAACTCTAGGAAGGCGGGATCACCCATAATGCCATTCATGCAGCCAATCAGCAGCCAGCCAGCCCTGTGATGCCACAGCCCTATAAATACGGCGGCCATCTTAGATTGAGCCATTTTCCAGTGTACTTAGTGCAGGAAGAGATGTCAGCAGGCGCTAGGGGTAGTGCTAGAAAAAACTTCATTGTGCTAAATAAAACAATTTACAAGATCAGGGAAAGATTATTCAAGGTGTAAGGAAAGGATAGGGAGGAATCATTCCACAGCATTTATGTAGAACAGGGTTCAGTCGGGGAGGTTACAGCCTGGAGAATAGGAACAATCCTATTACACCTTGCTGCACTGACTGCAAATTGCCATTATACAGCTCTGTAATTCCAGCAAACCGTTCTTGTTATTGGGGTGCAAGTGCTGTGTGATACAACCATTAACAGGGTTTATTACAAGGAAATATTTCTATGTCTTATTTGCCCTTGTGCGTTGCAGTTTTATGTTCTAAAGCATTTTTTGGCATGTATTAGTGGGGAAAAAAAGGGCTTATTAGCCGTTGTGTGGTGCAGTTATATGTTCTAAAGTCCTTTTTTGTGTGGCACAAAAAAAGTATTTGCGGTTGTGTGGTGAAGTGAGAAAATTACAGAACTTTTTTGTGGTGTTTTAATTTCCTTATAAGCGTTTAATAGAACAGGTTCTGTAGACATCTATGTGGAATCAGCTGACAACGGTGTAAAAGGAGTGCACTTCTTCTTGGCACTAACATCGACCTGTAAGGCTGAGTTCATACTTGAGTTATTTGGTCAGTTTTGGCCCCGTGACTGCGCAAATAAGTGAAGTGTGCAGTGATTCTAAGAGCGACGCCCGTCATCTGCATGTCATACCGACTCACAGAATTATTTCACTACCACAGCAGACATATATGCGTATTACTTCAAGGCACAGTGTTCTACACCACTATAAAGGCTCTTGGCAGCCAGGAAATAGCTGTTTTTTAAAGTGATTCGCCTCGAATAAATTCGTATCGAACCAATTTTTTTCAGAAAATTTGGTGAACCGGCCGAATAGAATTTTTGAAAAATGTGCTTATCTCTAGTCATAACCACTATATGACATCCCCACTAGGAAATGCCTGTGTTTTCTTTGGTTAAACTTAGGAGTAGTGATGAGCAGCATAGGCAATATTCGTTTTCGCAATATTTCGCTAATTTTTGGCCTAATATTCGCCATAATTTAGAAAGTTCTAATATTCGTGATCTCCAGTCATTATTTTCTTGATTGCGAAAATCGACAATGTAATATGTGCACATTGCGCACGCAATACAGGCGTGGCTCACTTTGGCTACATTTTCCAAGCTGCTAGACACTATTACCTATCACAACACAGTAACACCCTGCACTGGAACCGACATCAGCTAGACTATATCACTATCTAACCTACACTGACTATCTCCCACTAACTATCTGTATTATATATATGAGCTACGGTATCTAAATATCTATCTCGTGTAGTGTGGAAAGAACAGAGCACAGACATGACACTGCTCTCTCTCTCTCTCAAATGCAAAAAACTGCAGAAAATGACTGTGGGGAGGTTCTTATATAGTAAGGGGTAGGTAACTTTCCTATTGGTTGCTAGGGATGTTGCTAAGCTCAGACAAAGATATTGCCGCCTTCTTATTGGCCCACAAGCAAGAAGCAGGGAGGGTACTGAGGAAAAAAAATCTAGAATATTTGCGACTACAAATATATAGCACTATATTCTAGATCTTCGCAAATTCTCGAAGTGCTGATATTCACGATAAAAATTTGCGATTAGAATATTCGCAATCAAGTTAGGAGGAATAGGGCGTCTCTTAGGGAGATGTGAAATCACAGAAAACAGCTTGTTTAGTGTCAGACAAGTTCTATTACAGTGAGGAGAAGACAGTAACTAGATAGAGTTCTAATAAGTAACAGAAAGATATGGAGACAGGACAGGCGTCATTTTTTCATTGTGTAACTTAGGCTGCCTCAATCAGGCTGGCTGTAATACCGACGTACCACTGCATTCCTGCAAGTGAAATATATTTTATTGTAAATCCTCCATTAAATTAAATTAAATGCAATAACAGGATGGCATGAGCTCACATGTGACTTTCAGTTCTGACGTTTAGATCCTAGACTCGGACCTCGTAAATGCGAAGGAAACAACATATGTACATAGAAATATATTACATGTGGGTATAGAGGGGTTAATATATAAACAATCCCAATGTCGGGTGAGCAACGGCACAGTTATGCTATAATTGCAGGCATTAGGAGCCAAAACAGTGGCCCAGTTACAATATGGGGAGAGTGGGCATGATGAGTCAACACAATGGCCCAGTGACAGAGTGGTGAGGTGGCAACCACATGAGGAGTAAACACAGTGATCAGTCACAGAGTGGTGAGGAGTCAACAACTTGGGATAAGGATTCAACTAAGTGGCATGAGGAGTCAACACAGTGGCCCAATCACAGAGTGGTGAGGTAGTAACCACATGATGAGTAAACATAGTAGTCAGAGAGTGGTGAGAGTGGCAACCGCATGAGGAATCAACATAGTGGACCAGTCACAGAGTGCTGAGGTGGAAACTGTATGAGGAGTCAACATAGCAGTCAGTCACAGAGTGGTGAGGGTGGAAAACGCATAAGGAGTCAACATAGTGGTCCAGTCAAAGAGTGGTGATGTAGCAATCTCATGACGAGTCAATATAGTGGTCAGTCAGAGAGTGGTGAGGTAGCAACCGCATGAGGAGTCAACATAGTGGTCAGTCGAAGAGTGGTGAGGGTAGAAACCACATGAAGAATCAACATAATTGTCAGTCATAGAGTGGTGAGATGACAACTGCATGAGGAGTCAACATAGCAGTCAGTCACAGAGTGGTAAGGGTTGCAAACGCATAAAGAGCCAACATAGTGGCCCAGCCACAGAGTAGTGAGGTGGCAAAAACATGAGGAGTCAACATAGCAATCAGTCAAAGAGTGGTGAAGGTGGCAAAGCCATGAGGAGTTAACATAGTGGTCCAGTCACAGAGTTGTGAGGTGGCAACCGCATGAGGAGTCAACATAGTGGCCCAGTCACAGGGTGGTGAGATGGCAATCGCATTTGAAGTCAACACAGGGGTCAGTCACAGAGTGGTGAGAAGGCAACCGCATGAGTAGTCAACATACTGAAGCAACATCAATGAATATAGGAAAATACCTGCACATGAAATAAGCCCCAGACTAAAATGTAATCATTGTAAAGAAAACTGCCCCACGCCTATCGTCAGGAATACCCAGCTTCCTCAGGGGTGAGAAACCTGTATGTGTGATTAATCTATAAATACCCTGATCAATAAATGCCCACTGGGATGACAAGGTGCGCCATGCAGGGAGTATGGGGCAGCCCTTTTTGAAGCAGCGCCGACACGATGTTCTTCCCGTTGTCAGTGGCCATGGTTCCTATTTTAAGTTGGCAAGGAGACAGGCAGGATTCAATTTCCTCTTTAAGGATGCAGAGCAGTTCCTCCCAGGAAAACCAGGTGGAGAACAATGTGACACCCCCGTGTTTTGCACAAGTGGTATACTGAAGTAGCACTTCATATTGTGCCTGCAGTGAAGGCTGAGGACAAGGTTGAGGATGAAAAAGCAGAGGAGGACATCGGCGCAGAACCCACAGCTTGAGAACATGAAGGTGGCAGTGTCGTCACCTGGCCAAGTTGTTAGTGTGTCTGAGCAGGAAGCACATTTACCCAGTGGCCGTAAAGGACATATATTGTCCTTGACCATAGTTATAGTTTCACACGTCGTCGCTGTCTTGAACTTTAGCAGACACCGACAGACTCAAGGACTGGCCCACCTTCTGTTCAACACATGTGCTGGGCTGGTACAGCCTTTTTGGAGAAGTAATAATGGCTTGAGACTCTCCACCTTGGCTCGACACAAGCCATCAGTTTTCTGAAAGGTGCAGAGTCCACCACATGAAAAAAGAGAGACTGTAGTAACAACAGCTTGGCCAGGAGCACTTTCAGCTTCTGTGCTGTTGGATGAGTGTACGTATATGGTTGTCTTTTTGCAATCGCGTCTGTGATCGATTGCTGATGGAACGATTGACGAGGAGAAGGAGGAAGAGGAGCAGGAGCATCAGGACCAATAGATGATGGGAAGGAAACATATCTGCCTTTTGCTGAGGTGGTGGAGCCTTGACTACAGGAGAAGGGGTGCGGGCCACTGGGTAATGCAGCGGTTTCTGTGTCAGGCTGTACCACTACATTAGCGCCCTGCCATGATTCACCTTCTGCCCACAGATTCTACAAACGGGCACGCTGACGTCCTTCGGCGGCTAGATGAAAAATTGCCACACTCCCGAGTATGGCATTTTCCACGCACCACTCCGTGCTGACTGCCTGCTACCGCTGCCTCCGTGAATATTTGCACAGCTAGCTCTTTCTTGAAAGGTAGACTCCTGCATAGTAGACATTCTACCCTGGGAACGTTTGGCTCCAGACCTTACGCTGCTGCCCCACTGCTGACTCATGGCCATGCTATAACCCTGCTGGCTCAGCCGCTGCCTCACACACAAGCTGCCACCCTCTTCTCCTCAGCTGCCACGTGCAATCAGCTACATCATCATCCGTTACTGTCTGCACATCACTGATGTCACCCTCACCAGTCTCAGGGCCACGTGCCTGACCATTCGCAAACCCGGCTAACATGCCACAGATTCTACAAATGGGCACGCTGACGTCCTTCGGCGGCTAGATGAAAAATTGCCACACTCCCGAGTATGGCATTTTCCACGCACCACTCCGTGCTGACTGCCTGCTACCGCTGCCTACGTGAATATTTGCACAGCTAGCTCTTTCTTGAAAGGTAGACTCCTGCATAGTAGACATTCTACCCTGGGAACGTTTGGCTCCAGACCTTACGCTGCTGCCCCACTGCTGACTCATGGCCATGCTATAACCCTGCTGGCTCAGCCGCTGCCTCACACACAAGCTGCCACCCTCTTCTCCTCAGCTGCCACGTGCAATCAGCTACATCATCATCCGTTACTGTCTGCACATCACTGATGTCACCCTCACCAGTCTCAGGGCCACGTGCCTGACCATTCGCAAACCCGGCTAACATGCGACTCTCATCATTGCTTCTTGCGCTCCTACCGGAGGACGCATCAAATCTCCACCTCTTGGCTGGCCAGTAGCTGCTGGCTGTCCTCTAGAAGGCTCATCCTAGCTGAAAAGCGTAACCGAGCCAACTGCATACAATACTCCCAGGGCAGACGGAACAGAGAATGAAAGAGGCAGGTTCATGACTGGTGGGGGCACAGAGCTTTTTCACTGGGCCATGCCAAATATTGTCCATATCAAAAAGAAACCGCTGCACTCCTATTTCAGTAAAGCTTTTTCTTCTTTATTAGCACCCAAAAAAATGACGTTTCGACCTCCACGGTCTTTATCAAACTCAGTTAAAACACCAAAAATAGTGAACATATATACCCCACCAATTCCATTCATTGGTCAGGGCCAGGCACAAGCTGATTGGTATACAGCTCGGCCCTACCCACCAAATCATTAACAGCTTAGACATAATCAAAAACAGCCTCTCCAATTATTATTGTCATAAACACACTCTCACCTGCAATAGTCGCTGGCAGCCCCCTTCATAGATCCAGGCTCTCTAATATTTCTAAATATTTGCGTCTATATTGGCATCCCACTTTCGAATGTGCGCATGCGCACACAACGTCATTGCTGACGTACATCATTAGATCTTTTGCGTGTCCAACGCAACCATTCGGATGTGTGCGTGCGCACATGACGTCATTACTGACGAATATCTTGTGCGCATTCTTTAAAATTTACGGCGCACATCCCTACGTGTATTAAGCGCGTCCTTAATGACGCGCATCGTCAGAGCCTAATCTTTCAGCTGTACGCATGCGCACACAATGTCATTGCCGACCAATATCATGCTCGTCTCCCTTTAATTGTAAGTCACGCATCACTGTATATATTGAGCGCATCCTTGATGACACGCATTACCACGTCTATTATGCTCATACTTTTTGAATATTTTGTGAACGCGCATTATTCCATCTAATTAGGCGTCAGTGAAGCCTAATCACGTGAGCACTACTGAGCACTGGGTCACGTGAGCGGCTTTTTCCTTTGTACTTATGCATATGTACTCATTATGGTTTAACTTTTATACACAGCAGACGTTCCATATAGTCACATGACTCGCACAAATTGCCATAGCAACGATATAGGAACGTCCTCTCAAATAATTACTTGCAAATTCAAAATGAATTATTTGCAAATTCCTATCAACCCATCTTAAGAATCACATAATAGATGCAAGTAGCGCTGTATAGAGTCTTCACAACAGATAGGGATAAAGGACCTGCTTGGTTTGTTGTGCCCATTGTTCTGAACCCCAGGGGGTACTGACCTACATTTGATACTTATTTAATAAAAGTATGTTTTAGCGATATTAGAATAGGCAGTTAACCATATTACACTCAATATCGGCAATCTTGGTTATTTAGTTATCCCTTTGAAAGAAAGAGGATAAAAAAACATGGCTGTCCACAAAGGAATCATACCCCTGTGGAGACTGCATATTCTGTAATAAAATGACACCAACAAAGGAGTTTACTAATACCAGTGGACAATAAAAAGTATCAAATCAAGGAATATATACATTGTAAGTCTACTGGGGTAGTGAACTAGATATTAGGAGAACATTAGATTATAATTGCTAAAAACCACAAAAAGAGTGGTAACGGTCGTAAAATATAATATAATAATTAGCAATAAGCGAATTTCTCAAAAATTCGATTCGGTCGGTTCGCTGAATTTTCCAAAAAGATTTGATTTGATTTGCAGAGAGCCTTTATAGTGGTGTAGAACACTGTGCCTTGCAGTAACACGCATAGAAAGTCTGCTTTGGTAGTGAAATAATATTGTGAGTCCGTATGATACATAGATGACAGGCGTCGCTGTTAGAATCACAGATTTGGAAGAAGATCGCAGCACTCCAACGTCTCGTAGTAAAAAAACTTCTTTATTCCACCTCAGAAAAGCGACGTTTTGACTTACTTGAAGTCTTTATCAAGCACGATAAAGACTTCAAGTAAGTGAAAAGTCGCTTTTCTGAGGTGGAATAAAGGAGTTTTTTTTACTACGAGACGTAGTGCTGCGATCTTCTTTCAAATCTGAATACGCTGGGGGTTCCTGGGTGGGACCTGACATCGTGCTGCACCACCACTAAAAGGACTTTTGGTCTAATGACCTTTGATGGTGCTTTCTCAACCCACTAGATAACGCTGTTAGAATCACTTCACACTTCACTTATTTGGACAGTCACGGGGCAAAAACTGACCAAATAACTCAAGTGTGCCTTAAAGGTCAATGTTACTATCAGGTATGAAAAAGCATGCAGAGGCCCAAGATCCTACTGCAGAGTCAAAGAGCGCACTCCTTTTATACCGTCGTCAGCTGATTCCACATAGATTTCTAAAGAATATGTTCTATTAAACGCTTATACATGATGAGCGCCCCGACAGAGTGGAGAGGGTGGCAGTAAGTTTGTGTTGACGTCACTGATTAATTTTCCCCATTCTCTGATCTGTCAGAACAATAACCCCTACAAAACAGATACTGTCTGTTGAGCATACACCTGCACTCGGTCAGCATTTGGTCAGTAATCCATCAGTATTGCAAAAGCCAAATGAAAACAGGAGTGGTTTCAAAACAGAGATGACACGTGAATGGAATATTTGCATGTCTTCTGTGTTTTGTACCCACTCCTACTTTTGGCTACCAAATCATAATCCAATTCTGATGGGACCATACAGGCCTTACAGCTTATACATAGACAGGATCCATAGTGCGTCTCATTTTTCCTTCCTTCTGACAGATCAGAAGAAGGGTCAAATAAATGATGATGTCAACCAGGCCAAAAAGGCAAAATAGTGGCCGAGTCATGGAGTGAGGAGGGTGGGGACAGCATGAGAAGTCCACAGAGTGGCCCAGTGACAGAGTGGGGAGATAGCAGCAGCATGGTGAGACCACAGAGTGGCCCAATGACAGAGTGGTGAGGTGGCAGCAGCATGAAGAGACCACAGAGTGGCCCAGTGACATTGTGGTGAGCTGTCAGCATCATGAGAGACCACAGAGTGGTGAGATGGTAGCAGCATTAGGAGACCACAGAGTGGCCCAGTGACATAGTGTTGAGGTGGCATCAGCATAAAAAAACAACATAGTGGCCCAGTGACATGGTGTTGAAGTGTCAGCAGCATGAAGAAACCACAGAGTGGTCCAGTGACATAATGTTGCGGTGGCAGCAGCATGAGGAGACCAGAGAGTGGTGAGGTGGTGGCAGCATGAGGAGACCACAGAGAGGCCCAGTGACATAGTGGTGAGGTGGCAGCATCATGAGAGACCACAGAGTGGTGAGATGGCAGCAGCATGAGTAGACCACAAAGTGGCCCAGTGATATAGTGTTGAGGTGGCAGCAGCATGAAGAAACCACAGAGTGGTCCAGTGACATAATGTTGCGGTGGCAGCAGCATGAGAAGACCACAGAGTTGCCCAGTGACATAGTGGGGAAGTGGGGGGGCAATACCAGTACCAGCTGAAGATGGTGGGTGGCTGTAGGAGCACCTGGCAGCAGGTGTGGCATCAGGTGGGTGGCAGCATCAGAATAGTAGCTGAAGCAGGTAGCCAGAAGAAACAGATCTCTGTTGTCAAAGTGTAGGTGTGACACCATGGATGATCTAGTCCAGGCATGTCCAAACTCCGGCCCTCCAGATGTTGCAAAACTACAACTCCCATCATTCCTGGACAACCTACAGCTATCAACCTACAGAAGGGCATGATGGGAGTTGTAGTTCTGCAACACCTGGAGGGCCAGAGTTTGGACATGCCTGATCTAGTCTGATGCATCAGGCACTGGTGGTTGAAAATCCTGACTGATCCTCATCTGATTCATCTTCACAAAAGTCAGTTTCTCCACATTTTGGGTGGACAGGCGAGTTCTCCTTGGGGTAACTATGGCCCCCGCTGCACTAAACACCCGCTCTGATACCACACTGCTGGCTTGGCAGGAAAGCTTGTCCAGGGCAAACTCGTCCAGTTGCGGCTACAAGTTTAGCTGCTCCTGCTCCTCCTGCTCCTCCTCTCCTGTCACCTGTGTCGAAAAAACAGCTATTCCTCTACACATTGCTTGTGCTCGAATGTTCTCCTCCCTCTAGTTCAGTCCCCACAGTGCTCATGTGGCCATGAGATATAGTCGCCAGGTCTCCTGTCACTTGGCCAGCAAGATTTACCAGCATCTGTTCCAGGATATGAATCAGTGGAATGATGATGTTCATCCCATAGTCCTGGCGACTGACAAATAAAGTGGCCTCCTCAAAGGGCCCGAGCAAACCACAGGTGTCACGTATAAGCTGCCACTGGCTAACATTGAAGTTGCACAGCAGATTACCTCTGTCCACCTGTATCATCAAGAAATCATTTATTGCCTTTCTCTGTTCATATAATCTGTCCAACATATGGAGGATGCAATTCCAATGGGTGGAAACATCCAATATCTGCCTATGTTGGGGGACGCTGTTCTGCCGCTGCAGCACAAGAAGGGAGTGATTTTTTGTGTAAGAGTGGTTAAGTGCATGCAAAGTTTCCTGGACATTTTAAGGATGTCTTGCAGATGGGGCGAAGACTTAGGAACTGCTTTACAACTCAGATTGAACACATGCCTCCATGGCCAGAGGAACATTCAGCTCCTGCGCCGTTGGATGAATGCACGCATACTGTTGTCTCTTGGCAATCGCTTCGGTGATCGATTGCTGACTTAATGAATTACGAGGTGTAGGAGGGGGAGGAGCAGGAGGATCAGGACCAACAGATGATGGGAAGGACAGACAGTTCCCTTCGGCTGTAATGGTGGAGCCTTGACTGCCTGAAATCGGCCGCATCCACTGGGTGATACAGCAGTTGCTGCAGGAAGCTGGACCATCACATCGGAGACACAGTTCTCCCAGGCCACTTTATGGTGACACTGCATATGTTGGCACAGGGCCAGTCCATGCTTCACCTTCTGCCCACAGATTCTACATATGGCCATGTCCACCTTCTTAAGCGGCTTAAAAAAACTGCTACACCGCCGAGTAGGTTATTTTAACCCCAACACTATGCACTGACGGACTGCTACCGCTGCTGCCTCCGTGACCCTGTGCACCGCTACTTCCCTGACAGGTAGTCTCCTGCGAAGTGGGTGGTTTACCCCCAGCATGTTTGGCTCCCGACCTCCCACTGCTGCCACCCTGCTAACTCACAGCCACGCTACCAACCTGCTGGCTCAGCCGCTGCCTCACGTGCAAGCTGCCACCCTCTTTTTATGATGTTCCTGATGAAGCCCCTTCTTCACCCAGCTCCCAAGTACGATTAGCTACATCATCATCATCCACTACTGTCTTCACGTCACTGACGTCCCCCTCAACTATCTCAGGGCCAGGAGCCTAACCGTTCGCAACACCAGCTCCCACATGACTGTCATCATCACTACTTGCCCACCTGGCAGAGGAAGCGGTGGATTTCTCCTCCAGATCTTGGCTGGGCAGTAGCTGCTGACTGTCCTCTAGTAGCTCATTCTCGCTGAAATGTGGAGCTGAGCCTACGGCATATAATACTTCTCGCGCTAAAGGAACTGAAAGTGACAGAGGAAGGTTTAGGACAGGTGGGGACACAGGGCCTGCTCCCGTGCCAAGCCAAATAAGTGTTGTGTGAGAGGAACCCACTGACTTTTGGCTGGTTGTGTCTGATGTCATTTTGCCACAAATTTGAAGACCGATTCAACCATTTAAGCACCGCTGGGTTGCTGGTCAAGACACAACCGCTAGATGACACCTGGAGTTCAGGCCTATCACTGCGATTCCTGTTGCCACCCCTGCACTTCTGCTGCCTGCGAACAGAAACATTTTGGCCACTGCCCGTTCCCTTTGAAGGGCCTGTCACCTGTCTGTCTGACATACTGTATAATAAAAGAATTAAACTAAAATTAAAATAATAACCCTCCAAAAAAGCTGTAGTACAATGTTGCTTTACCACTAAACGGCAATTAAGACATATATATATTTAAACTCCCCCACAAAAAAATAATAATCACAATTCACTGCAGAACAGCATTTAAGATGCACTCTTTTTCCTATTACTACACCCCACAAAAGAAATATAACAATCACAATTCACCGCAGAAGGCTAATGAAAAGTACGTATATTTCCTTTTAATACACAATGTAGTACAATGTAACTTCACCGCTGAACAACAATTAAAACATATATATTTTTTCTGATTAATAAACTCCCTTCTCCCCAAAAAAATTAACAATCACATTCACTGCAGAACAGATAATAGATAGTGGGTTTATTTCCCTTTAATACACCCAGTAAATGGCTGTTGTAGAATGCAACTTCACTGCAGAACGGCAATTAATACATATTCATTTTCTATTTCTACACCACAAAGAAAGAAATATAACAATCACAATTCACTGCAGAACAGCTAGTGGGACGTACATATCTTTCCTATTAACACACCTCATAAATGGCTGTATTACAATGTAACTTCTCCACTGAACGGCAATTATGACATATGTTTTTGCCATTTTTTTTCCTATTAATACTCCCCCACAAAAAAAGTAAAACAATGTAAAATCACCGCAGATGGGCTAATGGAACTAGAGATGAGCGAATTTCATATTTCAAAATTCGTTCACGCTTCGTTTATTGGTAACAGGTGAATTGCGTTATGGATTCTGTTACCACGGACCATAACACAATTCTATGCCGGAATGCCATTTGAGGCATTTCGTTAATTATTCCATCATAATAGAAGAATATGGGCTGCAAAACGGATCCATTCCGTTTCCGTTATGCAGTGGAGTCCTCTCCCCTTATGCAACCCATAGACTTCTATTTTGACAGAATGAATAAAGGAATGCCTCTAAAGGCATTCCGTTATGCATTCCGTCATAGAATTTCTGTATGGTCCGTTGTAACGGATCTATAACGTAATTCACCTTTTGTCAGTAAATTAATCGCAAACTTATTTCATAACCGGAAATTCGCTCATCTCTAAATGGGACATACGTAACTTTTCTATTAATACACCCCATACATGGCTGTATCACACAGCACTTGCACCCCAATACTAACTAAGGTTTGCTGGAATTACTGATGTATCATATAGTGCAAACAACCTAAAAGCAGCAGTATAACTGCAATTTGGATACCCAATTAGTGCAGCAAGGTGCAATAGAATCGCCTCCTATTACCCAGGCTGTACACTCTCCAATTGCACCCTCTTCTCCTTTTATAGTGTAGATAATGCCTCCCTATCCTTTCCTACACCTTGAATAATCTTTCCCTGAACTTGCAAATTGATTTTCAGCACAATAAAGTCTTTCCTACCACTGTCCCTAGCTCCTGCTGATCTCTCTCCCTGCACTAAGCACACTGGAAAATGGCAGAATCCAAGATGGCTGAGGCTATTTATAGGGCTGTGACATCACAGGGCTGGCTGGCTGCTGATTGGCTGCATGCATGGTATTGTTGGTGATCCCTTGATCCCAGAGTTCTTTGCTCCATGTCCTAACACGTGCAGCAGCCATTTTAGGAAAAAATGTGATCTGTTACAACGAAGCACGAGGAAATTCGGATTTAGTGCAAATCAAATATTTTCTTAAATTCAGATCGAATTCCACTTCATCAACTTTGATTTGCTCATCTCTAACAGACACACTCTTTCCTCTCCCATATTAGTTGGATGCATGTAAAATGGGTAGTCTTATAACAATTAGAATTGAGCGGAATTGACACCTGGAAGTTCGGGTTTGACGGGTTCGGCCGAACTTCACAAAAAAGTTCGGGTTCGGGACGCGAACTTGACCTGAACTTTACCCCGAACCCCATTGAAGTCAATAGGGACCCAAACTTTGGGGCACTAAAATGGCTCTAAAAAAGTCCTGAAAAGGGCTAGAGGGCTAAAAAATTAAACAAAATAGGGGTAAGAGTAGGACAAGTGCCCTGCAAACAAATTTTGATAGGGAAATAACTTATAATAACATAAAATACATAAAAAGTTTAAAAACAGAGGATGTGGCAGCAACGCCACCACATCTCTCACTGTCACCAAGCATCTCCACACTATCCCGTTGAAGTGTGGAGATGCTTAGTGAAGTGTTCAGCTGTCCATATCCCAAATAGAAAAAGAAATAGAAAGACAAAGTACCCCACTACCCACCCGCGATCCCTGGCATTGAATGCCAGGATTTCAAAATTCCTGGTCCTTTGAAATGCTGTAATTCTGTCTGGTGGAGATGGATGGAGACTTTAAAAACCTTATGGCGGTGGCTGTCCCTTATGGCTGTGGCTGTTTCCAGCCACCACTACTTTTCTAGGCGAGCCATCCCTTCCCTGCACAACCAAGTAGTGGCGGACAAAATCATGTGTGCACTGCGCAACGCCATCTGTGTCAAGGTCCACATAACCACCAATACCTGCACCCCGAGGATCGCAGGGCATTTCTATTTGCCTCCTCCTCCCACTCCACTTACTCCTCTACCATCTCCTCATCCTTTCAGCATAACACCTTCACTACCAACATCAGCACAGCCAGGGGAAACAACAGCAGGCTGTTCTGAAACTCATCTGTTTGGGGGACAAACCCCACACCGCGCAGGAGCTGTGGACGGGCATGGAACAACAGATCGATGAGTGGTTGGTGCCACTGAGCCTCAAGCCCGGCCTGGTGGTTTACGATTTTGGGCGAAATCTCATAGCAGCTCTGGGCCTAGCGGGTTTGACACACATCCCTTGCCTTGTGCATGTGCTGAATTTGGTGGTGCAGAAATTCCTGAACACCTGACAGTGAAAATCAATTTGGTTATTCCAGCTCTTAGATTCTGGTGGGACAAATTTACTTTTATTGGTAATCAAGGACCCCTGCGGACTTAGCCGCAGATGTGACAGGCAAATAGTTTTATTAAATTTGTCAGTTAGATTGTTGGGTAACATTTCCACGGTTATCAGGACGGTTATCAGTAGGAAGAGGAGAAGAAACCATGTTCACAGCAGGGTGGCACCCAAAGCAGCTCACGGTCATCACTTCAGCATGGCTGTGGGGATACGGAGGACACAGATGATACACCTCTCACAGAGGACAGCTTGGCGTTGCCTCTGGGCAGCCTGGCACACATAAGTGACTACATGCTGCAGTACCTGTGCAACAACTGCCGAGTTGCCCAGATTCTAACTTGTGCAGATTACTGGATGGCCACCCTGCTGGATCCCCATTACAAGGACAACGAGCCGTCCTTATTTCCATCACTGAAGCATGATCGGAAGAAGCCAACGCTGGTAAACGCGCTGCTGATAGCATTCACACCTGACACCGGGGCTCAGTGGAAGCACAAGGCTAAAGCAGAGGAGGAGGAGAAAGAAGTCGCCAACGTAGCTGGGCCACCGCCCATACCTCAGAAGGCAGGGTTAGCATGGCCGAAATGTGGAAAAGCTTTGTCACCACACCACAGCAACCAGCACCACCAGCAGATATGGAACGTCTTAGAAAGAGGCAGCATTTCCACAAAATGGTGGAATAGTATGTGTGCACACGCCTACACATACTGACTGATGGGCCTGCCCAGGGGCGTAGCTACAGGGGAAGCAGGGAAGGTGGTTTCTTTGGGGCCCTGTCCAAGAAGGGGCCCATCCAGTAGGAGGAGGACTAAAAGACTTTGTCCGGGCCCCCTCAACAGTATTATATAATGAAATAATATACATTGGCAGTATAGACAGTGTTGAAAACGGATGGGACAGCTTCCTGGTCTGAGAGAGTGAGCTTTAGAAGCCGCAGGAATGGGGGCAGCATGAAAGGAAGGGGTTGCGAAAAAATTACTGGGGGAGGGGGGCCCCATTCAAAAATTTGCTGTTGGGCCCAGTCATTTCTAGCTACACCACTGGGTCTGCCGCATTCAACTTATGGGTCTCTAAATTGGGGACATGGCCTCAGCTTCACCTTTACTCCTTGGAGGTGCTGGCCTGCCCTGCAGCCAGTGTATTGTCTGAACGTGTGTTTAGCACAGAGGGGCGTTATCACAGACAAGCACAGCCGCCTGTCCACAGCCAACTTGGACAATCTCATGTTCATTAAAATGAACCAGGCATGGATCCCACAGGACTTGTTCGTACCTTATGCAGAATAGACAAGTATATCGGTCTCACCCAACCATTGTTATACAGTACTACAGAGCACTTACACTTTGTTTTCTTTTTTATTATTTTCCAATGTTTTAGGGTCTACCCCAATTCATATAAAAAAAAAAAAAAAAAACACATTGTTGTTGGCGTCTACCTTTGGCTTCACAGCCAAAACAGGTTTTATGCCAGGCAACAATGCAACCGCCAATTGTAACGAACTAAGTTCCCTGTCTGTTATGCAGTGCAGGGGGACTTTGAAAGAAAGAATATGCAAATGAAAACCGGGGTCATGGAGCGTCCCCGTCATCAGGCATCTATTTGTCCCGGTAAGCGATTATTTTAAAAGTGTATAGAAGCCACAAGGGGCCCCCACACTGCAGATTTATCATGGAAACATCATGGAGATTTTAAAGCATATAACTACAGCACCAAGTCATGTATTCAGTGAAGGGGTAGTGCGAAAGAAAAAAAGGGGTACAGATCACCTAACAATCTGAAGGCCACCTAATTTACTGAATATATTTCCAAGTCAGGTATGCAGGGCAGGGGTACTTTATGGCCCAAGAATGTAACATACGATTTTTTGAAATTTACCGCCCTGTCACTTATGCAGAGCAGTGGTTTGTATATGGCAAAACTGGCAAAGAAACAGTTTTTTCAGAGTTGTATGCAAAAGTGCTCTTTGGCACAACAGTACGGGTTTATTTCACCAACTACAGAAATGCAGTATGTCACCGCAAAATTTTAAAATAGGTTTTTCAGCGGTGTATGCAAACGTGCTCTGTGGTATAACAGTACGGGTTTATTTCACCAACTACAGAAATGCAGTATGTCACCGCAAACTTATTAAACAGGTTTTTCAGCGTTGTATGCAAATGTGCTCTGTGGTACGACAGTACGGGTTTATTCCACCAACTACGGAAATGCACTATATCACTGAAAATTTTTAAAATGTTAGGGGGACTTGGCCTGCCAGAAAAAAGGAATTTTTCCTCCACTGAGCTACCAAAAAATAATTAGACTGATGTCCCTGGCAGGCTGGCACACATGCAGCTCACATGCAGTTCCAAGGACACTGCAGTTTCTACAATGGCCACCGACCCCATCCTCAGTAACAGATGGATTAAAAATTATTTTGCAGTATCACTGGACTCAGGGCTGCGTACAAATATGTAGCATAGCACCCTCAATAATTGCTGTAGTTTAAAGATTTAACACCAACAAGTTCAACAGATTTCTTCTCCAATCTCTCCCTGATAGCACCAGCAGCAACCTGTCCCTACACTAAGAGCAGAAGAGTGACGTGCGGCGCTACGTGACTCCAGCTTATATAGAGGTTGGGTCACATGCTGCACTTCATGGCAATAGTAGGCATGGGTGTGATGGCTTCTTAGGGCAAAGTAGTGAAACTCTTGTTGATTTGCTGCCCTGCAGCCTTTCAAAAAGCGGGAAGAAATCGCTGAACCACGAGCCCGAACTTTTATGGAAATGTTTGGGTTCGGGTCCAGGTGCGTAAAACCGTAACGTTCGGTATGAACCCGGGTTCACTCAACTCTAATTATAATTCTTAATTTATATATATATTTTTTTTTGGGGGGTGGGGCGGGGGGGATTGGTTAGTAACTGTCGACCACCATACATTGGAAGATGGTAAAGAGAATGCACAAACTGTGCTGGAGTACAACAATGGCTGGGTGCACCAGGTACACTTCTTTTGTTCTGCCAATATAAGGCATAATATTCTTGAGCCTGGAGGAGGAGGCAGACTTGGCGGTGTAGGTGGAAAAGCAGGCGTGGTATTGCAGACAGGGGAGGAGGCGAACATGGTGGTGCAGATGGAGGAGGTCACCACCCTTTTTTATTATTTCGTTTTTTAATTTTTTTTATTTTTTGTTTTTGTTTTTTGGTTTGTGGAGGCCCCAAAACATTGGGAAATAGAACAACAATAGCTGGAGTACAACAATGGCTATTTATGCCTGGTATACTTCTGTACTCTGCCAATACAAGACATTATAATCTTGAGCCTGGAGGCGGAGGTCCCAGTGGAGGAGTAGGCAGATGTGTCAGTGCAGATGGAGGAGGCGGACATGGTGGTGCAGGAAGAATAGGCGGACATGGCGGTGCAGGCGAAAGAGGTTGAGGAGGTTACAAACATTTATTTAATTTTATTCTTTTATTTTTCTAATAATTTTTTTGTGTTTGTGGAGGCTCCGAAACATTGGAAAATAGCAAAGAGAATGCACAAACCATGCTGGAGTATAACAATGGCTGGGTGCGACTGGATTACTTCTCTACTCTGGCCAAGGTATGGACAAGTCCTGTGGGATCCATGCCTGGTTCGTTTTAACATACGTGAGCTTGTCCACGTTGGCTGTGGACAGGTGTGCTAAACACTTGTTTGGACAATACACTTGCTGCAGGGCACCTACATGGGGTAAAGGGCAAGCTTAGTGATGAGAAGCAGGGGCAATATTCCAATTTGCGATATTTCACGAATATTTGGATGAATATTCATCATACATTCGTGATTCCGAGAATTCACAATTATTTTCCTGATTGTGAAAATCGGCAGTGTAATATTTGCGTACTGCGCGCACAATACAGGCGTGAGTCACTTTTGCCACATTTTTCAAGCTGCTAGAATTTTTCTAAGACTGGAGAAAATGGTTGGCACAGCAGAACATTACAATAGCTTTACATGCAGATAGAGTGCTCCAATATATTTGCGATTGTGCCAATCGGCAATTGATGCACACATTTTTGCACAAGACGGGCAACTTCACATTTTAGCAGGTCTGACTACATATTACTGATTGGTACACTAAGTATTGTTGTGAACTTGCCTGTAGCATGTATCTATGGACAGCAGAAACTATCACCCTACACAGCTACACTATATCACTATCTAACCTACACTGATTATCTCCCACTAACTATCTGTATTATATATATAAGCTAACTAACTAATTAACTATCTAATGTAATGTGACAGCAAAACACAGAGCACAGCAATGACACTGCTGTCTCTCTCAAAACTGTAAAAAAAACTGCAAAAAATGGCTGCTGGGGAGGTTCTTGTATAGTAAGGGGTAAGCAACTTTCCTATTGGTTGCTAGGGATGTTGCTAAGCTCAGACAAAGACATTGCTGCCTTCTCATTGTCCCACAAGAAAGAATCAGGTAGGAATCATGAGTTCAGATGGAAAAAAATAACGAATATTCAAGAATATTAATATATATAGCACTATATTCTAAATATTTGCGAATTCTCGAATTGCCTATATTTGCGATAAATATTTGCCCAGAAGTTGAATGGGGAAGACTCATCAGTCAGTACGTACAGACGTGTGGACACGTACTCTTCTATCATGTTGCTAAAACGGTCCGTATTAGATGGTGGAGCTGTATATTGTGGCGTACAGACAAAACTTTCCCACATTTCGGCCATGCTATCCCTTCCTTCTAAGGTGCTGACAGTGCCCCTGCTGTGTTGGTAACTTCATCCTCTACTGTCTCCGCCTCGTGCTTCCACTGAGCCCCACTGTCAGGTTGGAACACCATCATTAGTGCCTCTACCAACGTTCACTTGTACTCAGGCATCTTCTGTTCACGCTCCATTGACAGAAGTAAGGACAGCACATTGTCCTTGTACCAGGGATCCAGCAGGGTGGCTACCCAGTAATCAGCACCGGTTAGAATGTGGTAAACTCGGCTGTCCTTGCACAGGCAATTCAGCAGAGGCAACGACAAGCTGTTCTTGGTGGAAGATGTGTCCTCTGTGTCCTCTGTAACCCCCCAGCCACGTTCCAGTGATGCCCGCAAGCTGATTTGAGTGCCATCCTGCTGTCAACGGGGATCCTCCTCATCATCATCATCATCCTCCAAAACTGTGCCCTGGTTAGACAGGTTGGTACCTGGCCGTTGTTGGTGCAGGAACCCACCCTCTGAGTCACTTGTGGAGGATTGGCCTGATAATCATAGAAATAATCCCTGTTCCTCCTCCTCTTCCTCCTGTGCCACATTCTCATCCATCAGTGCCTGAAGCGTTTTTTCAAGGCGACATAGAAGTTGGATAGTAAGGCTAATGATGGCGTCATCAATGCTGGCCAAATTGGTGTACACAAAACATTGCAATACGGCACACAAGTCCCTTATGGAGAACCACTAATTGGTGGTGAAATGTTGCTTTATCGCACACCGCCAGCCCGGGCTTTAGGCTCAGCGGCACTATCTACTCATCGGTCTGTTGTTTCATGCCCTCCCACAGCTCCTATGCGTTGTGCGGTCTTTCCCACAAACATATGAGTTTCAGAACAGCCTGCTGTCGTTTCCCCACGGCTGTGCTGAAGTTGATGGTGCAGATGTTGCACTAATGTGATAAGGAGGTGGTAGAGGAGGAACCAGAGGAAGAAGTAGGAGGCAACAGGAGGCACCGAGAAACATCCAGCAATCCTCGGTGGTGGTATGACATGCTCCAAACCGCTGTCCGCCTCAGGCCCAGCCACCACTACATTTACCCAGTGGGCAGTTTGGGAAATATAACATCCCTGCCCGTACTTACTGGTCCACGTATCGGTGTTTATGTGGACCTTGCCACCGATGTCGTTGCAGAGCACACACCTGATTTTTTCCGTCACTTGTTCATGCAGGGCAGGGATGGCCTGCCATGAAAATTAGTGACAGCTAGGAACTACATACCGTGGGACAGCTGCGATAATGGCATTTTTAAAACTGTGAGTCTCCACCAGATGGAATGGCAGCATTTCAAAGGCAGGCAGTTTTGAAATGTTGACATTTAGGGCCAGGGCTTGTGGGTGGGTAGGGGGGGTACTTCTTCTTTCTCTCCAGTGTTTGGGGGATGGACAGCTGAACACTTCCATTGGACAGTGTGGAAATGCTCGGTGACAGAGGTGGTGATGTGGCTGCCACATCCTATGTTTGCAGAGTGGCAGGTACCCCTGCAGCTCCAGAGGGAGGGGATAAGAGGCCAAGATCGCAGCAGAAGAGAGAGCAGGAGGAGCCTCTGATCTTTCGTGATTCTTCAGGTGTCTACTACACTGCAGCTCATGCTTTGCAGTAAGATGCCGGGTAATGCAGGTGGTACTTAGGTTTAGAACGTTTATGCCTTGCTTCAGACTCTAACTGGACAGCGTGCAAACCACCTGCGTCCTGTCGTTAGCACGCTTCCAGAAGAACTTGCATGCTCCAGGGAACTCCTTAGCGCGCTGAGCTTGGTGTGCTAGGTGTCACTGGCTGGCAGTATGGAGTCTGCTTGCACCCTGCTCACTGCTTTGCTGTGCGGCTGGCGCTGCGTGCCCCTCCTCCTCTTCCTCCGAACTGCACATGTCACTTGCATGACCTGGATGCCATGTGAGGTCTAGGACCTCATCATCCTCTCAATCATCTTCCATCCACTCCTCACCCCTGCCCTCCTGGTCGGTCTTCACACTGCAGAAAGTGCAAGCAGTTGACACCTGTATTTCATCATTTTCATCAGAGACATGTTGCGGTGGTTCTCCCACGTCCTCAACCTCAAACATAAGTGGTTGGGCATCAGTGCACTCAATCTCTTTCACTTCTGGTGCAGGGCTAGTTGAAAGGCCCACAAAAACCCGCAAGCAGAGTCATCAAAAAGCATAAGCGACTGCTGCATGACTTGGGTCTCAGACTATTTGGCTGATATGCAAGGGGTTGAGGTGGAAGATGGATGCCCGTGGGTCGCCAGTACCAACTCTGCTATAAAAATGACGCAGAACGTCCTGTTGCCTGCACGCACCGGAAGATGGTGTTTAATTTGTGTGCGTACCTGGCACAGATCTACAATGTCCTCTCTCTGGTGCAGGAGCTCCACCACCAACACCAGCAGCACCAATACCATGACCATGACCGCGTCCCCTAGTTGATGCTCTCCTCATTTTGTTACAATTACCCACAAAATTGGTTGACAGATGAGCAATTGTATATCCTTGTCACGGATGCAAAAGAGGTGTTTAGTACAAAAAAAAAGGTAGGTCTCACCAATGAAAATTAACCGGCTGAATAATTATTACATATCCCAGTGACAGTGGCAAATACAGTGTTTTTTCAATTAAAAAAATAGGTAAGACTCACCCACACAATTAACAGGTTGATTAACTATTATATCTCCCTGTCCCTGGTGCAAAGGAGTGGAATTGCAAGGAAAAAATGGCATTAGGTCACACTCAGACTGAACAGCAGGATTACGTATGGTGTTTCTGTCTCACTGGCGCAAAAGAGCTGTACTGCACCCACCAATAATGCCTGCAGGTCACCAGAAAACTTTTTAAAACTAATAAAAACCTAACACTGCTGCAGCGTTCTGACCCTACTCTAGTCTGAGCAGAATGGCGGTGCACCATGTGATCCAGGCATTTATGCATGCATGGTCACATGGTGCCTGGCCAATTACAGCCATGCCAATACTAGGCCTGACTGTGAAGGCTTCCAAGTGCCCACAGCTTAATCGTTTGTTGATTGGCCGCGCTCCATCCTTTCAACAAAATCTGTGTTCGGGTTCGGCACATGGTCACCCAAATGTCCGATAAGGTCCCGAACGTGGCAGTCTGGGTTAGTTCATCACTAATTACCACTTTACAAAGCATTGGTGCTGCCTGATATGGAATATATAGTTCAGTTCTGGGCCCCAGTCCATAGAAATGATGCTCTGGGACTGGAAAAAGTAGGGGCTTAGTTATAAAGAAAGATTTTAAAAAATTTAATGTATTTAGTCTTGATAAGAGACGTCTAAGGGGGGACATGATTAACCTATACAAATATATAAATGGGCCATACAAAAAATACTGTGAAAAACTGATCCATGTAAAATGCCCTCAAAAGACAAGGGGGCACTGCCTCCTACTGGAGAAGAAAAAGTTCAGTCTCCAGAAGAGTCAAAACTTCTTTACTGTAAGAACTGTGAATCTGTGGAATAGACTTCCTCAGGACGTGGTCACAGCAGGAACAGTGGACAGTTTTAAAAAGGGTTTAGATGAATTCTTAAAAGTAAATGACATTAATGCTTATGAAAATGTGTAAAATTCTCGCTTCCTTCTGGGATTCACGTCCTCACCTATTCCTTGGTTGAACTTGATTAACTTTTTTCAAACGTATTAACTATGTAACTATGACATAAAACGATCTTACACAGTATATGGTGGCTCAAGCAAACATCTCTTCTAGTCTTACAGGAACAGTGTAGGGACAGAATAGAAATAACTAATTGTGTAGAGTTCTAGTGGCCGTTTAAGAAAAGTAGCTTCAGGAAGTGAGGGGCTGGGTGGGGCATAGTAGTAGTACTTCAGACCTGGGGTACTACAATCTAGTAAATAGTTATCTTATGTATTATTATGTATTTTATTTGATTTTGGCTGTATCTACCAGTATCGAATGAATAGCTATAGTTGGCAAGGAATATTGCTAACCACTCTGTTCCTCCCCTCTTGGCTGGATCTGCTTCCTGTCAGGAGGGGGAGTTCCTGAGTAACCAGAGAAGAGAGAGGAATCACATGCCTGAGCTTCTGCTCCTAAGAAGGATTCTCCAGAGAGAACAACCAACAATTTCCTTCAAGTAAATCCTTGTATCGACAAAAAGCTAAGATATTTATCACCCAGACTACCACCAGGCCAGAACAATACCTGTGCTACACAGCAGCAATTCAACCTGCCTCCATAATCCTAACTGTTGTCAAATAATTTCACTTGGAAAGTGCTGCTATTGAATGCACCTGAAGCTACACTTTTAACTGCCGTGACACATCACATCTGGGCCACTAGCACTCTCATCCTCTGCACTGGCTCCTCTGAGGCTCGATGCACAGTCAGTGCTTAACGGATTTATCCAGGAAATGATAATGATGACCTACCCTCAGGATACTTCATCATTATCACACTGATCAGCTGCTCCGGCAAGCTGTCGTGCTCACCAGAACTCTGGTGCAGGCCTACCGCCAGCTCACCAAGCACAACACCATACACAGCACAGCATTGTGGGGAAATTACAAAACAGAAAGTGTATGCTAACAATCTACATCCCCTGGATGAACTCAAGGAAAACATCACAAACACTATCTGCAGCATCACTATTGAAGAGCTACGAGCAGTATCAGCCAACAGAATCAACCCGCCCAAAGATGGAGAGACTGGAACGGGGGCCACTTTCAGCATATTTTGTGACTTATGGGTAATTTAAAAAAAAATATTCACTTGTTTTCTCATCTTCTCATACTATTGCTGCAGGTGGGCTACTTCTTCATGGGCCACCCTGTTTAATAAGTAGCAGACATAGTCCATGGGGGAAGGATAGCACACTATATAAAAGGCAGCAGCAGGGGGCGCAGTTGTGATCAGATTGTGCTCGATCCCATTCACAATAATGGGGTCTGTCTGCATCCGGCGTGAGTACAGTTAGGGAGGAGCCAGACAGATAGTGTGGGGGACTAGGGGTGGGTAGTGGGAGGAGCCAGGGGCAGGGTATGGGGTCCAATTCAGATTCTTGTTATGGGGCCCCATGATTCCTATCTACGCCCCTGTTCCCCGCTTAGGTACTTACAGTATATAGTGCTTATGACACACGCCAATATTGTCTCTCCTTATTGGCTGAGGCTGATTGAAAGTCATAATGGGCAAGCCCAAAATCCAGGGCATCATGTAAGATTATGTGATTTTCCTTTTTTATCCTTCCAGACCTCTTATCTTCTGATCTGTAAAATGGTGTATGCCATTTTGAGGGATTTGTTCAAATTGAGTTAGAAAATTATTCAGATTTGCGTGAGCCCCAAAGTATTGGGAAATTGGAGACTAATTCAATTTGTTTAGAATCTGTTTGGTCTTCTTTTGTTCCCATTTACAATTTAGCTAAAAAATGGTCTTTGTTCAGATAAGAGGGTGGTCTACTTATAAAGGAACAGCTTTTATAAAGTATAATGGGAGGAAACTCTGCAAAAATCCACCTGAAACTGGAATTTTTGCAAAGAGGTGGTCTTCTGGGGAGGTTTTACTGTATCTATTTAATGGGTCACAACAGTAAAATATGTCTGCCATGTAAAACTTTTCTTTTTTATTTTAGTTAGAGTGCATTGTTTTACACTTATACTTTCAAGAAGGTATCTCTAGTTTCTTTCCCTCCCTTGTTTTTGTTGTTTTTATTCTACCCATGCCTGTGCAGTCATTTAATGATAAGACGTATTTTTAGTTTCCTTAAGTATTTGTCCCACGTGAGACTTACCAAAATCTATCAGTTCAAGAAAATAATGAGAATCATCTCATCATTTCTGTAGCATATTCCTCCTGAGATTCTTCAAACCCAAGAGACCATATATCTCTAGTGATCATAGAATATTGTCTTCACCTATTTAAAAACAGCTGCTGAATACATAGTCTAATATTACTGAACATGAAATATAACCTCTGGTATGTAACTGATCGGTCTGAGACATACTTGATCCTCTTAGGGCAAACATAATCCTCCAGGAACATGAAGCTATCTGATGTAAGTACCAACAGATATTATTTTTCTTGTAGCAAATTCATCTCTCACAGAGTCTTATTGACTGTGTGGTAATCTGGTAGAGTTGACTTGCCTCATTTATAACTTGGACTTCCAATCATTTGCTTGGCAGGTTATGGATCTCTCACTTTGATATTTTGTTTCCTATGTAATTTCTGTGATAGAAAGGGCATGTTATGTGTCCAGTAGGAATTTCATCTAAGTGGTTGTATTCTAATAATGATTAAAGGGACACTATCATTAGCACCATGGATCACATATTCCCAACTTTATATGTGAATATTCCATGATTTTTTTGATATAAAAACTCTTGGATGTTTTTTGTATCTAAATTTTGAAGTCACCCCATCTATTCTACTTCCTGCCCAGGCTCCTTAGGACTAGTTTACCAAGAGCGCTTAATATATTTGGCAGGCTGTTCTGGAAGGGAGCAGCCTGCCGGAGATGTCTGGATGTAGCACTGCTGGAAGCTGCGTGAAGGCCCACCAGCCCCATTAACAAGAATGGGGAGCAGCAGAGATCTGGACGCATCCCGGCAAATATGCCGAGAATTGGCCGGACTAAAACCGTCGTGAGGATTGATATATACAGTATATATCTGTTCAACTTGTCCTGCTCTATAACATGGTGCTTTCAGATTGCTTTTCATTTTATGGTGACCTATCCTCTTTAGTGACATTGGCTGTATGTTTGGGATTGTTGTCCTGCGGCAGAATGAATATACTATATTTACTAAATAAGTATTCTTACTTTTCAGCATTTTTTCCAAAACTTCCTTAAATGTTTTTCACAGTACGGTATGTTGTTAAACTTATTACTAATGCTGTCTTGGCTGTAAAGAGCTTGAAATGGGTTGGATACAGTTCTAGGAGACCTGAGTGCCATACATGACTTTTAAGGGCAAATGTCGCACATTCAATGTGGGTTCAAATTTATTTGTATGAATGGAATTTGGACAAACAAATTGTACAAATCAGACCTGAAACAAATTCCAAAAAAACTGCTCATCTCTAGCGGACAGATACAGATTCCAGCATATACAGGTTGTCTCCCATTTTCATTAGTTTGGGCTCCATTGTACTGCAATTAACTACTGTACTGCACTTCTCCATATCCATACTTAGGTTTGTTTGTTTTTGCTTTAATTTTGACCAGAGTCTTAGGAAAATGACCTATAGATGAAATATCACAAGAACCTTTACTTTTTGAGACTAAAATCTGTGTATGTTTTCTTATCCTGCATTTGATCAGGTCCACTAATGTTTCGGATCAGCTACATTTTAACAGTATATTTGTATGTAATGAGGGTTTTAGATTGGGAAATGAGGGACCATGGAGATATAAGTTGAGAACAGTCAATAAAGGCAGACCCATGTGACTGATATGGGGCCCAGGTGGTAGGCTCTGCGTTGATCTCCATCTTCTCTGCTTCTTCTATACCGAGGTGAAAAAAACAGCATTTTCATGCAGCTAACACTACAGAGAGCCCAGTGCAAACACATTATAATAGCTTTCCTAGCACTGTATAAATTCCAGCGCACTGAGCTCCCCCTAGTGGTACCTGCAGACTACTAGCTTTGTAATATGAGGAGCAAAGCTGGAGAATTTATCAGTGTATTTATGTCATCTGTTTGATGTAAATGCATTGAGACATTTGTTGTTCCTGATGAGCACCCTATGTTTGAAGCACTTGTTCCAATTTTTCAGACTTTTTTATGATAATTTTCCTGTGCTTAGTAAAACAAATGTACATTTGTCAGAAATCTGGGGCACTGTGCTGTGCATTCTGCTTTGCCTGCAAGTGATTGACGCCGGCAGGGGAGGCTCATGTTGAGTTTTGCTATGGGCCCTATGAGATCTGTGTACACTTCTGGATAAGGAAAAAAGAATAAAGTAACACTACTGAAGAGAAGTCTTCTCTGGGATACAGCTATGTATGGAGGTGGTACTCCAAACAAGAGTTGAAACCTTTATTTTGCCCACAAGTTTGAGTCTTTCTCAAGCAAAGTGACAAAGAAATGTGATAGCCTTCATATACAAGTGTACTAAGTAAATAAGTAGTATGGAAAAATGTTGTTTTCTAAATGAAAAAAAAATATTGTGTTATTATATAGTAATTGCTTATGCTTTATTCAACTTTCTTGACTGACTAGAGCCATTTTCAGGATCAAGACTATGATACAAAATAAAAGGAAAGCGATGGAGACAGCACTTCCAACCTGTGATGTTTTTTTCCGGATGCAACGTTTCAGCTTAACAGCAGCCTTTTCTCAAGCTGCTGTTAAGCCGAAACGTTGCATCCGGAATAAACCATCACAGGTTGGAAGTGCTGTCTCCATCTCTTTCCTTTTACATTGGATTCATCTATTTATGGGAGTTATCCACCACCCCTGGAGAACGTGCACCCACATGGAAAATAACTAAAGGTGTGCTGTATACCGGTAAGAATTTATGATACAAAATAGTCAGTCCATTGAATCATGTTGAGGAAGCAGACAACTCATGCTGTTAACTTTCCATAGATGTTGCCATTGTTACAGATCATAAGGGCTATCAACTACAATCCTGGAGGATAATGGAGGGCAGCTATAATAATTGCATAACTGTTAATGTGAAATAAGAATATTTTACAAAGTTGAGTTAAGAGTTTGAGTGCTAACTCTGCCATATCCGTAATTTGACAATAGCTGAATTTTCTTTACTTATGTTATTGCAGAATAACAATTACACTGTGGTCACAGAATTCTTCCTTTTGGGATTTCAGGTCGACCAAGATTTAAGAATTTTGCTCTTCTCTCTTCTACTATGTGTTAACTGTTGTACCCTTTTTGGAAACCTCCTGATCATCACCCTGGTGTCCATCAGCAGGAACCTGCACACTCCAATGTACTTCTTCATCTCACAACTGTCCATCATGGACATCTTGTTGACCACTGATATCGCCCCCTTTATGCTGTATATTCTGCTTAAAAATGGAGCGGCCATTACTTTTATTGACTGTATGATTCAGCTGTATTTTTTCTGTGCTCTGGAAATATTTGAGTGTCTCCTCCTCACAGTGATGTCATATGACAGATATGTGGCCATCTGTAATCCCCTCCGATATACACCTCGATCATGAATAATGAATATTGTGTGAAATTGGTTGTTATTTGTTGGTTGACAGTTTTTTTCATAGTAATTATTGACACTTCAACAATATTTATGCTAAACTTTTGTGGAACAAATATTATCGACCATTTCTTCTGCGATCTTGTTCCATTGCTAAAAATTGCCTGTTCTGGTACTCAGTTTCTTGAATTAGAGATTTCTGTAGTAGGTCCTCCAATGCTTTTGATCCCAATTACAATAATAATAGTGTCATATGTCAATATTATTGTCACCATCTTAAGGATTCCATCTAACATTAGTAGACAGAAAGCCTTCTCCACCTGTAGCTCCCACCTCATTGTGGTCTCCATATTTTACGGGACTATATTCAGTGTTTATATTGTTCCAACAAAAGGAAAATCGTCAACCATCAGTAAAGTCCTGTCTCTGCTGTATACTGTGTTCACACCTTTCATAAACCCCATCATATACAGTTTAAGAAATAAGGACATTATGAAAGCCATGCAGGAAACATTTTTTATTTGAATTTCACTTTGAGGTAAAAAAATAAAAAGCTAGGAGGGAAAACAATCCAGGGGCAAGAAGTAAGCAATACATCTGAATCAGCAAGAAGGGCATTGAGGAAAGAGGCAACAAAAGCAATTTGCATATACTTCAGAATATTACGAAGAGTGATCAGATGAATTGCATAGTCTTTCTTTGCCATGAAAATTAACTTAATCCCAAAAAAAACGTTCTATTGCATTTCATTGCTGTCATTAAAGGACCTGCTGAGATCATTTCAGTAATCGTCTTGTTAAGTCAGGTGAGAATGTTGACGACCACAAGGCTGGAGATCATTATGTCAGGCTAATTGGGTTAACATGGCAGACTTGACATATGTTAAAAGTTGAGGATGGTGCTTGAAATCATTGTTCTTCCATTGTCAACCATGGTGACCTGCAAAGAAACGCGTGCAGCCATCATTGCGCTGCATAAAATGGCTTCACAGGCAAGGATATTGTGGCTACTAAGATTGCACCACAATCAACAATTTATAGGATAGGTTTCACTGGCTAAAAAGACATATAGTAATTCTGTTCAGCTATTTACCCTGAAATGTGGAGCCAAAGGAAAACAAAAATCCTTGCGTGGTAGAAGCCAATTTTCCTCCAAAATCCTTGTAGACTGCAAATCTGGCAATCAGAACAACTCCCTAGATTAAAGACCCACCTCCAGCAATCTAACAACTGTAACTTGTAATATTATCACTCTCCACACACACCTTCCCCTGCACACATACTAAACATACTAACTTCATTATCTATCTGTAATGGTCAAAATAGGTGAAGAGAAAAAATCAGACATTGCTGGTTCAACGAAAATGTCTAGCACTCATGGTGAATTAGATAAGTATGTAAAAAAGAACAATGGATCCATCCAAGCCAGCTTATGGAGCAAAAGCTACATCAGACAATACAGACCATACTGTGATGGGTACTGATCAGAGTAGGGACAGAGAGAAGTTTTATTCCTCTGGAGATCTGCCTGTATTCTCTTTATTCCTCAAAAAAGTTCTGTCATGACAGAACTTTCAAATATCAACCAAGAAGTACATCAAGTTGTGTAAAGTAGTGATGAGTGGAGTTCTACCGTGGCGACAATATTGTGGTACAACCTGAGGCATCTCCCAGCAGCTCACAAGCCTTTTCTAGCCAGTCAAGGCTGCAACACCTCAGCAGAAGGGAGCTTTGTTTTCTTCACATTGTCTATTGGTCCAGATGCTCCTTTTCCACATCAAGCATTTTGCCAGCAATCAATCACAGCCATTGAAAAAAGGCAACAGTATGCATGCACTCATCCAATGGAGCAGAAGGTGAACAGGCAACTGGCCAAATTGCTGGTATTACAGTCCCTCTTTTTCCATGTATTTGACTCTGCACCATTTAGTGCACTGATGGCTTGTGCTGAGTGAAGGTGGAGAGTCTCAAGTCACCAATACTTCTCCAAAAAGGCTATATCAGCGCTGCACACATATGTTGAACAGAAGGTGGGCCAGTCCTTGAGCCTGTCAGTATCTGGTCAAGTTCATGGCAGCATAGATATATGGAGCTGTAACTATGGTCAAGGACAATATATGCCCTTTATGGCCCATTGGGTAAATGTGGTTCCTGCCCAGGCACACTAAGAACTTGGCCAGGTGATGGCAATACCGCCTTGCATTCTCAATCTGTGAATCCTGCACCAATGTTCTCCCTCTGCCTCCTCATCCTCCACCTTATCCTCAGCCTTCACTGCAGGCACAATTTGGAGTGCTTCTCCAGCACACCACTTATGCAGAGCACGGTGGTGTCATGCAGTTCTGCACCTGGTTTGACTGGGCGAAGGATTTACACCAGGAAGGAACTGCTCAGCATCCTGCAAGAGGATAACTAATGGTGGTCTATTTCCTCACCAATTGAGGATCGGAACTATGGTTACCGATAACGGGAAGAACATAGTTTCGGCAATGCGTCAAGGAGGGCTGACCCTTGTGCTCTGTATGGCGCACGTCTTTAATCTGGTTGTAAAGCGGTTCTTGTAGTCTTTCTCACAACTGCAAGACATCTTGAAAATGACCAGGAAACTTTGCATGCACCTCATCCAGTCTTACCCTACAAAACACACCCTCTTGAGCTGAAAATGCAGAAAGGCATTCCCAAACATCACCATGTGCAACGTTTTCACCCATTGGACCTCCACCCTACATATTTTGGACTGACTAAATGAGCAAAGGAAGGCTGTGAACAATTTCTTGATGCGCAGGCGGACCAGAGTACTCATCTGTGTAACTTTGACGTTAGCCAGTGGCAGCTCATGCGTGACATCTATCATTTGCTCAGGTCCTTTGAGGAGCCCACTTTATTTGTCAGTCACCAGGACTACGGGATGAATTATGTCATTCCATTCCTTACACGTCCTGGAGCAGATTCTGATATATCTGACAGGCCAGGGTACAGGAAACGTGGCGTCTACATTTCATGCCCACCTGAGCCCTGTGGTGGTGAACTTGTGTAGGAGGAGCACATTCACGTGCAAGAAATGTGTACAAGTCCCTTGCACAAAAAAACAGATGCATGCTGAATTGCTTGTGTAGTGACAGCCGTATTATCACCATTCGGCAGAAGGATGACTATTGACTCCCCACCATATTACACTACCGGTTCAAAATGGGGGCCTTTTTTTAACCTACTGAGAAGTAGGACGAACTCAACTACTATTGAGTTGAATGAACGATGACGGAGGCAGCATGTCCGGAAAAAATCAATTTATTGGGAACTGCTAACATGCAAAATGTGGTTACAAAATTGCTACGTTTCGGCTATTCCAAAGCCTTTGTCAAGCATAATGCGATCCCGCTATGATCAAGTTTACAAAGCGCAAGCCACACATTCCCTTGTGTGGATGGCCAATCGCATAGTGCAAATATTTAAGTCAGCATTTATTTCATCTCAACATGTAATAAAATGTGCCCACCTATTCTTAATTCCAATGTGCTTATAATAAATACCTTTCTCACCAAGTACTTAGATGAACTCAACGTCTTGAGATGTGACATTGTAGCGCGCCTCCCTGCAGTCAGTGCGCATGCCGTGGGAGGAGGAAACATTCCATCACATGTCCTGCACTAGTCACATGACCGCAGACTCTCCCATCCGTGCGATCTCTATTGCGCCTAACCACCCCTTTTATCGCTACTGCACACACGCTCTGTTGCTAGGGACGCATTCCCAGCAACACGTCCCCTCACCGGATTGCTGACAATATACATCCACTTAATGCTCATGTCAAACAGTGGACCCACATATCGCAACCCAAGAGGAGCGGTACATCTATGCTTTCAGACAGATGAGTTCAACACCTGACAATGATGTACATAGATGTATAAAACACCAGATAATGTGAAAACTAGTGTTGAGCGAACAGTTCGAGCATCGTTCGGGTTCGTACCGAATTTTGGGGTGTCCGGGACTCGACCCAACCCGACATTTTCAAAAAAGTTCGGGTTCGGGTTCGTCGTTCGGCATGTATTTAGGCGCATTTTGAAAGGCTGCAAAGCAGCCAATCAACATGCATCATACTACTTGCCCTAAGATGCCATCGCAGCCATGCCTACTATTGGCAAGGCTGTGATTGGCCGAGTGCAGCATGTGACTCAGCCTCTTTATAAGCTTGAGCGCACGTCGGACGTGCTCACTCCCGATGTGAATAGAACAGGGATAGACGCAGCTGATGCTAGGGCGAGAATAGGCAGGGATAATTGAATAACTGGAAGCAAATTCTCTCCTCCACCTGTGATTCATCTGAACAACTGCAGCTGAGCTGCTTTTTGATAGGGATTGGCTATTTTTAGAGTGGCCAGAGTGATTTTTCCATCCACATGTACCTAGGCTGACCGCCGGCCGCCATTTTGCGACTTCGTAGTGCTGCAGCAGAAGCTGCCACAGTGTGCATTCCAAAGCTCCAAACAAGTCAGACATCTACACCTGGGATTCAGACCAATAGCGATTTAGCAGCACAGTCCAAGGCTATTTTTTTAAAGGTTGTGCAGACCATTTTGTGGCACATGTTACTGGGCTGATAGGCGGCGGCCATCTTGGGACTAGTGCTGCAGCACAATCTCTCCCAACGCCCATTAATCACTTGTAATAGTGGTCTGTGCCATAGAAATCCTACATCAGGGACTTGGGTGTGCTTGTGTCACCCCTACTAATACTCAGTCCACCTGTAATCCATACAGTGAAAAGCCATGAAAGTATTCCAGTGAGGGAATTTTTTTTTATTTAAAAAGGCCAAGTTAGTTTATCTGATGCTCAATATACTAGATACAGTTAGGCTCTATGCTTCATACATCTGGAATTAGCAAACTAATGTGCTGGGGTTGGGAAAACATATATGTACCCATACTAGAATCTGTCAAAGAAAGCGGTACTCACATATAACAGTCATTCCATCTGTAATCCATACAGTCAAAAGACTGAAAGTATTCCAGTGAGGGAATTTTTTTATTTAAAAAGGCCAAGTTAGTTTATCTGATGCTCAATATACTAGATACAGTTAGGCCTCATGCTTTCATACATCTGGAATTAGCAAACTAATGTGCTGGGGTTGGGAAAACATATATGTACCCATACTAGAATCTGTCAAAGAAAGCGGTACTCACATATAACAGTCATTCCATCTGTAATCCATACAGTCAAAAGACTGAAAGTATTCCAGTGAGGGAATTTTTTTATTTAAAAAGGCCAAGTTAGTTTATCATGGCGTTCAATATACTAGATACAGTTAGGCCTATGCTTCATACATCTGAATTAGCAAACTAATGTGCTGGGGTTGGGAAAACATATATGTACCCATACTAGAATCTGTCAAAGAAAGCGGTACTCACATATAACAGTCATTCCATCTGTAATCCATACAGTCAAAAGACTGAAAGTATTCCAGTGAGGGAATTTTTTTATTTAAAAAGGCCAAGTTAGTTTATCTGGCGCTCAATATACTAGATACAGTTAGGCCTATGCTTTCATACATCTGGAATTAGCAAACTAATGTGCTGGGGTTGGGAAAACATATATGTACCCATACTAGAATCTGTCAAAGAAAGCGGTACTCACATATAACAGTCATTCCATCTGTAATCCATACAGTCAAAAGACTGAAAGTATTCCAGTGAGGGATTTGCTTATAAAAATAATATATTTCTATTGTGGTACGAGTTGAATCGCAACAATGAAGAAAATACTATTAAGGGACGAGGACGCGGTCGTGGTGGTGTCCGTGGAGCCTCTGTTGCTGGTAGAGGACGGGCCGCTCAGCCCCAGGCGCACACAGCAGGGAACGAACTCCTCAACTAGCCGGCAGAATGTACCGCAATATCTCATGGGGCCCAATGCTGCCTTAGGATGGTAAGGCCTGAGTAGGTACAGGCATTAATCGATTGGGTGGCCGACAGTGCTTCCAGCACGCTTCACCACATGGTCTTCCACCCAGTCTTCTGCGAAAGCGCACAGGTGGCACCTGAAAACTAAGCCCATCAGTCTGTCACATCACCCCCAAGCATATCAGGGAAACGGTCTGAGCCACAAGTTATGCAGCAGTCTCTTCTTCTGTTTGAAGACTCTGCTTCCAGGGTTTCCAGGGGCGTCCACCTAGCCCTCTCCCCAGTGGAGGAAGACATACCATGCACTGACGCACAACCACTTATGTCTCCAGATGAAGAGGACATGGGAATACCACCACAGCAGAGTCACCGAACGTCTCTGATGATGACGAAACACAGGTGCCCACTGCCGTCCTTTTGCAGTGTGCAGACTGAACAGGAGGAGGTCAGGAGGGAGACTGGGTGGAAGACGATGCAGAGGACGATGAGGTCTTAGACCCACATGGACTGAAGGTCGTGGCGATGACTTTCACAGTTCAGAGGAAGAGGTAGTGGTGAGACCGAGACAACAGCGAAGCCAAAGAGGGAGCAGGGGGCCAAGCAGACGAGCCGCGCCCCCAGAGTTCGGCTCTGCTACTGGACATCGCCAACAGGGACCCAGCCCCACAAAGGCAGCTTCAAAGAGTTCCCTGGCATGGCACTTCTTTAAACAATGTCCCACCGACAAGACCCGAGTGACTTGCACGCTCTGCCATCAGAGCCTGAGGCGAGGCATTAACGCTCTGAACCTCAGCACAACCTGCATGACCAGGCATCTACATGCAAAGCATGAACTGCAGTGGGGTACACACCTTAAAAACCAGGCACTCGCTGAGGCCCCCTGCTCCTCTACTCGCTGCTGCCTCGGCTTCCGCCTCGAGAGGAATGCTGCCACCTGCCGAGCAGCAAACAGAGGATGTGCCACCGACACCACCACCACCGCCACCGCCAACTAGCGCCTCCATTATATCACACAGCAGCGTTCAGCTCTCACATCTCAAACCTTAGAGAGGAAGCGTAAATTCCCCCGAGTCACCTCGAGCCTCTTGGCCTGAACGCCAGCATTTCTAAACTGCTGGCCTTTGAAATGCTGTCATTCCGGCTGGTGGACACAGACAGCTTCAAACAGCTGATGGCCATGGCTGTCCCAAGCAGTATGTGGTTCCCAGCCGCCACTACTTCTCCAAGACAGCCGTGCCTTCCTGCACATGCAAGTGTCCGATAAAATCAAGTGTGCACTGCGCAACGCCATTTGTGGCAAGGTCCACCTAACCACAGATACGTGGACCAGTAAGCACGGCCAGGGACGCTATATCTCACTAACTGCACACTGGATGAATGTAGTGGCGGCTGGGCCCCCGGCGGACAGTTCCTTAGCGCACGTCCTTCCGCCCCTAGGATCGCAGGGCATCATTCTCTGCCTCCTGTAGCCTCCTCCTCCTACTCGGCTTCCTCCTCCACTGCTTCCACCAGCTCATCCGGTCAGCCACACACCTTCACCACCAACTTCAGCACAGCCCGGGTAAACGCCAGCAGGCCATTCTGAAACTCATATGTTTGGGGGACAGGCCCCACACCGCGCAGGGAGTTGTGGCGGGGTATTGAACAACAGACCGACGAGTGGTTTCTGCCGGTGGGCCTCAAGCCAGGCCTGGTGGTATGCGATAATGGGCGAAATCTCGTGGCAGCTCTGGGACTAGCCGGTTTGACGCACATCCTTGCCTGGCGCATGTGCTGAACTTGGTGGTGCAGAGGTTCATTCACCACTACCCCAACATGTCAGAGCTGCTGCATAAAGTGCGGGCCGTCTGTGCGCGCTTCCGCCGTTCACATCCTGCCGCTGCTCGCCTGTCTGCGCTACAGCGGAACTTCGGCCTTCCCGCTCACCGCCTCATATGCGACGTGCCCACCCGGTGGAACTCCACCTTGCACATGCTGGAGAGACTGTGCGAGCAGCAGCAGGCCATAGTGGAGTTTCAGCTGCAGCACGCTCGCGTCAGTCGTACTGCCGAACAGCACCACTTCACCACCAATGATTGGGCCTCCATGCGAGACCTGTGTGCCCTGCTGCGCTGTTTCGAGTACTCCACCAACATGGCCAGTGGCGATGACACTGTTATCAGCGTTACAATACCACTTCTATGTCTCCTTGAGAAAACACTTAGGGCAATGATGTTAGAGGAGGTGGCCCAGGTGGAGGAGGAGGAGGAGGATGAGGGCTCGTTTCTAACACTTTCGGGCCAGTCTGTTCGAATTGGCTCAGAGGAGGTTTGTTTAAGCAGCAGAGGACAGGTTCACAAGTCGCCAGCCAAGGCACTGTACTGGAGGACGAGGAGGATGAGGAGGAGGAGGTGGAGGGGGACGAGGATGACGCAAGTTCACAGCGGGTGGCAGCCCAGGCCCATCACTGGTGCGTGGCTGGGGGATACGGTGGACGATGACGATACGCCTCCCACAGAGGACAGCTTGTCCTTACCCATGGGTAGCCTGGCCCACATGAGCGAATATATGCTCCAATGCCTGCGCAACGTATTAGCAGAGTTGCCCACGTTTTAACGTAGTAGACTACTGGGTGGCCACCCTGCTGATCCCCTGTATAAAGACAATGTGCCCACTTTACTTCCTGAACTGGAGCTGACTGCAGATGCGCTAGAGTACAAGCGCACGCTGATAGAGGCGCCTGAGAGCATTCCCACATGTCACAGGGGAACAGGTGAAGGTGAAGGCAGAGGAGTGGCAAGAGGTCGCCAACGCAGCTGTGTCACGGCCAGCTCATCTGAGGGCAGGGCTAGCATGGCAGAAATGTGGAAAAGTTTTGTCTCCACGCCACAGCTATCTGCACCGACCACCTGATACGGAACGTGTTAGCAGGAGGCAGCATTTCACTAACATGGTTGAACAGTATGTCTGCACACCCTCCACATCCTGACGGATGGTTCGGCCCCCATTCAACTACTGGGTTTCGAAATTGTCCACGTGGCCAGAGTTAGCATGTTATGCCTTGAGGTGCTTTCCTGCCCGGCGGCCAGCTGCTATCTGAACGCGCATTCAGCACGGCAGGGGGCGGCCATTACTGACAAGCAAGCAGCCGCTCTGTCCACAGCCAACGTGGGACAAGCTGACCTTCATAAAGATGAACCAGGCATGGATCCCACAGGACCTGTCCCTCCCTGTGCAGGAGCTAGTCCTTACTAACTGCCTAAAACATGTCTTGTTGTGCTACGGGCCACTTCTTTATTTGATACAAATTTTATGAAACCCACAGTTGAATGAAACTTTCCTGTCTGGGCTGGGCCTAACCAGATGAAAGTACGGTTAAACTAACGGGTGACATGAGCTATAACTCTGCCATGCTACCTCTGTCTTCTGTCTGGGTGCTGAGGCCCAAGTCAAATAAAGCGGTCTTCTGCTGTGCTGGGGGATATGAAGCTAATCTCTGACCTCTCTCTCCTGTCTGGGTCCAAGGCCTAAATCACTGAAAGAGGCCTTCTCCTGTGGTGTGTGATATGATGCCAGAACATGTGCCGGGGCCTCTCTCCTTCCTGGGTGCAGGGGTCAAAATAAAAACTCCACCTTGCACATGTGCTGGAGAGACTGCAGCGAGCAGCAGCAGGCCATAGTGGAGTTTCAGCTGCAGCACGCACGCGGTCAGTCGCACTGCAGGAACAGCACCACTTCACCACTCAATGATTGGGCCTCCACGTAGACCTGTGTGCCCTGTTGCGCTGGCTCTCGAGCACGCCACCAACATGGCCAGTGGCGATGCCACTGTTATCAGCGTGACGATACCAATTCTATGTCTCCTAGAGAAAACACTTAGGGCGATGATGGAAGAGGAGGTGGCAAAGGGCCAGGAGGAGGAGGAGGAGGATGACGGGTCGTTTTTTGCACTTTCAGGCCAGTCTGTTAGAAGTGGCTCAGAGGGAGGTTTTTTGCAACAACAGAGGACAGGTACAAATGTGGCCAGCCATGGACCTCTACTGGAGGACGAGGAGGATGAGGAGGAGGTGGAGGAGGATGAGGATGAGGATGAAGCAGGTTCACAGCGGGGTGGCACCCAGCACAGCGCAGACACATCCCTGGTGCGTGGCTGGGGGGATACAGAGGATGATGACGATACGCCTCCCACAGAGGACAGCTTGTCCTTACCTCTGGGGAGCCTGGCACACATGAGCGATTACATGCTGCAGTGCCTGCGCAACGACAGCAGAGTTGCCCACATTTTAACGTGTGCTGACTACTGGGTGGCCACCCTGCTGGATCCACGGTACAAAGACAACGTGCCCACTTTACTTCCTGCACTAGAGCGTGATAGGAAGATGCGCGAGTACAAGCGCACGCTGGTAGACGCCTCCTGAGAGCATTCTAAACCGTCACAGGGGAACAGGTGGAAGGCCAAGGCCAAGGCAGAGGAGGAGCCAGAGGTCGCCCACGCAGCAGTGTCATGGCCAGCTCCTCTGAGGGCAGGGGTTAGCATGGCAGAAATGTGTAAAAGCTTTGTCTCCACGCCACAGCTAACTGCCCTCACCCACCTGATACGAACGTGTTAGCAGGAGGCAACATTTCACTAACATGGTTGAACAGTACGCCTGCACACAACTCCATCGCATCTGACGGATGGTTCAGCCCCATTCAACTTCTGGGTTTCCAAATTGTCCACGTGGCCAGAATTAGCATGTTATGCCTTGGAGGTAGCTGTCCTGCCCTGGCAGCCAGCGCTTTATCTGAACGCAGTATTCAGCACGGCAGGGGCGCCATTACTGACAAACGCAGCCGCCTGTCCGCAGCCAACGTGGGACAAGCTGACGCTTATAAAAATGAACCAGGCATGGATCCTACAAGACCTGACCCTCCCTGTGCAGAGTAGTCCTTATTAATAACTGCCTTAAACCATGTTGTCTTGTACTCCTGGCCACTTCTTCATTGAAAATCAATTTTTGAAATTAACTAGATCTTAAAGCAACCCAGAGTTGAATGAACCTTCCTCTGTCTGGGTGCCGGGGCCAAAGTCTCTGAAAGTGTCCTTCTCCTGTGCTGGGTGATATGAAATGTGATACTTGTGCCGTCTGACATGTCTCCTGTGTGGGTGCAGGGGGCCAAAGTCACTAAATGCTGGCCTACTCCTGTGGTGGGTGATCTAAATGCCTGATTCTCTGCTGTGAGACCTCTCTCCTCCGTCTGGGTGCAGGGTCAAAGTCTCTCAAAGTCGCCTTCTCCTGTGCTGGGTGATATAAATGTTATGCTTGTGCCATCTGACATAGGTTGCCGGGGTCCCATTAAATGGTGGCCTACTCCTGTGGTGGGTGATCTAAATGCCTTATTCTCTGCTGTGAAAACCTCTCTCCTCCGTCTGGGTGCAGGTGTCAAAAGTCTCTAAAAGTGGCCTTCTCTTGTGCTGGGTGATGTAAAACTGATGCTTGTGCCATCTGACATGGTTGCTGGGGTCCCATTAAATGATGGCCTACTCCTGTGGTGGGTGATCTAAATGCCTGATTCTCTGCTGTGAAACCTCTCTCCTCCGTCTGGGTGCAGGGGTCAAAGTCTCTAAAAGTGGCCTTCTCTTGTGCTGGGTGATGTAAAACTGATGCTTGTACCATCTGACATGGTTGCCGGGGTCCCATTAAATGATGGCCTACTCCTGTGGTGGGTGATCTAAATGCCTGATTCTCTGCTGTGAAACCTCTCTCCTCCGTCTGGGTGCAGGGGTCAAAGTCTCTAAAAGTGGCCTTCTCTTGTGCTGGGTGATGTAAAACTGATGCTTGTACCATCTGACATGGTTGCCGGGGTCCCATTAAATGATGGCCTACTCCTGTGGTGGGTGATCTAAATGCCTGATTCTCTGCTGTGAAACCTCTCCTCCGTCTGGGTGCTGTGAAACCTCTCCTCCGTCTGGGTGCAGGGGTCAAAGTCTCTAAAAGTGGCCTTCTCTTGTGCTGGGTGATGTAAAACTGATGCTTGTACCATCTGACATGGGTGCAGGGTCAAATTAACTAAATGGTGGCCTACTCCTGTGGTGGGTGATATGATGCCTGAATATGTGCTGTGGGGCCTCTCTCCTCTTTCTGGGTGCAGGGTCAAAGTAACTAAAGTGGCCTTCTCCTGTGCTGGATGGTATAAATGTAATGCTTGTGCTATCTGACATGTCTCCTCTGTCTGGGTGCTAAGGCCTAAGTCACTGAAAGTGGCCTTCTCCTGTGGTGGTTGATATGATGCCAGATTCTCTGCTATGGGACCTCTCTCCTTTGGATTCTGGGGTCGAAATAATAGTAAGCGACCTTCTCCATTGGTGGGTGATTTAAAGCCTGATTCTGTGCTATGGGACCTAACTCCAATTAATATTGGTTAATTTTTATTTATTTTATGTTAAGTCATCATTTCCCTATCTACATTTGTTTGCAGGGGATTTACCCACATTTTGCTGCCTTTTTGCAGCCCTCTAGCCCTTTCCGGGAGTCTTTTCACAGCCTTTTTAGTGCCCAAAAGTTCGGGTCCCCATTGACTTCTATGGGGTTCGGGTTCGGGATGAAGTTCGGGTTGAGTTCGGATCACGAACCCGGACATTTTCCGGAAGTTCGGCCAAACCTCTCGAACCCGAACTTCCAGGTGTTCGCTCAACTCTAGTGTTGACTCCTTATGCTGCTGCCACCCTCACCACCCTGCACCTGGGCTACTTTGTTGTTTTCTCATGCTGTTGCCACCCTCCCTATTCTGTGACTGGACCACTGTGTTGACTCCTGATGCTGTTTCCACCCTCCCTATTCTGTGGCTGGGCTACTGTGTTGACTCCAAATGTGGTTGTCACCCTCACCACTTTGTGACTGGGCCACTGTGCTGACTCCTCATGCTTCGCCATTACCACCCTCACCACTCTGTGATGGAGCCACTAGTGTCCCTGTTTGGCCTTGTTGACATCACCCTTATTTTACCCTTCTTCTGATCTGTCAGAAGAACCGAAAAACACAACAGATCCTGTCTTTGGAGCATCCATAAGACTTGTCTCACATGGTCACTATTTTGCATCTAGGATATGCTCATGATTTGGAAGCCAAAATCAGGAGTGGGTACAAAACAATGAAGACATGCAAATATTTTCATCAGGTGTCAAGCAAGACTTTTCAATTACTGACCAAAATTTGACTGTGTGAAGGCGGATGCTCAAAAGACAGGATCCATGTTTTTGGGGTTGTTCTTCTGACGGATCAGAAAAAGGAAAACAAACTGTGACGTTAACAGAAACTGACTGCTGACACCCTCTCCACTCTGTCGGGGGTGGGGGGTTCTACTTGTATGTGTGTAACAGAACTGTTCTATAGAAATATATTTGGAATCAGCTGACGACGGTGTAAAAGGAGTGCACCCTTTCACTCTATAGTAGGATCTTGGGCCTCTGCACGGTTCTTTATACCAGACGCTAACATTGACCTTTAAGGCTGAGTTCACACTTGAGTTATTTGGTCAGTTTTGGCCCCGTGACTGACCAAAAAAGTGAAGTGTGAAGCGATTCTAATAGTGACGTCTGTCATTTGCGTGTCATACTGACTCACAGTATTGTTTCACTAGCACAGCGGACTCCCTATGCGTGTTTCTACAATGAACAGTGATATATACCGAAATACACTCTTCCTGTAGCCAGGAACTAGCTGTTTTTTTATGTGATTAGTCAGAAATTTTTTAGAATCAAATCAAATATTTTTGAAAAATTTGCCAAAGCTTCTGAATCAAATTTTGTAAAACTTTGCTTATCTCCATTACTAACAGTACTGATATAAGACCTCAACAGATGCAATACATTTTACAGTAGGACACAGCCGATTTTCTTAACTGCATTTTTTAAAAGAATTAGGTTCAGATACAGCAATCCACAACCAGTTCACTAAACCCTAACTACATATTTGTACAGTGGATGTATATTTATTTTCACAATTATATTTTTACTTTTCTTTATTTTTCAAAGACAAGGACCAAAAATGGAACACTAAATCCTTTAAGATTATCTCTCAATAGGTTACTTGGATTATGTAATTAAATATATTAGTGCACAGGAAGCCTCTCTGGAATCTCCAGATATAGATTGTTCCACACATGAAGGTATGAAAGGTGGTATTATAAGGCAATGGCCATTGCACTGTCTGCACCGTGTGTGGTTTATACTGAGACGCTAATATTAAGACTTTGCTCTATCATTCTAAGATCTAACACACAAAGACAATCCACACAAGACAGACACATAATACAACTCATATATTACACAGAAACACTGTCTGCTCAAAAATGTTAATATACATTGTACATATGTCACCAAACATAAATCAAATTAAAGATAATCATATGTTTTTGTGCATTTTCCTTTACACATGAAACTATTCTTTATGTCACTTTCAAATAAAGCTTTTTACAAATAGCCTAAGGGCTCATGCGCACAAGCATATTTTTTCCGTGTATTTTGCGGGCGTATGCAAAACCATTCATTTCAATGGGTCCGCAAAAAAAAAACGGAAGTTACTCCATGCGTATTTCCATTTCCGTATGTCTGTATTTCTATTTCGCAAAAAAGTACGGACAAGGACAGGACTGTTATATTAGGGGCCAGCTGTTCATTTAACCTCTTCTACCCCAGTCCAGTTGTCGCCCTTCTGTCCAGGCCATTTTTTCAAATTTGACATGTGTCACTTTATATGGTAATAATTTTGGACCGTTTTTACTTATACAAACAATTCTGAGACAGTGACATGACGTGGTAAATTTGAGTCGATATATTTCACCTTTGAAAAAACAAATTTACCACAAACTTTGAAAAATTCACAATTTTCTAAATTTGAATTTATCTACTTTTAAAACAGATAGAAATGCCTCATAAAATAGTTATCAGTCATCATTCCCTATATGTCTACGTCATGTTGGGATCATTTTGTAAATGTCATTTTATTTTTTAGGATGTTAGAAGGCTTCATTGGAATGAGGTGATTTTGGGATACATATGACTTTTTGATCACTCAATATTATGCATTTTTTAAGGCGAGGTGACAAAAAATGTCTGTTCTTGCACATTTTTCATTTATCTATTTTTACGGCGTTGACCTGACAGGCCATTTCATGTGATATTTTTATAGAGCAGATTGTTACAGACGTGGCGATACCTAATGCGTCTATTATTTTTATTTTTGTTTAGACTACTTTAAACTTGCAGTGTGCGGATCCATCTCACAAATGCATTGCAAGTGCGCATCTGTCTCTCCGTTTTTAGATGGAGAAACGGATCTGTCTTGATTTTTTCTCACAGCTTTAACGGTCTGCGCATGCGCAGAATGGAAGGACGGATCCGTTGTGGCGGTATTTGTAATGCCGGATCCGGCACTATCACAAGTCAATGGGAATTAATGCCGGATCCGGCAATCCGTCATGTTTTCCAGAATTTTAGACGGAGATAATACCGCAACATGTGACGGTATTTTCCCTGTCTAAAAAACGTTTACATACTGAACATACTGAAGACATCCTGATGCACACTGAACGGATTTCAGAATGCATGGGGGTAATACTGATCAGTTTTTTTTCCGCCATGGAGCCCCGACAATGGAACTCTATGCCAAAAAAGAAAAACACCGGTGTGAAAGTACCTACAGTAAAAGCATTTTTGACAAGAAAAATATATTGTTTTTGTGTTACTATTTTCTGATATATTTTTTATTTTTTGAGCGATTGTCTTAGGTAGGGTCTTATTTTTTGCGGGATGAGATGATGGTTTTGATTGGCACCATTTTGGGAGACATATGACTTTTTGATCGCTTGGTATTACACTTTTTGTGAGGGAAGGTGACAAGAAGGTGACAGATGTTGGATGAAGGACCTGCCGTGATGTCACAGGATCACATGGGTCACATGGTCCACTCAAATGCTTCTATGATTGGACTCATGTGACCCTGTGACGTCACCACAGGTCCTGAAGCAAGCAATCATCAAGAGAGAAGACGTTCTGGGGCTCTGCGATACAGTGGGAGAGAAGGTGAGTTGAACTTTGTTATTTTTAACCCTCTATAGCCCGGGGGAACATTGCATTTCCTTGTAATTAGAATGTGATTATTTTCCACCATAACCATGTTATGAAGGAGATGTTGACACTGATCGGGTCCTCGATCCCGATCGTATCCCAGCAACCATGCGGGAAAACGCAACGCATCCGCGACGATGATTGCGGATGCTTCGCGATCTTCCCGCATCCCCACTCACTTCTATGGGGCCTGCGCGTGAAAACACGCGGAATATGCCATGCCGGCGATTCTCACGCAACGCAGAAGTGATGCGTGAAAATCACCGGCTTCATGCGCACAGCACCACAGAAGCGAATGGGTCCTGATTCAGCGCGGGTGCGATGCTCACTTCCACGCATTGCACCCGCGCGGAAAACTCGCCCATGTGCAAGAGGCCTTATAGAGCAGGTTGTTATGGACGCGGTGATACCTAACGTGTCTATTCTTTATTTATTGTCTGATTTTAGATGGCTTAAGCTCTTTTGAAAGTAATAAAATCTTTTGCTTTTTGTGTTTCCATTTTCTGGAGAACCATATATATATATATATATATATGTATATATATTTTTGGCGGTTGTGTTATGTAGGAGTCTCACCTTTTTGCTGAGATTAGATGACGGTTTTGCGAGATTAGATGGCGGTACGATTGGCCGATACCATTTTGGGCTACATAGAACTTTTTGATCGCTTGGTACTACACTTTATGTGAGGGAAGGTGACAAATGTCTGTTTTGGAATTCTCATGTTATTTTATTTTTTTTGATAAAGGGCATTTTTTTACTTGGAACATTTTTTATTATGTAGAACACTTTTTTGTAACTAAAACTTTTTTTTTTTTACTTTTTGGGGTCTGATCCCCTGTACAGTACTTTATAATCCCTCTGTATTGTAATGCATTGGCTGTAAATGTATTACACTGAGTAATACACTTCCAGTCTGCTTCCTGTGAGACCAAGGGGGCTGGATCTCACAAGTTTACAAGTAAGGGTACTTTCACACTTTTGGCAGGGCGGATACGGCAGGCTATTCAGCCTGCCGCATCCGTCCTGCCGCAAGTGGTCATGCACTTCCGTGCTGCTGCTCCGTCCCCATTGACTATAATGGGGCGTGGGGCGGAGCTACATCGCAGCATGGCACTGCACAGCCGGAGATCGCCAGACAAAAAGTCGGACATGCAGTACTTTTCGTCCGGCGATCTCCGGCAGTGCAGTGCTGTGCTGCGTCATAGCTCCGCCCCCCGCCCCATTATAGTCAATGGGGACTGAGCAGCAGCACGGCAGTGCACGGCCACTTGCGGCAGGACGGATGTGGCAGGCTAAATAGCCTGCCGGATCCGTCCTGCCGCAAGTGTAAAAGTACCCTAAGGCAGCTACAATGCCTAAGGAAGGCATCAAGCTGCTTTCCAAGCCCTCAGGTCCCGGTCACCGCAGCATGGGGACCTGGTGGGGAGGGAGCTCCCTCCACACACCCCGCACCAGCTGTGGTCAGCGCTGACCACGGCACAGCAAGGGTTAATGCGTCAGCATTTGTGTTTTCACTGATGCCAACGCATACAGCATGGGCCCGGCTATCAGTGACTGTCGGACCCCTGCAGCTAATCGGGCGGGCGCGGCTCCTGCACCCGCACGATCAGCATGCCGTAGCAGTAAGGCGCTGGTTGGGAAGGGGTTAAAGAGAATCTGCCTCCACAACCTTGGACTATTATCTTCTGTACTTCAAGAGTACCACTACAGATAATGAGTCCAGATAACAATTTTTCCTAATGTCCTGTGTCACCCTGCTGTCAGCCTTCAAAGCTGCACTGACATGCATTGTGTATTTCAGAGCAGGTTTGAGAGCTCACAGCCAAGGAACAAGGGTCGAAATAAAATAAAAAATAGCGATTGGTCTCCTCATCTGCATCATATAACAGTCCAGAATCGTGGGGTCATTCTATTTTACCAGCAAATCTGCAACACTATTACAAAAATGCATGTATTTTATGTATTTATCAACTAGGAAGTTCTTTTGATAAATATCTAGCAGCTTACTACCGCCCTGGCTCGTAACATTTACGTAAATATCTTAATGTCACGATGTGTCACTTTGTGAGAATATTTCGTTCATGGCTTCACATGTGCTTACGTTTTAATGTATAGCATTTGCAGAATGCTTCTACCAGCTGCTCATTCTCTCTAGACACGAGGTTTAAACATCTGCTAGCTAAAATTCAGTAAAGACAAAGCTCTCCCCACTAAAAATAAAAATTAAATTAAATTAAAACGAAGGAAGGATATGGGTAGAAGTGTAAGGAGAGGAGAGAAGAGATTGAATAATTTACCATAGGTTGAGGCTCATGACTAAAATGGGCAAAGCAGATGGATACCTCAGTAAAATTGGTTATTAATTATACTCAGTGAGTAAATCCCTTCGGTCCCCAATGTACTTCTTCATTACTCAGCTATCTCTGTGTGACCTCCTGGTGACTACAGATATTGTCCCCGTCCTTCTTCACACTGTTCTGGCTAGAAGAACTACGATGACTCTCGCTGGCTGCTTCATTCAGTTTTCTATCTTTGCCACCTCAGAGACTTCAGAATGTCTTCTTCTGTCAGTGATATCTTATGATCGTTACCTGGCCATTTGTAACCCACTCCGGTATAACTCTGTCATGACTCATAAGTTTTGTGTGACATCAGCAATTATAATTTGGTTAATAGGTTTTACCATAGCACTTATTGATGTTCTCATTATTTGTAATCTGCATTTCTGTGGACCCCATGTTATTGATCATTTGTACTCTGACCTTGAACCCATATTGCAGCTGTTTTGCTCTGATTTCTCCATAATTCATAAATTGCTAATAGGTCTATTACTTATAATTTTACCTTTTATTACCATTGTGATATCCTATGTTTATATTGCTATCACCATTCTGAAGATCCCATCCAATATTGGAAGACATAAAGCCTTCTCCACCTGTAGCTCTCACCTCATTGTGGTCTCCATATTTTATGGGACATTACTTATTGTTTATTTGTTTCCAAAAGAACAGTCTCTGACCATGAGTAAGGTCTTGACTCTGGCATCATAATCATTGCAGCCCCGGCCTTGAAAAAGAGTCACCATCTACCTGAGAAGAGTCCTGGTTATTCATCATCCTCTGCTCTCCCTGTTCCACCTGCTGATGATTGGGCAAGTTCTCTCCTAGCGAGAAGGGAGAAAACTAGGCAGAAGCCTGCCAGTCATCAGCAGGAGAGCAGGGAATCCATGAATAACCAGGATCCTCCTTCTCAGGTGGCCGGACTCTTCCTCCAGGCCCAAGGAGCATGTGCACCACTAGTTCTTTCTGCACAGTTAGGCTCCTGAGTAGCAGGCAATCTACCCCAGGCAAGTTTGTCTCCAGACCTCACACTGCTGCCTCCCTGCTGACTCACAGCCACGCTAGCATCCTGCTGGGTCAGCAGCTGACTCACATGCATGCTGCTACCTATATCCCCTGATGATGATGATGTTGATGCCCCCTCTTCCATCGGCTACCACGTGCGATTGGCTATATCATCATCCACTACTGTCTGCACTTTACTGATGTAATCCTTACCAGTCTCAGAGCCGCATGCCTGACCGCTCCCAGCACAAGCTCCCACTCTCATCGTCACTTCTTGTCCCCTACCGGAGGAAACAGCAGATCTCTCCTCCACATCTTGGCTGGGCTGGAACTGCTGACTCTCCTCAAGATGTTCGTTCTCGCTTAAAAGCGGAGCCGAACCGACAGCATAAGTTACTTCTCGAGCAGAAGGAACAAAAAATGAAAGAGGCAGGTTCAGAACAGATGGGGACACATAGCTCATTCCCGAGCCATGCCAACTAAGCATGCTGTCAGAGGAACCCACCGACTCCTGGCTAGGGGTTTCTGATGTCACTTGTGAGGATGTTGAAGACAAAGTCAACCATTCAAGGACAGCTGGGTTGATGGTCAAAACACAACCTCTGGATGACACTGGCAGCTCTGACATGTCTCTGCAACTTCTGCTACAACCCTCCCTCCTACTTTCTTCTGCTTTTACCTTTGCCAACTCCAGAAACATTTTAACCACTGCCCGTTCCCTTAGAAGGGACTGTTAATTGTCAGTCAGACATACTGTACTGTAACTGTAAGTGTAAAATGGCAGTAGTGTCAGGGCACAATTTCATCCCCAAAACAATGACAAATTAATATACTTATGTATACGAGAATGTGAGCACTGTAAATTCTGCAGTATCAAGCCACAATTTCAACCCAATGACACAATTAGGGTTTAACAGATATATTTATATATAATATAACTAGGGCACCCTAAAATTTTAAGTATCATGCCCCAATTTCACCTCCGAAACAAGGATGAATAGATGTACTTATATATAAGAGAGCATAAGCTCCCTAAAATCTATAGTATCGGGCCACAATTTCACCCCAATTATACAATTAGTGGTTAATGAATATACTTACAGGTGAAACTTGAAAAATTTGAATATCATGCAAAAGTTCATTCATTTCAGTAATGCAACTTAAAGGAATTGCATCAATGCAACTTAAAATTAGAATATGGTAAAAAGGTTCAATATTCTAGACTCAAAGTGTCACTCTAGTCAGCTAATTAATCCATAACCCCTGAGTAAAGTGTACCAGAGATTGTGACTTTGGGGTTTTCATAAACTATAATCCATAATCATCCAAATTTTAACACATAAAGGCCTGAAATATCTCACTTTGCATGTAATGAGTCTATCTCATATATTAGTTTCACCTTTTAAGTTGCATTACTGAAATAAATGAACTTTTAACGATATTCTAATTTTTCAATTTTCACCTGTATGTATAATAAAACATGAGCACCCTAAAATCTGTAGTATCAGGCCCCAATTTTAACCCCAAAACAAGGATGAATGGACGTACTTATATATAAGATAACATGAGAACCCTGAAATCTGAAGTATCAGGCAGCAATTGTACCCCAATTGAAGAGTTAGGGATTAACAAATATACTTATATACACCGACGAGCAAAATTGTAACAATTGTTTTAACTTTTGACTTTCTGTCTCCATATCTCACCATCCACTACAGCTGCAAACATAAGATTACCATCATTTTATAGACAATAATCTTGGAAATCTGATACACAAATTGGACTTACAACTCTTTAGCATATGATTAGTTATGCAGATTCTTGTCATACAGCTGCATTGATACTGTTTTGCTCCTGGTGGTGGAACAATATTTTTCTTCAGATACAATATATGATTAGAAAGAAACCAGTAATATTTATTAACTTTCTAAAAAACATTATGCTCAATATGATAAGGACATAGTGGGTCATTTATTTAGACTGGTGCTGGATAGTGATGAGCGGCAGGGGCAGTATTCAAATTCACGATATTTGTGAATGTTTTGTAGAATATTCATCATATATTAGTGAATTTGAGAATTTGCGATTATTTTCTTGATTGCGAAAATTGTCAATGTAATATTCGCGGAATGTGCACACAATTCAGGCGTGGGTCACTTTTGCTACATTTTCCAAGCTGCTCGAAGTTTCCTAAGACTGGAGAAAATGGTTGGCATGGCAGAATAGTACAATAGCTTTATATGCAAATAGAGTGCTCCAATATATTCATGATTGGGCAAATGGGCAATAACGATGCAAATATTTTGGCGCAATATTTGAAACTTTACATTTTAGCAGGTCTGACTACATAATACTGATTGGTGCACTATGTATAGTTGTGACATCACAGCACTATGTCTGTAGCATGTATGTATGGCTACACTATATCACTATCTACCCTACACTGACTATCTCCCACTAACTATCTGTATTATATATATGAGCTAACTAACTAACTATCTAATGTAATGTGACAGCAAAGCACAGAGCACAGCAATGACACTGATTTCTCTCTCAGAACTTTAAAAAACTTTAGAAAATGGCTGCTGGGGAGTTTCTTATATAGTAAGGGGTAGGCAACTTTCCGATTGGTTGCTACGGATGTTGCAAGCCATTAATTATTAACTAGACAGGCCTGCTGGGCCATCCCCTTCCCTGCCCATGCCACGCTCACTTTTACAAACCTGTTGTGAGCAAGAAAAAGTCACAAATTGTAACATAACTAACCAACACACTGCAATGTGAACTTTAAATGTGCTTAAAATAGGCATATTTCAGGTTAATAAATGATTAGACTTTTTTTTATGGGATAAATGTAGAAAAAAAATTCTGAAACAAAAAACCTTTGAGGTTTCTCCCAAGATTCAAACCTGGGGTCTTTTCATAACAAAGCAATCACTTAACCAATAAGCTATAATACTGCCATATAGAAAAATTAGTTGTTGTTCCTATGCTTCTAAGCCTACACACATCATTGATGTCGGTATATGTATATTTTCTGCCTGTGAATAAAGCAGTGGTATGTAGATTAGCTTCTAAGCAGATCTCAGTATGGTAAAGCTATAGTACATAGACTGCTGCTGTCTAGCCCTGTCAATCAAGGGTAGTGGGAGTGTGCAGAGCACAGGGGGTGTTACAAAGCAGTGCTCAAATGATTCACCCCTGTCTCCTGGTGCTCAAAATTCTCATTTGCATATGAATAAAAATGCAGATATCTCTGCAGCTGTTTAACATACCGACAGAAGAAAGGTATTGTTAAAATCAGCATGATGAGCCAGAGATGAGAGAGGAAATGTCAGGGGGGGGGGGCAGTGCAACACTATGGAGAGCTTTATGAGTGACAATGAGCAGTTTAAATTGGGCAACCAGTGCAATCCCTGGAACAGGGCAGAGGCATTGTAGTAGTGACTGGCACAGGGCGGAGGCATTAGAGTAGTGGTTAGAAAGATTGATGAGTCTGGCTGCTGCATTCAGGATAGACTGGAGAGGGGAGAGACTGGGGAGGGGGAGACTAATTAGTAGTGAGTAAAGATGAATGACCTTTGTAAAATTTTGATTCAGCAACTTCACTTAATTCACCAAGAAATTAGATTTGTCACAAATTGCTATAAATCAGGAATACCCAGGCCACTCTGCCTTATGGTAAGGCCATGTGAAGCGGCTGTGCAGTTTGCAGGTTGTGGACATGCTGCGGAGAAGAATTATATGGCCAATTAGCCTGCAGCTGTTTATCATTTAATAATGAAGACCGTACTATATAGTCCTCCATTGTTAATGGTCACGTGGAACCTTTAAACAGGGTTTGTTGTTGGTATGGGGTTTGGCTGGTTAGGTGGGGGGACAACATTCATATTATTGCTGTTCTGGCCTACAATCTACTGCTGGTTATTTTAAGTAAACACAGAATATGAATCAAATTTGGCATACCCACTTCTCCAACCCCTGTGGTCTCCTTCCCTACAGGGCCCTTCTTCTGCCATCTGCTTTTCCTCCTTTACCACATCATCTAATATCAATGAGAATATGTCATAAATAACATCCAGCTCCTCTTCTCTCTGCATCTTGCTGACCTTTCTAGATCATAGAGACTTTGAAGGATGATTTGTAAGAAGTAAAACCATCAAAATATGAGGATGGTCATCATTAAGACCTGGCCCCCCTATGGAGTGCAGACTGAATGGTATTGGTTGGCACGCTGGCACTGGAATAATAAAAACTTCCATGCTATTGGTATTGAATGACATATATTAGTTTACAGCTGATATAGGAATAAGTGAATAAAGGAATAAATAATCAAAACTGACATATAATACACTAATGAGCAAAAGGGTACCAGGAAAATTGCCAAACTACATCATGTCAGTGCCGTGATAATTCAAAGAATATGAAATGTAGTCCATCTACATTTACAAATCGCTAGTCAGACCAAACTTTACAAATCGCTTTACAAATCGCTAGTCAGACCACACATGGAGGACTGTGTACAGTTCTGGGCTCCTGTGAACAAGGCAGACATAGCAGAGCTGGAGAGGGTTCAGAGGAGGGCAACTAAAGTAATAACTGGAATGGGCCAGCTACAGTACCCTGAATGGTTATCAAAATTAGGGTTATTCACTTTAGAAAAAAGATGACTGAGGGGAGATCTAATAACTATGTATAAATATATCAGGGGTCAGTACAGAGATCTGTCCCATCATCTATTTATCCCCAGGACTGTGACAAGGGGACATCCTCTGCGTCTGGAGGAAAGACGGTTTGTACACAAACATAGAAGAGGATTCTTTACGGTAAGAGCAGTGAGACTATGGAACTCTCTGCCTGAGGAGGTGGTGATGGTGAGTACAATAAAGGAATTCAGGAGGGGCCTGGATGTATTTCTGGAGTGTAATAATATTACAGGCTATAGCTACTAGAGAGGGGTCGTTGATCCAGGGAGTACTTCTTTCCTCTGGATTAACTAGCAGGATGACAGGCCGAACTGGATGGACAGATGTCTTTTTTTTGCCTTATGTACTATGTTACTATGTTATCTATCCATTCCAAAGCCATGAGGCGGACATCAAGGCGAAATATCATAGACAGCAAATTGGCTCATTACAAGGTCTATCAGACAAACACGGCAGTGGTTGTGGCTCGTATGCTTTGTAATAGTGAATTTGCAGATGTCTATAATGGTGGCCTGAGAAAAAGAGAGAAGCTTCCACTTCAATATTGTCATAAGAAGTGTTGGCTCTAGTTTGCAAAAAAAGTATGAACAGTGGACAGTAGAAGATTGGAAATGGGTGACTTGGAGCAATGAGAGGAAAGTCAATAGACTAGGCTTTGATGGGTTCAAATGGGTTTGGAAGAAACAAGGGAAAAGGGGGCTAACAGATTTAGGAATTGAAGGAACTGTTACATTTGGAGGAGGAAACCTGATGATACGGGGTTGTTTTATAGCCAAAGGTGTTCTATACGTGACCCAGGATCGATGATGATCCTAATGATATGCTATATGTGAGTATCCTACAAGATGAGTTACTTCGTACACTCAAATACAATGGGTATGAAAAGGATGACATGGTGTTCTGTCAGGCGAAGAAATGGTTCATTGACAATGAAATAGAGGTGGAGGATTGGCCAACGCAGTCACCAAACTTCAACCCAATCGAACATTTGAGGGTAGAGTTGAAGAGAAACTGTATTCATACCCAAGTGAATTAACCAGTATGCACCAACATTGTGAATCTGTAGAAGAGACCTGGGAACAGATTTCATTGGAAACATGCTTGAATCTGATTGAGAGCATGCCCAGAATAATTCAGGCAGTGTTGAACACCAAAGGTGGATTTACATAATACTAAAAAGATAATAAAAATAACATTTTGAATTTTAGGAGCAAAACAGTAACTATGCAGTTATATGACAAGAATCTGCATAACTAACAATATGCTAAATAAATGCAAGTCCAATTTATGTATGAGATAGCCAAGATTATTATCTATGTAATGATGATAGTCTAACATTCGAAGCTGTAGTGGATAGTGAGATATAGAGCCTAAAAGTCAAAAATTAAAAACATTGTTACTCTTTTGCTCATCAGTGTAAGTCTCTCTCCCTGCACTCTCCCTGCACTTTTTAGGCACATTCCTGCAGTCTCTATGAACCCTCCTTGCTTGCACTCACCCTATACTCTCCCTGCACTCTCTGCACTCACCCTATACTCTCCCTGCACTCTCTGCACTCTCTGCACTCTCCATGTACTCTCCCTACACTCTCCCAGTGTTCTCCCTGCACTTTCCCTCTCTAATATTCTTCTATTAAAACTAGTGTTTAGCAACACTGCCCCTAGCGCATGAGCGCATGTCATGTTTCTCCTGTGAAAGAAATTAAGTGGTTAATGAACATGAATGATGCTAATTGTACTTAAATTGCCAAATCTCCATTTTCTAAGTTATATGCCTAAAACCTATGATTGAGAAATATGAATCACCATCACTTGATTCGTTAAAAGAAGTTGACACCACAGATAGGGAACTGCTTGTCAGAATGTGATATCTATAGATTGGGGAACTTTTGCAGATAGATAACTAATGTCCATGATATAAGAATGAGGCCTGTGTGTCTGTGTTATTATTCATACCATCATATTTCTGATTGTTTGCTTTAATAAATATTTATGATTAGACATATATAAATTAATGGCTAAGGGGGGTGGCTAGATCCATAATGTACATATAATAAAATTCGCTTGTTGGGCATGCCTGGCAGAGAATTGTTCAACCATTAACCTGTCTGTCTGGTTGTTTTATTCATTAGGTCAACGGTATCCCCTGGCACCTGGGGAAAAGATGTTAACCAATTTGAATCCCATAGACAAGCGAGTGTAGTACATAGAACACGCATCAAAAAACGCATCAAAAACGCATCTGCGTTTTTATAATTTTTTTTTTTTTTTATTTTGGTTGCATATTTACATTTGGTATAGGCAAATATGGTAGTCTAGATCATGTGTCTATACCAAAACCTAGGATCATTGTTTGACAGCATATTTTCTAAGCCATGTAGCTGAATATAGACTTGGGCAGAGTAATGACCTGTGTTTCCCACCCAGTGTGCCTCCAGCTTTTGCAAAACTACAACTCCCAGCATGCCAGGACAGCCTTTGGCTGTGCAGGCATGCTAGGAATTCTAGAATTCCTGAATTCTAGACTTCCATATTTGCCTATACCAAATGTAAATATACAACCAAATGTGGCAAAATACACAAAAAAATAAAATAAAAAATAAAAAAATGATAAAAATGCATATGCGTTTTTGATGCATTTTTGATGCATTTTCAAAAACGCCCAAATGGCCCCTGGGGGTTCAGATATCTTGCCTCCGAGGCAGCAGAACGTTGGTGGTAGTCATAGTCAACCGTCATATACAATCAAATAGAGGCATCAAATGGATTCGCAAAGCGATTAATAATTATAAGTATTATTCGCATTGCGATTACAACTTAGAGCTGAGTTCCTAATGGTTGTATTGCTAGAATATAACGAAGATTGAGGATTAGGAACTCAGCTCTAAGTTTAATTCGCAATGCGATTAATGCAGGTTATATTAATCGCATTGCGAATTCAACTTGCCACACTCTGCGTCAACTACGTAATTTTCCATGGGAGTTTTGCAATGGATCCACCTCCGGCATACCACAGTCCAGGTGTTAGTCCCCTTGAAACAACTTTTCCATCACTATTGTGGCCAGAAGGAGTCCCTGTGGGTTTTAAAATTTGCCTGTCTATTGAAGTCTATGGCGGTTCGCACTGTTCGCACGTTCGCGAACATTTGCGGAAATTCAAATCACCCCCTTTTCCCAAAGTAAAAATAAAATAACTAAAAAATGAAAAAAAATACACATCATGGGTGTCGTGATGTGCAAAAACACCCATAGTATAAAAATATTAAAAGATATTCCCCATACGGCAAACAGCAAAATGGAAAAAAGCATCCAAATGGCTGATTCAACATTTTTGGTTGCTTCATTTTTTACAAAAAAATTTATAAAAAGTGATTAAAAAGTCATACACATCCCAGAATGGTATCAATGATCAATGAAAAGTTTAGATCGCCCTGCAAAAATGAGACCCCATACAGCTTGGTAAATATAATTACAAAAAAGTTATAGGGGTCAAAATATGGCGACAAAAAATAAATCAGATTTTTTCCAACTTTTACATTTTTTTATCACTATCAAAACACTAGAAAAACTACATATATATATATATATATATATATATATATATATATATATAGTATAGACGGATTCGTACTGACCTGTAGAATAAAAGTAACCAGTCAGTTTTATCGTAAATCGAACTCCGTAAATAAAAAAAAAACAGTAGAATTGTGGTGGAATTGTTTTTTTTTTTTTGCAATTTTACCCCATTTGAAATTTTTGTTTTGCTTCCCCCTACTAATGATATGCAATATTAAATAGTGGCAGTGGAAAGTACAATTTGTCCCGCAAAAAACAAGCCCTCATATGGCTATGTGAGCAGACAAATAAAAAGTTAAGGCTCTGGGAAGGCAGGGAGCGCAAAACGAAAATACAAAAAAAAAAAAAAACCTTCGGGGCTAAAAGGATTAAGGGGCAGGTTGCTTAAGTTTTACATATAGGGGGCAGACCGCTATGCAGGTAACTGCTAAGGGGCAGAATGCTGTGAAGATCATTGTTAAGGGGGCGGGTGCTCTGTGTGTTGCATCACTGTTAAGGGGGCGAGCTGCTATGGAGGTCAATGTTAGGGGAGCAGGACCCAGTTGAGGTCATTTTTAAGGGGTAGATCGCTGTGGAAAGTCATTGTAAAGGTTGCTAGCCACTGTGGTGGTCAGTGTTAAGGGGGAAAGGTACTTTGGAGGTCAATATTAATGGCTTGGACCTCTGTGTGCTGCTATGGAGGTAATGTTAAGGGGCAGGGTTCTGTGGAGGGTCAGTGTTAAGGGGACGGGCCGCTGTGGAGAACACTGGTATTGGGAGGCTGTAAAGGTCATAGTTAGTAGGGTGAGGCACTCTAAGGTGGGAAGGTCACTGTTAAATGTCAGGGGTACTGTGGAGGTCAAAGTTAAGAGGGTGGGATACTGTAGAGGTCACTGCTTTGTGGAACACTGTGGATATCTTTTACGACACAAACCAAAATTAAATGAAATAGTCAAAATATACTAGCGTCATCCTTGCAGAAAATAAATTTGGTCAGAGTGGTGCTGCCTAGTCCTGATCATTATCATTATCATTATTATTATTATATTTTTTTTTTTTTTACCAGTATTAGAACAATGCATTATTTGCCTTTTCATCTGATGTAATTTTCCTGTGTAGTTGAACCGTCAGTTTTAATTTTATATATATATATTTTTTTTTTCACACACGAGACAACAAACCTCCAGAGACTTGTCCTCCTCTCGCTTTCTATATATATATATGCGGTATGTGTGTGGTGCCAGTGAGTTTTCTTTATGCTGCTGTATATAACTTTCTACTTATTTTTCTTGACTACCACAATGTTTATATGTATGATGATTTAATTCTTCTCATTTCGGCTATAAACTTCATCACATTAATATGAAAATATCAGATGTAAGTGCTCAGAGGAATAGGACAAATTTAAAGTATCAAGAAAAGGTGGGGGATTAGAAAATGTGAGAGATACGTTATCTTTGCTTTTCTTTCTTTTAGTGTCAACTGTCAAGGTTCTTAAAATTGCACATCAGATTTCTCAAATTTTTATTGTGCTCATCTGTTCTCGAAGTGGAATTTTGGCTGTTTTCTATTATTATTAATGTAAACATTATAGAAATAATTTTACTGTTGTTTTTTCCCAAAATATTCCAAAATGTTGATACTGTGCTTGATATCGCAGCTCAGCTCCATTTACTTCTATGAGGCTAAAACTGGCTTCACACTGATGACCTTTCCTCTGGATATTAGTATTAGACTACAGTAATACACTGGTATGATCTATACCAGTGTATTACTATCCTGCAGCGGCGGCAGAGAGCGCACAGCGTCATAGCAGACAATGAAGCCGTGCGCTCCAGCTGTAAATAACAAATCCAGCCCACATTACCACGGACTGCTCACGTCCGGGTTTAACGGACGTGTGAAGCCAGCCTAAGCTGTGCCTATCCCATGTGACTGATGAATATGATGTTGCTGACCTAGGAAAAGCAGAGAGAAGGACATGGTGTAACTGCGAGCACCTCTGTCTACTTAAAAAGCTGATCGGCCAGGATCCCAGGTGTAGGACCACCACAGATCTAATACTAATATCCAGAGGAAAGGTCATCAGTCAAAATGTCTTTGAAAACCCTCTTAAAGGGTCACTGACCTAGTAAACTTTTGATATGACTATAGATGAGCGAATGTTACTAAAATTCAATTTGGACACCTCGACAAATTTTTTCAAAAAATTTGATTTGATCCAAATTAATTTGTCACAAACTGTGTTATAAATTAGCTATTTCCTGGATGCAGAGAGCCTGTATATTGGTGTACATCACTGGGCATTGCAGAAACATGCGTAGCTAGTCCTTTCTGGTAGCAAAACAGTTACTGTGCGTCAGTATGACAGGCAGGCGACAGGTGTGATTCTTAGACGCAGTTCACACTTCAGTTATGTAGTCAGTTATGGGTCAAAAACAGACCAAATAACTGAAGTATGAACCTTATCATTCCACGAAGCACAAGAGAATTTGGATTTGTGGCAGAATCAAATTTTTCCTGAAATTTGGATAGAAGTCCACTTCATTACGTTCGATTCACTTAACACTAGATATGACCCTATGACATATCAAAACTTTACTGAAGGACCAGTGACCTTTTAAATGAATTAACACTACACGCATGTAAATGGAGATAGATCACCTGCCATCTGGGTTGGGACATTTCAGATAATTTTTGTTATCACAACCATCACAGTATTACATGGAGACTATTTTTTCACTTCTTATACAGGAGAACAATCACACTGCAGTCACAGGATTTTTCCTTGTTGGATTTCAAAGCAGCCAAGATGCAAGAATTTTTCTGTTCCTTCTCCTCCTGGTGGCTTTTTGTGGTACAATATGTGGAAACCTCCTAATTATCACCCTGGTGTCCACCAGCAAGAACCTCCACACTCCAATGTACTTCTTCATCTCACAGCTGTCTATTAATGACATCTTATTGACAACAGACATTGTCCCCAATACTCTACACATTCTACTGAACAATGAGGGTTATTTTATTAGTTATACCTCCTGTATGACTCAGTTTTTTTTCTTCATTGTCTCAGAAGCATCTGAATGTTTTCTCCTCACCGTGATGTCGTATGACAGATATTTGGCCATCTGCAATCCCCTTCATTATACCTCCATTATGACCAATGCCCATTGTGTAAAGTTGGCCTCCATATCTTGGTTTTTTGGTTTTTTGGTTATGTTGATTTATGGGTTAACAGTATTGATGCTGAGATATTGTGAGCAAAACGTTATCGACCATTATTACTGTGATCTTGCTCCACTAATAGAAATATCCTGTTCTGGTACTGATGCTATTGAGTTAGAGATCTATATACTGAGCTTTCCTGTACTCTTCATCCCCATCACAATTGTAATAGTATCTTATATCCAGATTATTGCCACCATCCTGCGCTTTCAGTCCAGTATCAGTAGACAGAAAGCCTTCTCCACCTGTAGCTCCCACCTCACTGTGGTCTCCATATTTTACATTACTCCACTGAGTGTTTATGTTTTCCCAACAAAAGGTAAAAACTCAAATATCAGTAAACTCCTCTCCCTGCTGTATACTGTATTTACTCCATTCATCAACCCCATCATATACAGTCTGAGAAATAAAGACATCAACAAACCTTTACAAGAAATCATCTGTGCAATAAAGATATAATTTCTGAATTCATGTATAAAGTAATCAGTAGAGATGAGCAAATCAAAGTTGACGAAGTGAAATTCTATTGGAATTTCAGGAAAAATTTGATTTGCACCAAAGCCGAATTTCCTTACGCTTTGTGCTAATGAATCACATTTTTTTCCTAAAATGGCTGCTGCACGTGTTAGGACATGGAGCAAAGAACCCTGGGAATGAGGGATCACCAATAGTGATGTCGCGAACATAAAATTTTCCGTTCGCGAACGGCAAACGTGAACTTTCGCAAATGTTCGCGAAGGCGAACCGGGCGAACCGCCATAGACTTCAATAGGCAGGCGAATTTTAAAACCCACAGGGACTCTTTCTGGCCACAATAGTGATGGAAAGGTTGTTTCAAGGGGACTAACACCTGGACTGTGGCATGCCAGAGGGGGATCCATGGAAAAACTCCCATGGAAAATTACGTAGTTGACGCAGAGTCGGGTTTTAATCCATAAAGGGCATAAATCAACTAACATTCCTAAATTGTTTGGAATAACATGCTTTAAAACACAGTGTGTGTATACGATCAGGTATGATGTTGTATCGATCAGGTAGTGTAAGGGTTACGCCCGCTTCACAGACATTGACAGACCAAACTCCCCTTTTAATGCACCGCAAACAACCGCAAACAGTCCATTTGCAAAACCGCAAACTCCCCATTTGCACAAGGTTGGATACCAAGCTAGCCACGTCCCGTTGATGTCATTGAAGGTTTCTTCCTCCACCCAGCCACGTACAACACCAAGGGTCCCCAAAAGGTGAATTGAATAGATTTTTCAAACGGGTAGATGGTTAAAAAAAACGCTGGCTCCCTCCCCTTTGTTTTAATCCACAGTCACTGCGTCTGCTCCGTGCAATTTACTGTCACACCCGATATGAGTGATATTTTCTGTAGTACTATTCTCATCAGTTTAATCCCTGTTACGTCCCCAATCTGGGGGCCATTTATTGAATTGATTTTTCGAACGGGGAGATGGTTAAAAAAACGCTGGCTCCCTCCCCTTTGTTTTAATCCACGGTCACTGCTTCTGCGCCGTGCAATTTACTGTCACACCCGATATGAGTGGAATTTTCTGTAGTACTATTCTCATCAGTTTAATCCCTGTTACGTCCGCTATCAGGACGTGTATTGAATGGATTTTAGACAACCGCAAACAGTTGTCAAAAGTTGTCAAACTCCTTGCAGAAATGTGATTTATCTGTGTGCGTCCTTCTTGTTACTTCCTATTTGGGTCACTGTGTGTGTGCCGTGTAACGTACCCTGCAACACGGTATGAGTGTTATTTTCTGTAGTACTATTCCTATCAGTTTAATCCCTGTTACGTCCCATATTGGGGATTGCCTTTTGTGAAAAAAAATGTAGGCCGGGTACCTTCGACTGCCTTCACAGTGATAGACCAAACTCTCATACACCAAACTGAATTGATTTCAGGAATCGGGAGATGGAAAAAGCAGCTTGGTCGGTCCTCTTACTCCCAAATTGGGGCACTGCGCGTGCACAGAGCAATGTGCTGTGACACCCTATATGAGTGGTGTCTTAACTAGTACTATTCCTATCAGTTTAATCCCTGTTACGGACCCTATCCGGGTCGTGAATTGATTAACCATTGTCGAATTAGCGAACCATTACGACATCATGAAATAATTTAGTTCTAGAGCTCTGTACTTGCTTTGTATTGGAATTGATGGGGATTTTTAATTGTCTGCATCATTTCTAATAAACTATTAAGAGACTTTATTATGATTTTTTATTTTATGTATTAAAACCCATACAACATATAAAAAAAGTGTAAATTAATGTTTTTTCTATGAAATATTATCCAGCCGTCCGATCGCTTTTGGTCTGACCATAATGAAGCAACCGCCTTATCATCTGGGGTGTGGCAACATTGCCAACACACTCATAGAGGTGATGATTGCTTCATTGTGATACACAAGCCCCTTCACCACAACAAGGTAACGATCACGAAGGGGAATTGACACTTGTATGTGCCTTTTTTTTGGTTTTGTTTTTGCAGCCACAGTGCTGCACCATAGGACAGAAAAATTAGGCATGTACACATGCCTGAAAAATAATGGCATTGTTGCAGCCGCTATTGTAGCAGCGGCCGGAAAAATTGATGTTTTCCAGGCAGAAAAGTGACTAAAACATTGCGGCTTGAACCCTAGTTGGTGGTGGAGAATTCACGAAAGTCATCCGGTATGCAGACATTAAATACAGCAGCGTGGGGACCATTTTGAGGCCAAGGCATGTCATCAGGCCTTTGTTAGTCAAACGTATCCCCCACTGTCAGTCCCTTCGGGATCCATGCCTCATTCATCTTTATGAAGGTGAGGTAATCAACACTTTTTTGACCGAGGCGACTTCTCTTGTCAGTGACAATGCCTCCTGCTGCACTGAAGGTCCTTTCTGACAGGACACTTGAAGCAGGGCAGGCCAGAAGTTCTATCGCAAACTGGGATAGCTCAGGCCACAGGTCAAGCCTGCACACCCAGTAGTGAAGGGGTTCATTGCTCCTCAGAGTGTCGATATCTGCTGTTAAGGCGAGGTAGTCTGCTACCTGTCGGTCGAGTCGTTCTCTAAGGCTGGATCCCGAAGGGCTGTGGCGATGAGTAGGACTGAAAAAGCTCTGCATGTCCTCCATCAACAACACATCTGTAAATCGTCCAGTCCTTGCCGCCGTGGTAGGAGGAGGATTACACTCACCTCTTCCCCTGTTAGATTCCCGTTGTGCTGTGACATCCCCTTATAAGCTAGTGTAAAGCATATTTTTTAGTTTGGTTTTGAACTGCTGCATCCTTTCCAACTTTCGGTAATTTGGTAACATTTCTGCAACTTTCTGCCTATACCGGGGGTCTAGTAGCGTGGCCACCCAGTACAGGTCGTTCTCCTTCATCCTTTTTATACGTGGGTCCCTCAACAGACATGACAGCATGAAAGACCCCATTTGCACAAGGTTAGATGCCATTGTCGGTCTGTTCTTCCCCCCAGCCATGTACAACACCATGGGTCCCAGATAGGTGACAACAACGAGCACCCTGGGGTGCCTGCTGTGGTTGGTCTTCCTCCTCCTCAAAGCCACATTCCTCCTCTGACTCTCTTCCTCATACTCTTCTTCCAGCGTTGCCGCAGGTCCGGCAAGCGATGATGACAAGACTGTTTCTGGTGGTGATGGTGACCACAACTCTTCCTCTTCCCGCTCATCTACAGTCTGATCCAGCACTCTTCGCAGGGCACGCTCCAGGAAGAAAACAAATGGGATGAAATTGATGATGGTGCCTTCGGTGCGACTGATTAGGTTTGTCACCTCCTCAAAAGGACGCATGAGCCTACAGGCATTGCGCATGAGTGTCCAGTAACGTGGCAAAAATTCCCAGCTCGCAGAGGCTGTCCTAGCACCCGGTCATACAAATACTCGTTGACGGCTTTTTCTTGTTGGAGCAGGTGGTCGAACATTAGAGTGTTGAATTCCAACGTGTTGGGCTGTCGCAAATCAAGCGCCTCACTGGCATGTTGTTTCGCCGCTGAATATCGGAAAAGTGCGCCATGGCCGTGTAGAACGCCTGAAATGGCCACACACCTTCCTGGCCTGCTTGAGGACGTCCTGTAAGCCTGGGTACTTAGACACAAAGCGTTGTACGATGAGATTTAACACATGTGCCATGCACGGCACATGTGACAACTTGCCCAAATTCAATGCCGACAACAAATTTGTTCCATTGTCACACACCACTTTGCCAATCTCCAGTTGGTGCGGGGTCAGCCACTTGATCCACCTGTGCGTCTCAGGGCGGACAGGAGTGCTGGTCCTGTGTGGCTCTCTGCTTTCAGGCAAGTCAACCCTAAGACAGCGTGACACTGTCGTATCCGGATGTGGAATAGCCCCTGGGAGCTGAGGGATTCAGTTGATGTGCAGCCAGACGCCGCAGCAGAAGAGGACTCAGCCGAGGAGGATATCGAAGAGGATGGAGTAGGAGTAGAGGAGGTGGCAGTAGGTCTGCCTGCAAGTCGTGGCAGGTGTCACCAACTCCGCTGCGGAGCCACGCATTCCATGCTTGTCAGCCGTCAGTAGGTTGACCCAATGCGCAGTGTGTACGTGATATACCTGCCCTGACCGTGCTTTGCAGACCAGGTATCAGTGGTCAGATGGACCCTGTCCAACACTGTATGCCAGAGATGCCATGACTTCTTTTCAATGACATAGTAGAGGTTTGGGATTGCCTTTTGAAAAAAATTTAGTCCGGGTACCTTTCCACTGTGGTGTCCCAATAGCGACTAAATTTTTTGAAGGCCTCCAGACTCCACCAGCTGGTATGGTAAAAGCTGGCGGGCTAAGAGTTCCGTCATGCCAGCTGTCAGACGCCGTGCAAGGGGTGACTCTGTGACATTGGCTTTTACGCTCAAACATGTCCTTGACAGACACCTGACTGTGGGCAGATGAGCAGGAACTGCTGAAGGTGAGAGGACGGAGTGGCGGGTGGTTGAGAGGGGGCAGGGAGGACAGCAGTGGTTGACGTGGCGGAAGATGCTGGACCAGGAGGAGCATGGTGGCTTTGAGTTTGTGTGCTGCTTGTACTCATGTGTTGATCCCACTGGCGCTAGGATGTGAGATCATGTGCCTTCGCAAAGCAGTTGTACCAAGGTGGGTGTTAGACTTCCCACGACTCAGTTTCTTTTGGCACAGGTTGCAAATGGCATTGCTGTTATCAGAGGCAGACACACAAAAAAATGCCACACTGCTGAGCTTTGCAATGACGGCGATTCTGGTGGTGGCAACAGCATGCGTTGACTGGCGTGCTGTCTGGCTGACCCCAGGTGCCGATACATGCTGTCTGACTGTGCCACTAACTCCTGCGACGACCTCCCCTGCTTCCAACTCGTCTCCTCTTCTCTCTGTCTCCCTTCTGAACTTTCCTCTCTTCTCTCTTCGAGCAGGCACCCACGTGGCATCCGTGGACACATCGTCATCATCAACCGCTTCACTTGTATCTGACACCTCAGCAAAGGAAGCAGCAGCGGGTACAACATCATCATCATCACATCATCACTGTACGTCCATGTGTGAATCCTGCCTGACTGAGACATATCCCTGTAATCTACATCATCTGGCAATAATGGTTGTGCATCACTAATTGCATCCAACTGATGTGTAAATAACTCCTCTGACGGATCAAGTGAAGCGCTGTGGTGGCTGTGGTGGTAGTGGTGGTGGTGGCGACGGGCGGGGCGTGGTAACTTGAGAGCAGGTGACCGAAGCTGAGCTGGAGGAGGATGGTGCGTCAAGGTTCTTAGCGGAAGCTGTTGAAGATTGGGTGTCCTGTCTAAGCCAGTCAACTATGTCCTCAGAATTTTTCGGTCTCAGGGTACGTGGCCTCTGAACACTGGGCATTATTTCAGGGCCAGTGGAAATCACAGCACCACGACCACGACGGCCCCTGCGGGGTGGCCTGCCTCTGCCTGTCATTTTTTTTAGATAAGTGGTACTACGCGTGCGTGGGTACTGTGCCACCCGGTATGCAGTGTTGGGCACTAGCAGAGGGCACACTACAGTCTGTGGGCCTGACACACACTGCAGCAGGCAGGCAACTGAAATTAGATTAAAGTGTACAGAATAAAAGTGCCTTATTTATGGCAAAGTCCAGTGCCACACGGTATGATTGATGGGCAGCACTGGCAGAGGGCACACTACAGTCAGTGGATGGGCCTGACACACACTCGCAGCAGGCAAGCAACTGAAATTAGATTAAAGTGTACAGAATGAAAGTGCCTTATTTATCGGCAACGCTACTGTGCCACACGGTATGATTGATGGGCAAGCACTGGCAGAGGGCACACTACAGTCTGTAGGGCCTGACACACACTGGATGGCTGGCAAGCAGACTGAAATTAGACTAAAGTGTACAAGATTAAAGTGCCTTATTTTAGGCAACGTCCTGTGCCGCACGGTATGATATGGGTGGACAGCACTGGCAGTGGGCCCACTACAGTCTGTGGAAGCTGGACCTGACACACACTGGCAACAGGCAGGCAACTGAGGTTTGCACCAAAGTGTACCAGACTTAAAGTGCCTTATTTTTAGCATGACATTTATGTTAGCTTAAGCAGCCTGTGTCTGCGCTACGGCATGAGTGATGGGCAGCATGGCGGGGCACACTGCAGTCTGTGGGCCTGCAGCTCCTCACACTTCGGGCAGGCCAGGCAACTGCAGTATATATCGGAGAAAAAAAAAAGCCAGACTAATGCTGCAGCACTAAAAAGGGCTTTTGGGGTGCCATCAGGACGCTGTCCTTACAGCAGAGATCAGATGAGTCTTTCAGGACTAGAGGGACACTGAATACACTAGCCTAGCTATCATTTCCATTAAATCAGCAGCAGCTACACTGTCCCTCCTCTCACTAAGACTGCAGCTTCCGAATGAATCTAAAATGATGCTGTCCAGGAGGTGGGAGGGTCTGGGAGGGAGGGTATGCTGCTGATTGGCTGGAATGTGTCTGCTGACTGTGAAGTACAGGGTCAAAGTTTGCTCAATGATGATGTATAGGGGACAGACCAGAACATCGCATATGTTCGCCTCACCGCGGGCGAAGCGTAAAACAAAGCTGTGTCTCGCCGGAGAAGCTTGTTCGCGGCCGGCACAGTTTTGGAAGACATCTTTAACTGCTTGGCCGACCGCCCGTGCGCAGGATTGCGGCCCTGCGGAGCGGTCGGTTTATTCCTCGCTTCAGCATGTAGCTGTGAGGAGAGCCTGCCAGCTGACCGCGCTGGCAGGCTGTATAAGCTAGTGGAATGAGATATCAGGACGCTGTTTTATGAACGGGCGCCTGATATACCTGCGCGTCTGCAGTGGTGATAACTTTGGCTGGATCACCAGAGAGGTGATCCGCGAAAACACGGACACCGGCAATCTGCTTTTCCCATTTTGAGGGATCCGCACATTGCCAGAGCTATATGGGAAATCGCCTTTCTGATCCGATTGCGGACAAGAATAGGACATGTTCTATTTTTTTGCATGATCCGGAAGTGCGGATCCGCAACTCCAGGACCGAGCAGGACAAAAGTCTGTCCCCAAAGAATTTATTGTACCGGCAATTCCTGGCTCAACAAAATTCTACAGAACAGAATTGCAGACGATGTCAATGAGGCCCTAAGGGTCCCTTAGCGATCGCAGCTTTACAGCTTTCCCCTCTTTTTTTTTTTTTTTTTTGCACATTTTTTAGAGATTTTTTCATCCACATTGATCGATGCGAATGAAGAAATCTGTGACGTTCATTTTTTTATTTCAGCCCAGCGGCTGAACGGAAAAAAAAATTCTCATTACCCGTATGCTCAATATAAGGAAAATAGCAAAAACTCCAAATTTTGGCTATACGTGAAATGATTGCGGAGACCCTCAAATGCCAGGGCAGTGGAAAAACCTCCCAAGTGACCCCATTTTAGAAAGTAGACACCCCAAGGTATTCGCTGAGGGGCATAGTGAGTTCATGCAAGTTTTTATTTTTTGACACAAGTTAGTGGAAAATGAAATTTTTTGAAAAAAAAAATCTATTTCCGCTAACTTGTGACAAAAAAATAATAAATTCCATGTACTCACTATGCCCCTTAGTGAATACCTTAGGGTGTCTACTTTCCGAAATGGGGTCACTTATGGGGTGTTTCTACTGTCTGGGCATTGTTGTACGTCAGGAAACAGGACAGGTGCTCAGAAAGTCAAAGTGCGGAAACTCACTTTTTTGCACCATAGTTTGTAAACACTATAACTTTTACCCAAACCAATAAATATACACTTATTGCATATTTTTTTATCAAAGACATGTAGAACAATAAATTTAGAGAAAAATTTAAATTGAAATATAGTGTTATTTGAAAAATTTTACAACAGAAAGCGAAAAATTGCGTTTTTTTGCAAAAATTTCATCAAAAAAAGTAAAATATCAAAAAAAGTAAAAATGTCAGCAAGAATGAAATACCACCAAATGAAATCTGTATTAGTAAGAAGAAAAGGAGGTAAAATTCATTTGGGTGGTAAGTTGCATGACGGAGCAATAAACGGTGAAAGTAGTGTAATGCGGAATTGTAAAAAGTGGCCTGGTCATTAAGGGGGTTTAAGCTAGAGGGGCTGAAGTGGTTAATCACCAATAATACCACGCATGCAGCCAATCAGCAGCCAGCCCTGTGATGTCACAGCCCTGTAAATAGCCTCAGCATCTTGGTTTCAGTCATTTTCCAGTTTACTCCAGTTACTAGTGTAGGGATAGACATCAGCAGGCGCTAGGGACAGTGCTAGGAAAGACTTCATTCTGCTGAAAAAATAACTTACCAGTTCATGGAAAGATTATTCAAGGTGTAGGGAAAGGATAAGGAGTAGAGATGAGCGAACACCTGGAAGTTCGAGTTCGTGAAGTTCGGCCGAACTTCCCAAAAATGTTTGGGTTCGGGATCCGAACTCGACCCGAACTTTATCCCGAACCCGAACCCCATTGAAGTCAATGGGGACCCGAACTTTTAGGCACTTAAAAGACTGTAAAATAGTCCAGGAACGGGCTAGAGGGCTGCCAAAGGCAGCAAAATGTAGGTAAATCCCCTGCAAACAAATGTGGATAGGAAAATGAATTAAAATAAAATAAAATAAATAAAAATTAACCAATTCCAATTGGAGAGAGGTCCCATAGCAGAGAATCAAGCGTCATATCACCCACCACTGGAGAAGGCCACTTTCAGTTATTTCGGCTCAGCACCCAGACAGAGGAGAGAGGTCCCGCAGCAAGGAATCATGCGTCATATCACCCACCACTGGAGAAGGCCACTTTCAGTTATTTCGGCCAAGCACCCAGACCGAGGATACAGGTCCCACAGCAAGGAATCATGCGTCATATCACCCACCACTGGAGAAGGCCACTTTAAGTTATTTATGCCCCACCACCCAGACAGAGGAGAGAGGTCCCACAGCAAGGAATCATGCGTCATATCACCCACCACTGGAGAAGGCCACTTTTAGTTATTTCAGACCCACCACCCAGACAGAGGAGAGAGGTCCCACAGCAAGGAATCATGCGTCATATCATCCACCACTGTGCATCGTCTTCCACACAGTCTTCCTCCCTGACCTCCTGTTCGGTCTGCACACTGCAGAAAGACGCAGCAGTTGGCACCTGTGTTTCATCATCATCAGAGACGTGCGGACTCCGATGAGGTGGTATTCCCATGTCCTCATCATCAGGAAACATCAGTGGTTGTGCATCAGTGCATTCTATGTCTTCCACCACTGGGGAAGGGCTAGGTGGATTCCCTTGGGAAACCCTGCCAGCAGAGTCTTCAAACAGCATAAGAGACTGCTGCATAACTTGAGGCTCAGACAGTTTCCCTGATATGCATGGGGGTGATGTGACAGACTGATGGGCTTGGTTTTCAAGTGCTACCTGTACGCTTTCTGCGGAAGACTGGATGGGAGATAATGTTGTGAACGTGCTGGATCCACTGTCGGCCACCCAATTGACTAGCGCCTGTACCTGCTCAGGCCTTACCATCCTTAGAACGGCATTGGGCCCCACCAAATATCGCTGTAAATTCTGGCGGGTTCCTGGAACCTGAGGTAGTTGGTTCACTAGGACGTGTGGCTGTGGCAGAATGGCCACGTCCTCTCCCAGCACCAGAGGGTCCACTAATACCACCACGACCGTGTCCCTTACTAGATGTTTTCCTCATTGTTACTGTTCAACAAGCACCACAATAAGAAAAAAAAATATTTGGCCCAATGTATTGATTTCAAATTCAGGCCTTTTTTTACAGGCACCTAACACTATCCGCCTATTTATTTATGTAGCGTATTACACTAATCCAGGCACAGCAGTAACCACTGTTTTAGGGGAATATCTCTTTTAGGGCTAGTATTTAGGCCCTGGATGAAAGGTATCCTTTTATGGACAGATTTACACTTGGCCTGCAACAGCAGAACACCAGATTCAGGGTATTGCTATTTTGGCAATTGAATTTCACCCCAGAACAAAATATATGTTTTTGCGGACACTATAAAACTTGTCCAGCCACAGCTGAAACCAATGATTTATGGTATTGCTATTTTGGCAATTGAATTTCACCCCACAACAAAATATATGTTTTGGCGGACACTATGAATCTTGGCCTGCAACAGCTGGGACGCCAGATTCAGGGTATTGCTATTTTGGCAATTGAATTTCACCCCAGAACAAAATATATAATTTGCAGGACACTATGAAACTTGGCCAGCCACAGCTGAAACCACTGATTTATGCTATTGCTATTTTGGCAATTGAATTTCACCACAGAAAATAATCTATCCTTTGCCAGACAGCACACAGTATTATACTTGGCTAGCCAAAGCTGGAACACCAGATTTAGGGATTGGTATTTGGACAATTGTATTTAACCCCTTAATAAAATATAGAAATTGCTATCCTGAGTTTCTAGGGGTGACAATTAGCACAGCCAAGCCCCTGATGTAGGATATAGCAAAAAAAAAAAAAAATAGTATTGATGGATTGATGGACTTGGTGGAAGCTTGTTCTGGTGCACCACAAGTCACAAAATGGCCACCGATCACCCCAGAAAATAAGTGACAGAAAAACGCTCTGTGCAGCCTAAAAACCAGTAAGCAAGTAACTAGCAAAAGTTCAATCATTCACAGCTGTAAATTTTTAGGGGAATATCTCTTTTAGGGCTAGTATTTAGGCCCTGGATGAAAGGTATCCTTTTATGGACAGATTTACACTTGGCCTGCAACAGCAGAACACCAGATTCAGGGTATTGCTATTTTGGCAATTGAATTTCACCCCAGAACAAAATATATGTTTTTGCGGACACTATGAAACTTGGCCTGCAACAGCGGAAACCACTGATTTATGGTATTGCTATTTTGGCAATTGAATTTCACCCCACAACAAAATATATGTTTTTGCGGACACTATGAAACTTAGCCTGCAACAGCTGGGACACCAGATTCAGTGTATTGCTATTTAGCAAAATTAATTTCACCCCAGAACAAAATATGTTTTTGTTCATTAGGTTCATTAGGTGCTGTTGCTGACTTTAACCTGACTAATCTCGCCCTGACACAAGCTGCGTCCTCTCCCTACACTAATCAGAGCAGTGTGACGTGCGGCGCTACGTGACTCCAGCTTAAATAGAGGCTGGGTCACATGCTACTGGTCAATCACAGCCATGCCATTAGTAGGCATGGCTGTAATGGACTCTAGGGCAGAAGTAAAGCGCTGGCTGATTGGCTGCTGTGCAGCCCTTCCAGAAAGCGGAAGTAATCGACGAACACCGAACCCGAACTTTTTTGAAAATGTCCGGGTTCAGGTCCGGGTCCCGGACACCCCAAAATTCGGTACGAACCCGAACTATGCTCGAACTGTTCGCTCAACACTACTTAACACTAACATTGACCCAATATGATTGTGTACCATTATTAACTACCCTCTGTTTTATATTACTGAGCCAGTTACTTACCCACATACTGTACAGACATTTTCTTCCAGTCCGAGTATTCTGATTTTATATACTAACCTTTTATGAGGTACGGTGTCAAATGCTTTAGAGATGTCCAGATATACAACATTCATTGATTTGCCGCTGTCAAGTCTAGAACTTACCTCCTCATAGAAACTGATTAAATTAGTTTGACATGACTGATCCCTCATGTAGCCATGCTGATATGGTGTAATTTGCTTATGTTTACTGAATGGTGACAATTCGACTGTCACTGACTCACTATGCAAGAAAGTGAGCATGCATCGGGCCATTTGTGCAAGTGACTCGGACAGACTCCCTGCCTCCATCTCCACTGCATACTGCCACAGTGTGTCCAGGTCCTCTGTCTCATCTTCCTCATTTCCCTGTAGCTCCTCTGGATGCTCTTGCTCCTCCTGTCCTGTCAGCTGAGTAGAAAAACCACCCATTTGGCTACACATTGCCTGTGCTCCAATGTCCTCCTTCCGATCTTCCAGTTCAGCCCCCACAGGGCTCATCTGGCCATGAGATCGATGTGCCACGCCTTCTGTCCCCTGACCAGCCATTGTTTCCACCCTCTGTTCCAGGACATGAAGCAGTGGAATTATGTTGTTCATCCCGTAGTCCTGGCTACTGACAAATAACGTGGCATCCTCAAAGGGCCTAAGTAAACGGCAGGTGTTACGCATGAGCTGCCACTGGCTGACATCGAAGTTACATAGGGGAGTACTCCTATCCGCTTGCGTCATCAAGAAATCGTTGATGGCATTTCTCTGTTCGTATAGTCGGTCCAACATATCGAGGGTGGAATTCCAATGGGTGGAAACGTTGCATATCAGCCTATGTTGGGGGACGCCGTTCTGCAGCTCAAGGAGGGTGTGCTTTGCAGTGTACGAGTAGCTGAAGTGCATGCAAAGTTTCCTGGCCATTTTTAGGATGTCTTGCAGATGGGTGGAAGACTTCAGGAACCGCTTGACAATCAGATTGAACACGTGTGCCATGTAGGGCGCATGGATCAGCCTTCCTTGATGCAGCGCCGACACCATGTTCTTCCCGATGTCGGTCAGCATGGATTCGATTTTTAGTTGTCGCGGAGAAAGCCAGGATTTGATTTCGTGATGCATGACACGGATCAGTTCTTCCCCTGTGTGACTCCGTTCGCCAAGGCAAAGCAGGTGCAGAACAGCGTGACCTCGCCGAGCCCTGCACATATTGTATGCTGGAGGGGCACTGTGATTTGTCCCTGCAGTGGATTCTGAGGACATGGTGGAAGATGAGGAGGCAGAGGCGGACATTGTAGCAGGACCAACAGCGTGACAACGTGGAGGCGGAAGCAGCGTGACCTATTCAAACTGCTGGTGTGGCTGTGCAGGAACCACATTCACCAAGTAGGCTGCAAAGGACATGTATTATACCTGACCGTAGTTACAGCTCCACACGTTCGGCGCTGCCTTGCACTTTGACAGACACTGACAGACTCAAGGACTGGCCAACCTTCTGTTCTACATGTGTGTGCAGGGCTGGTACTGCTTTTTTTTCACAAAGAAATGACAGCTTAGGACTCTCCACCTCGGCTCGGCATAAGCCATGAGTTCACTGAAAGGTGCAGAGTTCACCACTTGGAAAGGGAGGGACTAAAGCACCAGCAACTTGGACAGTAGCACGTTTAGTTTCTGCGCCGTTGCATGAGTGCATGCATACTCTTGTCTCTTGGCAATCACTTTCCTATCAATGTCCCTAGCGCCTTCTGATGTCTCTCCCTGCACTAAGATTCTGTGAAATGATTCCTCCCTATCCTTTCCTGGCACTTATAAATCGTTTATTCTGTCTTTTTTTCCCCAATCGTTTTTCCTCTTGCTGTCCCTAGCGCCTTCACACGTCTGTCCCTGCACTCTGAACGCTGGAAAATGTCTGACTGTAAGAGGGCCGCCGTATTTATAAGGCTGTGACATCACAGGGATGGCTGGCTGCTAATTGTCTGCATGCAGGCATGTCAATCTGGGTTATCCAGCCTTCCCAGAGTCCCTCCCCCATGTCCTCAGACCTCACACATGTAGCTGCCATTTTAGGAATATTGCGATTCGTTACCACGAATCGCGAGGAAATTCGCATTCATTGCAAATCGAATCTTTCCTGAAATTCTAAACAAATTCCACTTTGTCAGCTTCGATTCGCTCATCTCTAATTATGACAGATCAAGGTCTTGATCTTGACTAATTTCTTCTGATCTTCCTATGACGTCAAACATGGAGCAATGTAAGCATTTGTGATGATGTGAACCGTAAAATGCATGGGAAAGTCCCGGGAGGGGGCTATATCTCTCAGAGATTCCTCCTGGCTGAGGTGGGTGAAATCCAGGATAATCCTGGCCTCAGCAAACATAGTTGCTGGAGCTATTTTCTTTTTTTATTCAGGGGTGGATTTTACTTTGAGTGGGACCTCCTAATCCACCCCCCTAGTCCGGGGCAGGTTTTTCTTTAGCAGGAAGGGATTTCCAGGTGAGGCCTGCTCTAATCAGGCTGGGATAAAGTACCTGCTAGGGTGCCATTCTGGGGGAAGGAGAGTGTTTGTGAAGCAGAGTCCTGCAGATGCTCTGGGTAGTCTCAGTCAAGAGGGATGAGGGGCCACAAGGCTATGTGACGCCTGATACTTTCCCGGGGTGGACTATTTGGCTGTGTAAAGCCTGACCGAGTTGCAGTTTTGAACTGTGCCCTATAAGTGAGATAGGAATGTATTTATGTATTTTAACTCCTTAAGGACACATGAAGTATGGGTACGTCATGTGTCCAGTCCCTAAAGATGGCGCCCGCTCCTGGCCGCTGCGGGCGCCATTGCTGCGGGGGTCCGGCTGATTCCTGTAGCTGACCCCCGCAGCTGATGATCGCGGTCGGCAGCGCTGCCAACCGCGATCATTTAACCCCGCAGATGCCGTGATCAATCCTGATCACAGCATCTGCACGCGCTAAAACCGAAAGTAAAACTTTCGGCAGCGCTCCGCTCCCTAGTGGTGATCGGGAGAATTGGAGCGCTGTAAGGGATAGCCTCAAGCCTTTCATTCAGCTTGAGGCTATCACTTACTATTTCCTATGGAGCCCTTGTTAGCAATAGGGCTTCATAGGAAAATAGTAAATGCTCATAAACTCCAATACAAGTGTATTGGAGTTTATGATAAAGCAATCAGGTAACTGATTTATATGAGGTCCCTATGGGATCTATATAAAGTGTAAAAAAATAAAAAAATAAATAAATAAATAAAAAAACTAAAAATTTAAATCACCCCCTTTCCCCAAAATTAAAATAAAATAATAAAAAAATAAAAAAATACACATCATGGGTGTCGTAATGTGTGAAAACGCCCATAGTATAAAAATATAAAAATATATTTCCCATACGGTAAACAGAAAAACGGAAAAAGCGCCCAAATGGCGATTGCCGTTTTGGGCGCTTCATTTCCTCAAAAAAATTAAATAAAAAGCGATCAAAAGTCCTACACACCCCATAATGGTATCAACTAAAAGTTAAGATCGCCCACAAAAAATAAGCCCCCATACAACGCCATACACTTATATACAAATACGTTATAGCGGTCAAAACATGGCGACAAAAAAATAAATAAAAATTTCCCACTTTTGATTTTTTCACTATCAAAACGCAAGAAAAGCTATACATATTGGGTATCGCGGATTCGTACTGACCTGTAGAATAAAACTAAATGGTCAGTTTATCGCAAATCAAACGTCGTAATTTAGAAACCCGTAAAACTGTGGTGAAATTGCTTTTTTGCAATTTCACCCCATTTGAATTTTTTCCCGCTTCCCACTACACCGTATGCATTATTAAATGATGGTGTTGGAAAGTACAACTTGTCCCGCAAAAAATAAGCCCTCATATGGCCATGTGAACGGAAAAATAAAAAAGTTATGGCTCTTGGAAGGCATAGAGCGCAAAACGAAAACGCAAAAATGTAAAAACCCTGTGTCCTTAAGGTAAACTATAGCCCAGCCGGGCAGGCATTTATTTTGATTTTGTAAGTGGGAGCCGCAACTGATCCAGTGCCTGTAACTGGACTAATCTGTATTGTGCTAAAGGGACTAAAATAAAAGCACAGTTTGGACACTAAAACCTGTTGTCTGCGAAGAGGTCGTTGATTATGACCCCCTGAATGTTGTGGTCTCTTACACATTTAAAATAGACCTTTGAATATATATATATTTTTAAGGCACAGTCAACTTGGTGCATGAAAACTTTTGAGCAACTGGGAGTGTGGTGAAAGAATTACAAGCTGAAATAAACCATTGCCTCTAATATTCTCCTGACATTTCACATTATTGAAATCTAGAATTGACTTAAACCTTGAGGTACACTACTTATAACCCTGGACCATTCTGGATAGGAATCATTGACCACAACTTTACGGACACAGTCCTTCAGCCAGTTTTCAATCCAATTACAAAATATACTTTCCAAGCCTATAGACCTTACCTTACCTATTAAACGTCTATGAGGGACAGTATCAGAAGCCTTTACAAAATCTAACAACACTACATCCATAGCTGCCCCTTAGTCCAGGCTTCTACTCACCTTCTCATAAAAACAAAGGTTAGTCACAACTCATGTCCTTGGTGTTAGAGCTGATTGGCCTAGGCGACAGGAGCCACACAACCGATCACTTTATAAAGTGCATTAAGCAGCAATTATTCTACTGGATCTCTCTCAGCCAATACAAGGTGTTCATCGACAATAGAGATGTCCCAAACTATTCGCCGGCGAACAGTTCCCGGCGAACATCGCATGTTGCATATGGTATGTTCGGTTCGCCCCCTATACGTCATTGAGCAAACTTTGACCCTGTACCGCAACACACCATGCCGGCACTCCCCATAGAGATGCCTATTCTTGTACGCAGACTGCGGACAAAAATAGAACATGCTCTATCTTTTGCGGAAGCGAAGAGCACATAGTGTGCTCTCCGCATCACGTCCGGCCCCATTCACAATAAATGGGTCCGCATCCATTCCAAAAAATTGCGGATGTGTGAATGGGGCCTTAGGTCTGGATGCGTTGCGGATGCTTTCAGTGAAAACTGTGCGATTTCATAGGCAAAGCCATTCAGTTTTGCCTGCAATTGCGTTCAGTTGTTCAGATTTTTTACCGCGGGTGAAATGCGTTTTGATGCGTTTTTCACGCGTGTGATAAAAAACTGAAGGTTTACAAACAACACATTTGCTTGTGGATGCAATGCATTTTTCATGCAGCTACATTCACTTCTATGGGGCTAGGGCTGAGTGAAAAATGCAGAATATAGAACATCCTGCGATTTTCACGCAACACACAAGTGATGCATGAAAAAAAACGCTCATGTACACAGCCCCATTGAAATGAATTGGTCAGGATTCAGTGCGGGTGCTGTGCGTTCAAGTTACGCATTGCACCCATGCGGAAAACTCGCTCATGTGAAAGGGGCCATCTGCTGTAAGGACAGCGTCCTGACAGCACCCCAAAAAGCCATTTTTAGGGCTGGTACACCAGTCTGCTTTTTTTATATATATATATATATATATATATATTGCAGTTGCCTGCCCATGTGTGAGAGGCCGCAGGCCCACAGACTGTATTGTGTGCACACCACTCATATAGGGTGGCACAGTACCTTGCAGATAAAAAAGTCATTTAATTTTTACCCTTTAATATAATTTCAGTTGCCTGCCAGTGTGTGTCAGGCCCACAGACTGTACTGTGCCCACTGTCAGGGCCCACCAATCATATTGGGTGGCACAGTACCTTGCAGATAAAAAAAGTCATTTAATTTTTACCCTTCAATAAAATTTCAGTTGCCTGCCAGTGTGTGTCAAGCCCATTCGCAAACATTTGCGAACATTTTATGTTCGCGACATCTCTAATCGACAATGGGCGCAAGATTTTGTCCTCAGCTTTAGACCAGTGATTGGTGATTGGCTGCAGCGGTAACATGCCATATTCCAGTAAGTTCCCACTGAAGTTCGTAAACAAGCAGTCCTGTTCATTACACTGCCCGTTAGTTGTTTAATAGCAAATAGCTGTCCTTTAGATAAGTTGCGTCTTATCTTGATGAATGAGGATCTTTTTTCTAGGCTCTTGAGGTCTTGTAAGACGTGTGATATATAATCTTCCACTACTTCGTACCTCTTTGGGAGAGAGTAGTTGCTTGGAGGTTTGCACGACTTAATTATTCCCAGAGGCCTTCGGTCCAATCTCCGTCCTACACTATTCTCTGAAGATTCCGATTTTTGCCCACAATTTGAAAAAATACTAAACAAAGCATCCTTTGATATTATCCTTCTTACCCTTGAACGAGCTAGTACAGAACTAAGGAAAACCAAGGAAAAAATCAACCCCATGGAACAAATGTTTTTTCAAGAAATAGCTGGAGAAGAAGCAACATCAATTAGGAACAATATCACACAAAAAAACAACTTCTTTAGACGCAACCTAGAAGATCGCAAGAGATCTAAATACCTTAGAGACATCCAAGACTACACCACTAACCAGGTCTACCGCACGGTTACCCAGAACTACCCTGGGCCTGGTCCCTCCAATACCCATACCTCGACCACCAACGGCGATATCGATTTTTTAGACAGAGGTACCACAAGATCCAGAAGAGGAGGCCGCCAAAGAGGGCGGGGAAGAAACATAAGAGGAAGGGGACAAGGTTTTTTTCAGCAACAGAGAACCCATCAGGACAAGATCCGCCCAACAGGTATGAATACCCATACAGACCAAGCCACTTCCAATAACCTGGTCATCAATTTATCCAACAAGTCCTTGACGGATGAGGAAATATCTGCACTTAATCTCGGCCTTGGTTTCGTCCCCACAAATTTTACGGATCCCTTTCTCTTGGACAAAGAGATGTCAAAATTATTTAAAGCTATTCGATTACGGGCATATATCCAGATCAAGAAACCTACATGGACCATGGAAAACGATGGTACCACCTCATCTTTTCAAAACCGTATTAAGTCGTGCAAACCTCCAAGCAACTACTCCCCCCCAAAGCGGTACGAAGTAGTGGAAGATTATATATCACATGTCTTACAAGAGCCTAGAAAAAAGATCCTCATTCATCAAGGTAAGACACAACTTATCTAAAGGACAGCTATTTGCTATTAAACAACTAAGCCAAGATAAGTACACAATCATCAAGCCAGCTGATAAAGGCTCGGGAATTGTGGTTATGAACAAAGCAGACTATAGAGAGACTATAGAGAGGAGATCCTTCGTCAACTTAGGGTCCTTTCACACTGGCGTTTTGGTTTTCCGGCATAGAGATCCGTCGTCGGGTCTCTATGCCGGAAGAATCCTGATCAGGATCATCCCCATGCATTCTGAATGGAAAGAAATCCGTTCAGGATGCATCAGGATGTCTTCAGTTTAGGACCGGAACGTTTTTTGGACGCAGCAAATACTGCAGCGTGCTTAACCAGTTGATTTACTCTATTTGCCTTATGGTTATGCACTTCTGAGTGTAGAAACATATCTGCTTAGTCTGAACTCTGTCTTATATGTTGTATATATCCATTCACGTACCCTACTTACATATTGTTCATCCACTCCATACATGGACATAGCCCCTATTGGGTAGATGTCTATATTAAGCCTCTGCACTCACGTATATGCACTCGGCCCATACATTATGTACTCAGCCCACACTTTATGTATTCAGCCCAGTGTACTCAGCCCATACAACATGTATCCAGCCTACACGTTATATACTCAGCTTACACATTATGTACTCAGCAGTAGTGTTGAGCGCGAATATTCGAAAAGCGAATTTTTTTAGCGAATATCGGCACTTCGCTAATTCGCGAATATTTTGAATATAGCGCTATAAATTCGCTATTTCGAATATTTGTTTTTTTTTTTTTTTTTTTTTTAGTTATATTTTTTTCTTTCCTACTTCCCAAAAGTAGTTCTTACCTGTCCTGAGGATTCCTGGCTTCCTGGCTGCTCTAGTCAGTGCCCGTTGCCGCTTCTGCCGACTTCCGTGCTCATGTGGGCGTCCCCATCCATGGGAGAATCTCCATATACTAAAATGTACTGTCGGTTTGAGGAATTACGTTGAAATCGCAATGCGATTAATTCAAGTTATATTAATCGCATTGCGATTACAACTTAGCACTGCTATCTTACATAGGCTAGAATTAACGAATATGGAGTATAGTAGCTATGCACTAGCAGTGCTAAGTTGAAATCGCAATGCGAATACTTTAAGTTAAATTAATCGCATTGCGATTTCAACTTAACACTGCTGCTATATTCCATATTCGTTAACTTCGTTAATTCTAGCAAGCTGACCCATTATAAACCCAGCTCTAAGTTGAAATCGCAATGCGATTAATATAACTTGAATTAATCGCATTGCGATTTCAACGTAATTCCTCAAATCCGACAGTACATTTTAGTATATGGAGACGTTCCCATGGTGATGGGGACGCTCCATGAACACAGAAGTTATGGTTGGCTTGGTAGAATTAGCGAATAGCGAATATGACGAATGTATTCGTCATATTCCTCAAAGCGAAGATAGCAGTATTCTACATCTTCGTTTTAGCTACCCTATTCAGTCAACTTCGCTAATTCTAGCAATCAAATAGGAAGGTTGACTATAGAGACAGCTGTGTTAAATTCGCTATGCGATTTTTTTAATACAATAATTATATTACTTGATAAAATTATTATAAGTATTCTATTTATTAAAAAAAAATAAAAATCGCATAGCGAATTTAACACAGCTGTCTCTATAGTCAACCTTCCTATTTGATTGCTAGAATTAGCGAAGTTGACGAATAGGTAGCTAAAGCGAAGATGTAGAATACTTCGTTATCTTCGTTTTGAGGAATAGACGAATACATTCGTCATATTCATCATCCTCGCTAATTCTAGATATGAAACCAATAGGAAAGTAGCCTTAAGTACAAATCGCAATATGCGATTATTTAAATCGCATGTTAATCGCGATAACTAGAAAAAATGACGAATATTCGATTTCGACGAATATGAAACGAATATTCATTCGAATATTCGCGAATTTCGTCGAAATCGAATATGGCACCTGCTGCTCATCACTACTCAGCAGTTAGTCTGTACTTAGCTTATACACCATGTACCCAGCTTATGTATTCAGCTTATATACCATGTACTCAACCAATCACTTTCTCATTTCTTCGCCCAAGCAGTGTGGATCTCACCTACTCATTATCCACACACACTGACATTAGGCATTACTTTCAGTGGTGATAGATACCCTTTATCTCAGTTGTTGTCCACGTATTACTTGTATGGTGGTTTTGTTATGTCAATTCATTTCTCTGATGTACTCCGCCCTTGCAGAGCATGCATGTACTCCCTTACATCAAGGGAATTGTCACCAATCTGGTGTTCACACAAGCTTTATTGTTCTGTTCAATTTATGCCATATATGTATTTTCATATGTATCACACATGTGTTTTTTCTTTTTCTTTTGTACATCAGCCTGATGAAGGGCACTCATTATGCCCGAAATGTTGTAATATTGAATTGCACCACCATGTCCGGCTGAATAAATTCACTTAACATACAAGAAAGGAGTGCTGTCTCATCTATCCTGTATCAATTGAGTTCCACAAGGTGGAGTTTGGAACAACTGCGACATGCACCCAAACCGGTCATAATTAGCCCGAGTGATGTGATCATTAGATTAATACACACAGGTTCCTTGAACATATAACAAATAAGGATGAGCAAATCAACAAATAACAAACAAATGGTTTTCCTGGAGCTCCATACACAAAACACATAAAAACACATAAAACATATGTGATTCTAATCTCTCTCCACACACTCAGTGACTTATCAACGATTCACATTTGGAATTGGCTACAAACTACACGCACTCAATCAACTTACAACAGCAACACTTTAGGCTACATGTTCCATTATCCCTTTTCAGGGTCATGAGGTCACTTCACTCACAGGTACGGCCCCCACTGTCTACCTTCATACAAATACACACCTTTCCTAAAACTCAACAATCCATTCACACACAGATATTCAGGGAGAAAGAAACATATTAAAAACACAATTTGTGGCTAATAATGAACATTCTTCTTATTTTCTCGCCAACAAACAGAAACCTATAACAGATTCAAATCAAATCATTAAAGACAATACCTTAAAAAATGCATATAACAAGATAAACAAAATGAACACAATTCCACGTGGACTTACTGATATATATATAAGGGATATCCCAAACGATATACAAACTTCATCATTAACCCCTTGGGACGAAGCGTGCATATGCGCCCTGCAATGTCCAATCACCGCTGCGCACGTGGCGGTGATCGAGACTAAGATGCCTGCTGAAATCAATCAGCAGGCACCTTGGCACATGGTCTTAGGGGTCCTGTGACCCCCATGTCAGTGATCGCAGCAGACCGCAGGTCAATTCCAGACCTGCGGTTTGCTGCGCATCTCTAGTCTCTGATCCCGCGGGTCTGTGACCGCGGAGATCAGAGACTAAATATGCCCAAAGTGTAAGTGTAACCCCCTGCACCCGCCATATTAGTGATCCCCGGGAGGTGCAGGGGGAGGTTGATGGCGGTGCAGTGGCGGGTGGGCGGGCGCAATTGCGATCCGCCACGCCTCCTTTCAATTCGATTTCCCTGGTGTCTGAGTGGGTATAGCAGGGGGTCAGCACATTGCTGACCCCTTCTATAAACTGCTGACATCTGTGCTGCAGATGTCAGCAGTTTAACCCCTTCTATACCGCGGTCCGTACGGACCGCGTGTATAGAAGGTGTTAACATGGAGGAGCTCCCTCCCTCTCCCCATCGAGGGGCTGCCGTACCTTTGCAGCCCCGGACGGAGATAGGATAGTAGAGGGAGGGCGCTCACCTCTCTTCCCATCACCCGCTGCTCTGTAATGGCAGCGGGTGATGGACTACCATGGCAGCAGGGCGCTTTCAGAAGCGTCCTGCTTGCCATGGTATGAGGCTCTGGTCGGACTTCTGCTAAAGGCAGAAGTCTGACCAGAACATATGAAAGTAAAAAAATACAGTGCAGTACACTATACTAGTGTACTGTTCTGTATTATATAGACACCAGATCCACTGGGTCTACAAGAACCAAGTGGGTCTGGGTCAAAAAAATAAGAAAAATACATATCTCTGAATAAAAACAAAAAAAACAAATACACTACACATATTAGGTATCACCGCGTCCGTAAAAATCTCCTCTATAAAAATATCATGTGACCTAACCCCTCACACAAATACCGTAAAAAACACAAAAAAATGGTGTAAAAAGCCATTTTTGTTACCTTGCATCACAAAAAGTGTAATACCAAGTGATCAAAAGGCGTATGCCTCCCAAAATAGTACCAATAAAACCGCCATCTCATCCCGTCAAAATGAGTCCTTATATAGGACAATCGCCCAAAAAAATAAAAAAATATGGCTCTCAGACTATGGAGACACTAAAACATAATTATTTTTTTCTAAAATGCTATTATTGTGTTAAAGTAAAATAAATAAATATAAAGTATACATATTATGTATCGCCGCGTCCGTAAAAACCTGCTCTATAAAAATATCACATTATCTAACCCCTCAGGTAAATACTTTTAAAAAAATAAAATAAAAACATTTTTGTCACCTCACATCTCAAAAACTGTAATAGCAAGCGATCAAATAGTTATATGCACCCAAAAATAGTGCCAATCAAACCGTCATCTCATCCCGCAAAAAATGATACCCCACATAGGACAATCACCCCCAAAAGAAAAAAAAATAGGGCTCTCAGACTATGGAGACACTAAAACATGATTTGTTTTGTTTTAAAAAATGATAATATTGAGTAAAACTTAAATAAATAAATAAATAAAAAGTATACATATTTGGTATCGGCGCGTCCGTCGCAACCTGCTCTATAAAAATAACACATGACCAAAACCCTCAGGTGAACACAACAAAAAATAAATAAAAAAATACGTTGTCAAGAGCCATCCATCACAAAAAGTGTAATAGCAGGCGACCAAAATGTCATATGCACCCCAAGATAGTTCCAATCAAACCGCCATCTCATCCCGCAAAAATAGCCCTACATAAGACAGTCACCCAAAAATAAAAAAAAATATGGCTTCAGAATGTGAAGACACTAAAAATTATTTCAAAATGCTGTATTATGTACTAAACAAAACCCCCAAAAAGTAGCCATATATTGGTATTGCCGCGTCCGTAGCAACCTGCTCTATAGAAATAGCACACAATCTAACCTGTCAGTTCAACGATGTAAATAACATAAAATAAAAACGGTCCGAAAATAGCTATTTTTGCAAATTTTCCATTTTAATACAATTTTTCCAGTAACAAAGCAAGGGTTAACAGCCAAACAAAACTCAATATATATTGCCCGATTCTCTAGTTTGCAGAAACACCCCATATGTGGTCAGTAAACTGCTGTATGGCCAAACGGCAGGGCGTAGAAGGAAGAGGAACGCCATATGGTTTTGGAAGGCAGATTTTGCTGGACTGGTTATTTGACACCATGTCCCATTTGAAGCCCCCTGATGCACCCCTACAGTAGAAACTCCAAAAAGTGACCCCATTTTGGAAAGTACGGGATAAGGTGGCAGTTTTGTTTGTATTATTTTAGGGTAAATATGATTTTTGGTTGCTCTATATTACACTTTTTTTGAGGCAAGGTAACAAAAATAGAAATTCTGAAATTTCATCTCCATTTGCCAATAACTCTTGTGGAACACCTAAAGGGTTAACAAAGTTTGTAAAATCAGTTTTGAATACCTTGAGGGTGTAGTTTCTTAGATGGAGTCACTTTTTGGAGATTCTACTCTAGGGGTGCATCGGGGGCTTCAAATGGGACATGGTGTCAAAAATCCAGTCCAGCAAAATCCGCCTTCCAAAAACCATATGGCGTTCCCTTCCTTCTGTGCCCTGCCGTTTGGCCATACAGCAGTTTACGCCACATATGGGGTGTTTCTGAAAACTACAGAATCAGGGCAATAAAAATTGAGTTTTGTTTGGCTGTTAACCCTTGCTTTGTTACTGGAAAAAATGGATTCAAACGGAAAATTTTCCAAAAAATCGAAATTCTGAAATTTTATCTCCATTTGCCATTAACTCTTGTGGAAAACCTAAAGGGTTAATGACGTTTGTAAAATCAGTTTTGAATACCTTGAGGGGTGTAGTTTCTAGAATGGGGTCATTTTTGGATGGTTTCTATTATGTAAGCCTCACAAAGTGACTTCAGACCTGAACTGGTCCCTAAAAGTGGGTTTTTGAAAATTTCTGAAAAATTTCAAGATTTGCTTCTAAACTTCTAAGCCTTGTAACGTCCCCAAAAATAAAATGGCATTCCCAAAATGATCGATACATGAAGTAGACATATGGGAATGTAAATCAATAACTTTTTGGGCGGTATTACTATGTATTATAGAAGTAGAGAAATTTAAACTTGGAAAATTGCAAATTTTTCCAAATTTTTGGTAAATTTGATATTTTTTTATAAATAAAAATGAAATTTTTCGACTTAATTTTACCAGTGTCATGAAGTACAATATGTGACGAAAAAACAATCTCAGAATGGCCTGGATAAGAAAAAGCGTTTTAAAGTTATCACCACATAAAGTGACACTGGTCAGATTTGCAAAAAATGGCCTGGTCCTAAGGTGAAAATGAGCCCGGTACTTAAGGGGTTAAAATGACTAATTAGGCTATACATATAAAAGTACAGTTTAATTCACATGTTGCGCATTCCTCTTAAAAAAAAAAAAAAAAAAAGAATTAGAAATTGGGAAATAAATAGTTAATCTCCACTCTGATTCTTCTTGTTTACACTCTGTAGCAAACAAAATAAGGACAATTCATGGCCATCACTTCAAGCCTCAGTTTAATCAATTCAATATATATCCACCTTTCTTATACATAACTAACTTACATACTCTGACAAAAGTGGATACACCAAGTCTGATTAACTCTATCTTCTGGAGTCTCATTTATTCATACTGATCTAAGTCTACCCAGGCACATGACACTCACAGGGAGATTCCTAATTCAGGGTAATCTGAACACAAGATATCCCTTTAACTGTGTCATCCATTTTATTCAATTTCCAAACTTTTATTTTATGGCATTCCAGCCTTTTTCAACAACTTGCTATATCCTTTGACTGCATCTCTACCTTCTCTTAATATTTTGTCTGACAGTAATCCTCTTTCGATCCCCGGACTTACTTCCTATGGCCCCCATGGTCTGCCTAAGTCCAATCCCAGGATTTGGGTCTGCCTCACAAGGCACTTTAACACCCCAAATTCTAAATGAATATGCTGGCCGGGCTTCCCCTAGGTCCTCCTACCTTGGATTATACCAGGAGACCTCTTGCAACAGCAATCAGAGCTCACCTCGATTAGCAGAAATCCTTCTGTTATACCTAGTCAAACTCTAGGTCCTCCTCCCTCAGACAGTCCTTCTGGTACACCTAATCTAGGTCCTCCTCCCTCAGACAGTCCTTCTGGTTCACCTAGTCAGGACTTACACACAAACCACTTTAGGGACCCACCAGTAGTGTTGAGCGAACAGTTCGAGCATAGTTCGGGTTCGTACCGAATTTTGGGGTGTTCGGGACACGGACCCGGACCTGAACATTTTCAAAAAAGTTCGGGTTCGGGTCCGTTGTTCGTCTATTTCTGTCCGCTTTCTGAAGGGCTGCACAGCAGCCAATCAGCTAGCGTTTTACTTCTTGCCCTAAGAAGCCATCACAGCCATGCCTACTAATGGCATGGCTGAGATTGGCCAAGTGCAGCATGTGACCCAGCCTCTATTTAAGCTGGAGTCACGTAGCGCCGCACGTAACTCTGCTCTGATTAGTGTAGGGAGAGGACGCAGCTTCTGTGAGGGCGAGATTAGGCAGGGAAGACTCAGCAAAAGCACCTAATGAAGTGATCGATCTAGGGCTGTGAATGATTCAACTTCTGCTAGTTAATTGCTCACTGGTTTTTAGACTGCACAGAGCGTTTTTCTGTCACTTTGATCGGCGGCCATTATGTGTCTTGTGGTGCACCTGAACAAGCTGCCACCAAGTCATCAATCCATCAATAGTAATATATATATTTTTTTTTGCTATATCCTACATCAGTGGCTTGGCTGTGCTAATTGTCACCCCTAGAAACTCAGGATAGAAATTTCTCTATTTTTTAAGGGGTTAAATTCAATTGCCAAAATAGCAATCCCCTAAATCTGGTGTTCCAGCTGTGGCTAGCCAAGTGTAATACCGTCTGAGGTCTGGCAAAGGATAGATTTTTTTTTCTGTGGTTAAATTCAATTTCCAAAATAGCAATACCCTGAATCTGGTGTCCCAGCAGTGGCTTTGAAAGTATAATAGTGTCCGGCAAAGAATAGATAATTTTTTGGGGTGAAATTAAATTGCAAAAATATCAATACCGTAAATCTGGTGTTTCAGCTGTGACTGGACAAGTTTAATAGTGTCCGGCAAAGGATTTATTATTTTCTGGGGTGAAATTCAGTTGCCAAAATAGCAATACCATAAATCAGTGGTTTCAGCTGTGGCTGGCCAAGTTTAATAGTGTCCGGCAAAGGATATATTTTTTTCTGGGGTGAAATTCAATTGCCAAAATAGCAATACCGTAAATCTGGTGTTCCAGCTGTGACTGGACAAGTTTCATAGTGTCCGTCATAGGATATATTATTCTCTGCGGTGAAATTCAGTTGCAAAAATAGAAATACCGTAAATCTGGTGTTCCAGCTGTGACTGGACATGTTACATAGTGTCCGTCATAGGATATATAATTTTGTGCGGTTAAATTCAGTTGCAAAAATAAAAATTCCGTAAATCTGGTGTTCCAGCAGTGGCTGGCCAAGTTTAATAGTGTCCGGCAAAGGATATATTATTTTCTGCGGTGAAATTCAGTTGCAAAAATAGAAATACAGTAAAACTGTTCCAGCTTTTGCAGGCTTCGTTTAAATCTGTCCGTAAACGGGTATATTTTTTTCTGGGGTGAAATTTAATTGCCAAAATAGCAATACCCTGAATATGGTGTTCCAGCTGTGACTGGACAATTTCCCGAGTGTCCGTCAAAGGATAGATTATTTTCTGAGGTGAAAGTCAGTTTCAAAAATAGCAATCCCCTAAATCTGGTGTCCCAGCATTGGCTGGCCAAGTTTAATAGAGTACGCCAAAGGATATATTTTTTTCTGGGGTGAAATTTAATTGCCAAATTAGCAATACCATAAATAAGTGGTTTCAGCTGAGGCGGGCCAAGTTTAATAATGTACGGCAAAGGATATATTTTTTTCTGGGGTGAAATTCAATTGCCAAAATAGCAATACCCTGAATCTGGTGTCCCAGCTGTTGCAGGACTAGTTTAAATCTGTCCATAAAGGGTATATTTTTTTTCTGGGGTGAAATTCAGTTGCCAAAATAGAAATACAGTAAATCTGGTGTCCCAGCTGCGACTGGACAAGTTTAATGGTGTCCGTCAAAGGATAGATTTTGTTCTGGGGTGAAATTCACTTGCCAATATAGCAATACCCTTAATCTGGTGTTCCAGCTGTTGCAGGCCAAGTATTAATCTGTCCATAAAAGGGTAAATTAAACTCAAGGTGTATATACTAGTGCTGAGAGGGTCATCCTCAATAACTTCACATGCTAACGTGCATCTCCCATTGTATTTCTGTCCGTCAAAGGGTATATTACACAAAGTGTTAAAATACAAATGCTGAAGGCATAATAATACATGTTTTTCACACGCTGCTGTGCATCTCCAAGTGTAAATCTGTCCATAAAAGGATACCTTTCATCCAGGTCCTAAATACTAGGCCTACAATTGATATTCCCCTAAATCAGTGGTTACTGCTGTGCCTGGATTAGTGTAATATGGTACATAAACAAATAGGCAGATAGTGTTAGGTGCCTGTAAATAAAGGCCTGAATTTGAAATCAATACATTGGGCCAAATATTTTTTTTCTTATTCTGGTGCTTGGTGAATGGTAAAAATGAGGAAAACATCTAGTAAGGGACGCGGACGCAGTCGTGGTGGTGTTAGTGGACCCTCTGGTGCTGGGAGAGGACGTGCCACAGCCACACGTCCTAGTGAACCAACTACCACAGGTTCCGGTGCCCATCAGAATTTACAGCGATATTTGGTGGGGCCCAATCCCGTTCTAAGGATGGTAAGACCTGAGCAAGTACAGGCGCTCTTCAATTGGGTGGCCGATAGTGGATCCAGCACGTTCACAACATTATCTCCCACCCAGTCTTCTGCAGAAAGCGCACAGGTGGCGACTGAAAACCAAGCACATCAGTCTGTCACATCACCCCTATGCATATCAGGGAAACGGTCTGAGCCTCAAGTTATGCAGCAGTCTCTTATGCTGTTTGAAGTCTCTGCTGGCAGGGTTTCACAAGGGAATCCACCTAGCCCTTCCCCAGTGGTGGAAGACATAGAATGCACTGATGCACAACCACTGATGTTTCCTGATGATGGGAATACCACCTCATCGGAGTCCGCACGTCTCTGATGATGATGAAACCCAGTTGCCAACTGCTGCGACTTTCTGCAGTGTGCAGACTGAACAGGAGGTCAGGGAGGAAGACTGTGTGGAAGACGATGCAGGGGACGATGAGGTCCTAGACCCCACATGGAATGAAGGTCGTGCCACTGACTTTCATAGTTCAGAGGAAGAGGCAGTGGTGAGACCGAGCCAACAGCGTAGCAAAAGAGGGAGCAGGGGGCAAAAGCAGAACAGCCGCCGCCAAGAGAGTTCGCCTGCTACTGGCCACCGCCACCAGGGACCGAGCACCCCAAAGGCAGCTTCAAGGAGTTCCCTGGCATGGCACTTCTTTAAACAATGTGCTGATGACAAGACCTGAGTGGTTTGCACGCTGTGCCATCAGATCCTGAAGCGAGGCATTAACGTTCTGAACCTTAGCACAACCTGCATGACCAGGCATCTACATGCAAAGCATGAACTGCAGTGGAGTAAACACCTTAAAAGCAAGGAACTCACTCTGGCTCCCCCTGCTCCCTCTTCTGCTGCTGCCTCGGCCTCTTCCTCCGCCTCGGGAGGAATGTTGGCACCTACCGCCCACCAAACAGAGGATGTGCCACCGACAACACCACCTCGTACCAAGCATCTCCACCATGTCACACGGCAGCGTTCAGCTCTCCATCTCACAAACCTTGGAGAGAAAGCGTAAATTCCCACCTAGCCACCCTCAGAGCCCTGGGCCTGAATGCCAGCATTTCTAAACTACTGGCCTTTGAAATGCTGTCATTCAGGCTGGTGGACACAGACAGCTTCAAACAGCTGATGTCCATGGCTCTCCCACAGTATGTTGTTCCCAGCCGCCACTGTACTTATCCAAGACAGCCGTGCCTTCTCTGCACAACCAAGTATCCGATAAAATCAAGTGTGCACTGCGCAACGCCATCTGTGGCAAGGTCCACCTAACCACAGATACGTAGACCAGTAAGCACGGCCAGGGACGCTATATCTCCCTAACTGCACACTGGGTAAATGTAGTGGCGGCTGGGCCGCAGGCGGAGAGTTCCTTGGCGCACGTCCTTCCGCCGCCAAGGATCGCAGGGCATCATTCTTTGCCTCCTGTAGCCTCCTCCTCCTACTCGACTTCCTCCTCCTCTGCTTCCAGCAGCTCATCCAGTCAGCCACACACCTTCACCACCAACTTCAGCACAGCCCGGGGTAACGTCAGCAGGCCATTCTGAAACTCATATGTTTGGGGACAGGCCCCACACCGCGCAGGAGTTGTGGCGGGGTATTGAACAACAGACCGACAGTGGTTTCTGCCGGTGGGCCTCAAGCCCGGCCTGGTGGTGTGCGATAATGGGCGAAATCTCGTCGCAGCTCTGGGACTAGCCGGTTTGGCGCACATCCCTTGCCTGGCGCATGTGCTGGAGTGGTGGTGCAGAAGTTCATTCACAACTACCCCGACATGTCAGAGCTGCTGCATAAAGTGCGGGCTGTCTGTGCGCGCTTCCGGCGTTCACATCCTGCCACTGCTCGCCTTTCTGCACTACAGCGGAACTTCGGCCTTCAGATGCGACGTGTCCACCAGGTGGAACTCCACCTTGCACATGCTGGAGAGACTGTGAGAGCAGTAGCAGGCCATAGTGGAGTTTCAGCTGCAGCACGCACGCGTCAGTCGCACTGCGGAACAGCACCACTTCACCACCAATGATTGGGCCTGCATGCGAGACCTGTTTGCCCTGTTGCACTGTTTCGAGTACTCCACCAACATAGCCAGTGGCGATGACACAGTTTTCAGCGTTGCAATACTACTTCTAATGTCTCCTTGATAAAATGCTTAGGGCGATGATGGAGGAGGAGGTGGCCCAGGAGGAGGAGGAGGAGTCATTTTAGCACTTTCAAGCCAGTCTGTTAGAAGTGGCTCAGAGGGAGATTTTTTGCAACAGCAGAGGCCAGGTACAAATGTGGCCAGCCAGGGCCCACTACTGGAGGACGAGGAGGATGACGAGGAGGTGAAGGAGAATGAGGATGAAGCAGGTTCACAGCGGGGTGGCACCCGACACAGCTCAGGCTCATCACTGGTGCGTGGCTGGGGGGATACGGAGGATGATGACGATACGCCTCCCACAGAGGACAGCTTGTCCTTACCTCTGGGGAGCTTGGCACAAATGAGCGACTACATGCTGCAGTGCCTGTGCAACGACAGCAGAGTTGCGCACATTTTAACGTGTGGGGACTACTGGGTTGCCACCCTGCTGGATCCCCAGTACAAAGACAATGTGCCCACCTTACTTCCTGCACTGGAGTCTGATAGGAAGATGCACGAGTACAAGCACACGCTGGTAGAGGCGCTCCTGAGAGCATTCCCAAATGTCACAGGGGAACAGGTGGAAGCCCAAGGCCAAAGTAGAGGAGGAGCAACAGGTCGCCAATGCAGCTGTGTCACGGCCAGCTCTTCTGAGGGCAGGGTTAGCATGGCAGAAATGTGGTTTTGTTTTGTCTCCACGCCACAGCTAACTGCACCACCACCTGATACGGAACGTGTTAGCAGGAGGAAGCATTTCACTAACATGGTTGAACAGTACGTCTGCACACCCCTCCACGTACTAACTGATGGTTCGGCCCCATTCAACTTCTGGGTCTCCAAATTGTCCATGTGGCCAGAGTTAGCATTTTATGCCTTGGAGGTGCTGGCCTGCCCGGCGGCCAGCGTTTTGTCTGAACATGTATTCAGCACGGCAGGGGGCGTCATTACTGACAAACGCAGCCGCCTGTCCACAGCCAACATGGACAAGCTGACGTTCATAAAAATGAACCAGGCATGGATCCCACAGGACCTGTCCCTCCCTTGTGCAGAATAGACATTTTTAACTACTTCCCCTCAACCATGTATTCTTGTTCTCCTGGGAACTTCTTTATTGAATCCGAATTTTTTTAAACTTTACCATGATCTTGCGGTGCAACCCAAAGTTGAATGAACCTCTCCTCTATCTGGATGGTGGGGCCGAAATAACTGAAAGTGGCCTTCTCCAGTGGTGGGTGATATGACGCATGATTCCTTGCTATGGGACCTCTCTCCTTTGTCTGGGTGCAGGGGTCTAAATAACTGAGAGTGGCCTTCTCCAGTGGTGGGTGATATGACGCCTTATTCCTTGCTGTGGGACCTCTCTCCTCTGTCTGGGTGCTGGGGCCTAAATAACTGAAAGTGGCCTTCTCCAGTGGTGGGTGATATGACGCCTTATTCCTTGCTGTGGGACCTCTCTCCTCTGTCTGGGTGCTGGGGCCTAAATAACTGAAAGTGGCCTTCTCCAGTGGTGGGTGATATGACGCCTTATTCCTTGCTGTGGGACCTCTCTCCTCTGTCTGGGTGCTGAGGCCTAAATAACTGAAAGTGGCCTTCTCCAGTGGTGGGTGATATGACGCCTTATTCCTTGCTGTGGGACCTCTCTCCTCTGTCTGGGTGCTGGGGCCTAAATAACTGAAAGTGGCCTTCTCCAGTGGTGGGTGATATGACGCCTGATTCTCTTGCTGTGGGACCTCTCTCCTCTGTCTGGGTGCTGGGGCCTAAATAACTGAAAGTGGCCTTCTCCAGTGGTGGGTGATATCACGCCTTATTCCTTGCTGTGGGACCTCTCTCCTCTGTCTGGGTGCTGGGGCCTAAATAACTGAAAGTGGCCTTCTCCAGTGGTGGGTGATATGACGCCTTATTCCTTGCTGTGGGACCTCTCTCCTCTGTCTGGGTGCTGGGGCCTAAATAACTGAAAGTGGCCTTCTCCAGTGGTGGGTGATATGACGCCTGATTCTCTGCTATGGCATCTCTCTCCAATTGATATTGGTTAATTTTTATTTATTTTATTTTATTTTATTTTAATTCATATACCTTTCCTGGACTATTTTACATCCTTTTTAGTGCCCAAAAGTTCGGGTCCCCATTGACTTCAATAGGGTTCGGGTTCAGGATGAAGTTCGGGTCGAGTTCGGATCCCGAACCCGAACATTTTCGGGAAGTTTGGCCAAACTTCTCGAACCCCAACATCCAGGTGTTTGCTCAACTCTACCCACCAGTTCTCTTAACTTCACTACGGGGTGTCCCTTTATTTTTTTCCAGCCAGACAACAAAATCATCAGTACATACAACACTATAGCAACTATCTCTAATTTCTACTACTATTCCTTCTTCTATTCTTCTCTATATCTTTTCTATGTCTTCCTGGGGATGTTTTTGCAATCTGCAATCTGAGTTCAGTCTTACAGTTTTGCCCTCTGATTTGGGAATCCCTCTCGCTACCAAACAGACACTCAGGCCACACAACTTTCACTTCTATTCTTTGGGGTTGTCCCTGACTGCTATGCTGGATCCCCTGGCTTCATTCACTCTTGCGCTACATGATGAGTCTAAATTGTGTTCAGGATAAAGTCTCTTTTGACACCCTTCCTCGTGGAAGGTTCCCGTATCAATTTCCAAAGACTTCACCACGTCCCAAGTGTACTTTTTCACCATGGAAATTTCCTACTGTTTTTTTTTCTCACACACAGCCCTCTCCTTCTGTCTCCTTAAGGGAGACAGACTCATCTTGTCACATACAAGATGTCACACCTACTGGAATCCCTCATCAATCAGGGACATATTCTTTTGTCCCTCATAGATCATTCACACTCTTACACCTTCTCATTCAGAGATTCTCATAACACAACATGCAGTCTATATCTTTTCAAATGGAGAATACCTGACCTTATAGTTTTCTTTACCAATATTTCATTGCACTCCACTAACAAGAAGAATTCCCTACTTACATTACTATGTATAGCCGTAACAGATGTCTTACAAAACTGACATTAATATATAATGTATACAGATGGATAGTTAATTCAACGCAGTCGTGAGACACGATACTAGTTGCCCGTGACAAACCCCGGTCTGTGGAGAGTGTCTAAACTCCACATTGGCAGGATAACATTAAACAAACATCACACCAGTTCTTTGGACAGGACAATTATAACATGTACTGACCCAGATCTTAGCAGTCAACACAGGGAGGGACAGAGGGTCATTTTGTAAGAATAAAACTTCTTACCATGCAGCTGCTTTATGGTCTGTCCGTCCCGGTGGAGCCCATGCCGTTGTTGATCCGAATGGCCTTACTAGATGTCCGTGTCCCTGTTCGGGCGCCATTTTCTCTCATCCCAAACCGACATTTCTGATGTGATGCGGTGTCCTAATCTTTCTCATAACTGAGTAAGCCGGCCCTAGGCCACAATCCGGAGACACATACAAGATGTGTTTCTCATAATGGCCTCCTTTATTGTAATGAGCAGCACACATATTTATACACAGACTGACACAATAGAAACGGTCCTATTGTACACAAGCTTCAAGTTTATATGCTTAGTTTTCAGATAAGAAGAAGAATGGTCAGCATATAGGGAGTAGGGGCCCATTGTGAAATTTGTACTTTAGCCTTTCAAGGCTAAATCCCCTTCTTGTATAAGCGCAGGTTATACATATATATAAAACAAATATATATACAAAATGGACGCCTTATAATTTCCCTCACTTACAGCAACACATACCTCTTACAGTTATGTTCAAAATATTAACAGTCAGACATCACTAACCTGATCAATCACTGTTTTTGGTAGAAATTATATTTCTAAATGGCAAATAATTTACTAGCAGGTGTAGTAGAGTAATAGAAATCCAACAGACCCAACAGTCAGGACATGCTGCTGCTGATTCTGTGTAATTGAATCACTAATTGAAAGGGGCATATTCAGAATAATAGCAGTGTGGAGTTCAATCAGTGAGGTCATTCATTCCTTGAAAAACCGGTGGCAATTATTGCCCTTATTTAAGGAAGGATGGCAGAAAATGTTGTACATGCTGGTTACAGTGCATTTCTCTCTGAAATTCTGAGGAAAATGGGTCGTTCCAGACATTGTTCAGAAGAACAGCATACCTTGATTAAAAAGTTGATTGGAGAGGGGAAACATATAAAGAAGTGCAGAAAATAATAGGCTGCTCAGCTAAAATGACCACAAATGCTTTAAAATGGCAACCATAACCTGAAAGACGTTGAAGAAAGCGAAAAACAACCATTCGACTGGATAGAAGAATAGCCAAAATGGCAAGGACTCAACCAACAATCAGCTCCAAGAAGATGAAAGAAGGTCTAAAGTTACCTGTGAGCACTGTTAGGCCCCTTTCACATGGGTGTGATTTCCACACGGGTGCAATACGTGAGGTGAATGCATTGCACCCGCACTGAATCCGGACCCATTCATTTCTATGGGGCTGTGCACATGAGCGGTGATTTTGATGCATCACTTCTGCGTTGCGTGAAAATCGCAGCATGCTCTATATTGTGCGTATTTCATGCAATGCAGGCCCCATAGAAGTAAATGGGGCTGCGTGAAAATCGCAAGCATCCGCTATCAAGTGTGGATGCAGTGTGATTTTCCTGCAAGGTTGCTAAGAGACGGGACCTGATCGTTATTATTTTCCCTTATAACATGGTTATAAGGGAAAATAATAGCATTCTCAATACAGAATGCTTAGTAAAATGTGGATTACCGATCTGCCGGCTAAAGGTCCTGTGGTGAAGTTATATCACATGGTCCATGGTGATGGACCATGTGATTGGACCATGTGATGGGCTCAGTGACGTCATCACAGGTCCTTTAGCCGGCAGCTAATGATTGAAGAAGAGAGAAGAGATCAGCAACTACGCGATCAAGTGGATAAGGTGAGTTATTTTTTTATTTTTAACCCCTCTATTCACATTTTACTAAGCATTCTGTATTGAGAATGCTATTATTTTCTCTTATAACAATGTTAGAAGGGAAAATAATAAAATCTACAGAATACTCAACCCAAACCCAAACTTCATTGATGAAGTCCGGGTTCGGGTCTGGGTACCAAACATGCAGATTTTTCCCACGTGTGTGCAAAACGCATTAAAACGCTGTGCACTCGCGCATTTTCCCGCAACGCACCCGCCTCTTATCCGGGCGTCAAACATGACACCTGTGTGAAAGAGGCCTTACAATTAGATGCCTACTGTACGTGAAGCAAAGTGATCTGCAAGAAACCCCCACAAAGTCCCACTGCTGAAAAAAAGACATGTGCTGAACAGGTTACAATTTGCCAAAGAGAACATTGACCGGCCTAAAGAGAAATGGCGCAACATTTTGTGGACTGATGAAAATAAGATTGTTCTTTTTTGGGTCTAGTGGCCGGAGACAGTTTGTCAGACGACCCCCAAACACTGAATTCAAGCCACACTAGATTGTGAAGACAGTGAAGCATGGTGGCACAAGCATCATGATATGGGGATGGTTCTCATACTACGTGTTGGGCCTATTTATCGCCTACCAGGGATCATGGATCAGTTTGAATACATCAGAGTACTTGAAGAGGTCATGCTGCCTTGTGCTCAAGAGGAAATGCTCTTGAAATGGGTGTTTCAACAAGACAACGACCTCAAACACACCAGTAAACGTGCAACATCTTGGTTCCAGACCAACAAGATTGATGTTATGGAGTGGCCAGCCCAATCCCGGATCTTAGTCCAATAGAAAACTTGTGGGGTGACATTAAAAATTCAGTTTCTGAGGCAAAACCAAGAAATAGAGAAGAACTGTGGAATGTAGTCCAATCATCCTGGGCTGGAGACCTGTTCCCAGGGGCCAGAAGTTGGTTGACTCCATGCAACACAGATGAAACAGCGGTTATACAACTAAATATTAGTTACGTGATTCAAAGGAAAAGAAAATCTTCAAACATTTTTCAGTTTATATAGTGAATGTTTGAGTTTGTAAAGAAGAATTTTTCTGAACAGTCTAATATTCACTTCTCTTCAATTTTTTTTAGAGGAACAACACAAATTTTATTTATTTGTCTTCATGTTTTGATTTGGAATAGAATGTGTAGTTCCCAATGCATTTGTGTGTATGGAAATAAAAGCTATTAGAAGGATATTGAGCTTCATTCACTTTTTTAAACACACTGTTATTATTTTTAACACAAGTGTATATCCAGAGACGTCTCTTCTCTGTAGATGTTCTCTTTCCTCATCTTCTCGATTCAGCTCAGACCTTCATCACAAGTTCTTTCTGCCACGTCTTCTCTCTGTAGAGTTTGCACACAGACATCTTAAGTTCCTCACTTTTCGATCATCCTTATCCTGGTGCCCCAACAGGGTTATCCGGCTGCTACCCTAAAAATAGTGCCAATTGTGTGCCCCAATGAACCCACATACTATACTGTAAAATAATAGTGCCATACAGACAGTCCCTCTGTAGTAACAGTGCTCCCCAAAGTCCCACTAACACTAATGATTCTTACCTGGCCTGTCCTTATTATTAATAGCGCTCTAATAGTGATAATGCTCCATGAAAGTACCCCTGTTAGCAGTAGTGCCCTCCACATTGTAATAGTACCCCTGGTAGTATTAAAAATGCCCCATCATAGAAATATTTTTTCTCATAGTGGCTCCAATTGTAATAAAGGCCCCCATAGTAAGCCAGCAGTAAAATTGCCCTCAAAGTGCCCCAGTATTGATAAATACCCCAATAGTTCTCCTAGTAGTAATAAAACCACCATAGTGCACCCAGAAGTATTAAGGCCCCTCTATAGTGTCACGGTATTTATAATGCTTCCATATAGTACCTATAGCAATTTTAATGCCACCCTAGTTTAAATAGTCCCCTATAGTGCCCCCAGTAGTGTAAATAGCCCCATATAGTGGCCCAAGCAGTTTAAATAGCCCCCATAGTGTTTCCAGTAGATTAAATAGTCCCCTTTATTTCCCCCAGTAGTTTACATAGCCCCTTTATAGTTTCACACACTGTGCCCCCTTTAGTGCCAAACACTGCACTCCCTGCAGTGCCACACACTGGGTCTCCGCTATTGTCACACACTGTTCTTACTCTAGTGCAACACACTGTGCCCTGTTTATTTTGTCAGACACTGTGCCCCCTTATAGTGCCACATATCCGTGCCCCCCTTAAAGGGACACCTATCTGTGACCTTCTTATAGTGCCACAAAGCTGTGCACTTATAGTGCCCCACTGCCCGTGTATCTCTATCTCACAAAAAAATACTTACCTGATTCCAACGCCATGCCGCAATCTTAGGTGTAGGGTGCACATCTCTTCCTGGTTAGCCTGCAGCCTGTCACCGCACTGCAAGATGATGTCATCCGCACACACCAGGACAGAGAGGTCATAGGCTGATCGCTGACATGGAAGAATCGTCCAAATCAAATTTTTGAAAACTTCACTCTTCTCTAATCAGGAGATTTCCACATATTGTGACCAGGGATGAGCGAACCCGGATTGCTAAGTCCGGGACTATACCGGACATTTGAATGTCCATGAACCAAACCGGAACCCGGATTTTGGTACCAAAGTCCCTGTCTGAGTTCCTTGTTCGTACTTTAAATAAAGCTTGTTGAAAGGCTGCAGCTCAGCCAATCAACAAGCGATTAAGCTGTGGGCACTCGGAAGCCATCACAGCATGCCTAGTATCACAGTGATGCCTAGGAGTGCGTTCTTTCACTCTATAGTATAATCTTGGGCCTCTGTACTGTTCTTTTTAACTAATGCTAACATTGACCTGTAAGGCTGAGTTCACACTTGAGTTATTTGGTCAGTTTGGTCATCCTGAAGTGTGCAGTGATTCTAAGAGTGACGCCTGTCATCTGCATGTCATAATGAGTCACAGTATTGTTTCACTACCACAGCGGACTCCCTATGTGTGTCACTACAAGGCACAGTGTTCTACACTACTATAAAGGCTCTCTGTAGCTGGAATAGTTGATATTTAATGCGATTTGTACGAATAAATTCAGATCAAACTGAATCTTTTCGGAAAATTCAGCGATCCTTTTGCAGCCCTGTAGCGCTTTTTGTGACTTTTTTACAGCCATTTTTCAGCCTCAAAGTTCGGGTCCCCATTGACTTCAATGGGGTTCGGTGTTCAGGGTCAAATTCAGAACCTGTTTAACCCGAACATGCATTGGTCCGCCCATCACTGGTCATTATGTGTAAGGCCTGCTTTCTATTTCCGTCTACCAGATTCTACCTATTAGACAGTTATAGCAGCTTTTAATTTCTTTAACTTTTTTACTCAAGTATCTGACAAAGTTCAACTTTTTACTTGAAGAAACTTTGTTTGATCTCTTGACAACTAATTATCAGAAGTTTCCTGGAGCCCAGGAGACACATGAGGTCATGGTGATAACTTTCCACGCTCCATTCCCTTTACTGTATGTGTGTGTATATATATGACCATGTGCCTGATCTCCTCACACACAATCTCTGCATTGTGAAGAGTCTGTATTTCTTTATTTATTGGTGTATCAGTAATACGAGGATGAAAAGTATTTCCAAGGAGACATCTGATGTAAGTACAGAATCAGAGTGCATTTGTGTATTATTGCTAGTAGTAATAATAGTAGTAGTATTACTAATAATCATGGTTTGTGTATATGATGCTGTCATCTTCAGTAACATTGTATAAAACACTATAACCTCTTTTATAGATATAATATAGATATAATGATTACACATAGATATATGTAGACAGCGAAGAGAAGTAAAACCCAACTCTCGGCGGAGCTTCCAGTGCAGGATAAACCCTGTAAAATAGCTGCTGCTCCTCCAGTAGGACACCTGCACATCTCACCATAGGCTCCATACATTTCTTCTCCTGTAAAATTTGAACCGTCTCCATATTGTGTACAAATGGATTAAAGGAAGAACCAAGTCCCCCCCAATATATAAACTGTATTCTGTGTGCTCCTGGCTGCAGATCTCCACCGATCAGCAGCTTCTTCTGGGTATAATGTAGAGAAGAGATTATAAACTGCAGGGGGCTAAGAATTACTGCTGGATGGAAGGGCAGACTCCTAATAACATGTGCAGGATGTGACTGATGAGGTGTCCTCAGGTTCTACAGATTCCTTCTTCACATCAGCAGAAGAAGACGTCACAAAGACAGGGATTTACAGCCAGGAAATTGGAGAGAAAAGTCCACTGTGGACATTGCAATGTAAAGGGTTTGGCCGGACTTTGAAACTGATACTTACATACTTACATGGCATAGGTCTGGTGGTCCTCACCAATATTGTCACTGACGATGTGCCATACATACAGATGTGACCGCTGCAGCCAATCACTGGCCTCAGCGCTAATGCCTGTATATCCTGCAGAAGACAGATAAAGTGATTGCCTGCAGTAGTCACAAACTCATGGCATGTCGTCACTGCTGGACAATTCAAACGGACTGGTGGGGACCCCCAGAACAGCATTTCTGGAGAGGACGAGTAAAATAAAAAATTTTTAGATATTTTTTTGCGTTTACAATAACTTTTATAAACTCTATGGGGGGGGGGGGGGCATTTACTATCAGATATACGCCAATTTTCTGGCTAATATCTGCTTTGTAAAAACTGAGATGGAGCAGTTCACCAACCAATACAGATGGACATGGTGCACACCTCGTGGCTTACCCCAAGCCACTATAGTGAAGAGATATCGGCAACAAGTAGGGGCACTCAATATATGAGATTGGTCAGCAATTCAATGAATACAACCTTTAATAAAAATATACATTATTTTTTCACATATTTATATGTATTCTGCCGCATGACTAATAAATACCACGTATTCACACCGAACGTATTGGAGTTCTGTTCAATTTATTTTTGCCACTATTTAATTAATTCTTCTCATAATACCCCTTCACTTCCTTCTACTTCAAATTACCCCGGCGGATGAAAAAGCGGTGAGGACGGACGCCGGGACGAAGACCGGTAATGTACTGTATTAAGTGAGCAGCATATTGAGTGTCAGCGCTTGCTGCAGAGAGACTGCAGTTATTTTGTATCCATTCTCCGAGCAGATTAAAGGGGAGTGGATGGAACGGTGACAGCGGAGGGCTTGATCTATCTTTAACTACACGTGGAAGTGGCTTATAGTGAGCGGACAGAGTGTAACACCCATGTTACAGTTCGCCAAGTAATCACAACTTGTTTCCACATCACTATCTATTAGACCACTGGAGGCCCTTCATGACCAAGAGACTATTAGCAGGGAACGCTGCCTAACGTGAATTTGAATGACAGAAGCAGTGAATCAGGCTGCTAGTGTTCACTGCATGTTTTTTTAGTGGAGTGTTTTTATACATTATGCATTGTTTTATACAGAATGTATATTTTTATTAAAGGTTGTATTCATTGAATTGCTGACCAATCTCATAAATTGAGTGCCCCTACTTGTTGCCATTATCTAATATCTGTTTTGATTGCGGAGCATAGGTCATTTCCACGATCACACCAGGTCTAAAAAAGAGGCGTGAGCGGGGAAGGAGCTAGACTGTCTGATGGACCATTTTCTGTGCATTTTAAGTGTAGAAAATGGTGTAAATGTAAGACACTTTGGAAGCTCTCTTACATTTGAACAATTTGGAAGCTCTCTTACATTTAGACACTTTGGAAGCTCTCTTACATTTAGACACTTTGGAAGCTGTCTTACATTTAGACACTTTGGAAGCTCTCTTACATTTAGACACTTTGAAAGCTCTCTTACATTTAGACACTCTGGAAGCTGTCACCGAATTTAGACACTTTGGAAGCTGTCTTACAGTTAGACACTTTGGAAGCTCTCTTACAATTAGACACTTTGGAAGCTCTCTTACATTTAGACACTTTGGAAGCTCTCTTACATTTAGACACTTTGGAAGCTCTCTTACATTTAGACACTTTGGAAGCTGTCTTACATTTAGTCACTTTGGAAGCTGTCTTACATTTAGACACTTTGGAAGCTGTCTTACAGTTAGACACTTTGGAAGCTGTCTTACATTTAGACACTTTGGAAGCTGTCTTACATTTAGACACTTTGGAAGCTGTCTTACATTTAGTCACTTTGGAAGCTGTCTTATATTTAGACACTTTGGAAGCTGTCTTACATTTAGACACTTTGGAAGCTGTCTTACATTTAGACACTTTGGAAGCTGTCTTACATTTAGACACTTTGGAAGCTGTCTTACATTTAGACACTTTGGAAGCTGTCTCACATTTAGATTCTTTGGAAGCTGTCTTACATTTAGACACTTTGGAAGCTGTCTTACATTTAGACACTTTGGAAGCTGTCTTACATTTAGACACTTTGGAAGCTGTCTTACATTTAGACACTTTGGAAGCTGTCTTACATTTAGACACTTTGGAAGCTGTCTTACATTTAGACACTTTGGAAGCTGTCTTACATTTAGACACTTTGGAAGCTGTCTTACATTTAGACACTTTGGAAGCTGTCTTACATTTAGACACTTTGGAAGCTGTCTTACATTTAGACACTTTGGAAGCTGTCTTACATTTAGACACTTTGGAAGCTGTCTTACATTTAGACACTTTGGAAGCTGTCTTACATTTAGACACTTTGGAAGCTGTCTTACATTTAGACACTTTGGAAGCTGTCTTACATTTAGACACTTTGGAAGCTGTCTTACATTTAGACACTTTGGAAGCTGTCTTACATTTAGACACTTTGGAAGCTGTCTTACATTTAGACACTTTGGAAGCTGTCTTACATTTAGACACTTTGGAAGCTGTCTTACATTTAGACACTTTGGAAGCTACTCTTACATTTAGACACTTTGGAAGCTGTCTTACATTTAGACACTTTGGAAGCTGTCTTACATTTAGACACTTTGGAAGCTGTCTTACATTTAGACACTTTGGAAGCTGTCTTACATTTAGACACTTTGGAAGCTGTCTTACATTTAGACACTTTGGAAGCTGTCTTACATTTAGACACTTTGGAAGCTGTCTTACATTTAGACACTTTGGAAGCTGTCTTACATTTAGACACTTTGGAAGCTGTCTTACATTTAGACACTTTGGAAGCTGTCTTACATTTAGACACTTTGGAAGCTGTCTTACATTTAGACACTTTGGAAGCTGTCTTACATTTAGACACTTTGGAAGCTGTCTTACATTTAGACACTTTGGAAGCTGTCTTACATTTAGACACTTTGGAAGCTGTCTTACATTTAGACACTTTGGAAGCTGTCTTACATTTAGACACTTTGGAAGCTGTCTTACATTTAGACACTTTGGAAGCTGTCTTACATTTAGACACTTTGGAAGCTGTCTTACATTTAGACACTTTGGAAGCTGTCTTACATTTAGACACTTTGGAAGCTGTCTTACATTTAGACACTTTGGAAGCTGTCTTACATTTAGACACTTTGGAAGCTGTCTTACATTTAGACACTTTGGAAGCTGTCTTACATTTAGACACTTTGGAAGCTGTCTTACATTTAGACACTTTGGAAGCTGTCTTACATTTAGACACTTTGGAAGCTGTCTTACATTTAGACACTTTGGAAGCTGTCTTACATTTAGACACTTTGGAAGCTGTCTTACATTTAGACACTTTGGAAGCTGTCTTACATTTAGACACTTTGGAAGCTGTCTTACATTTAGACACTTTGGAAGCTGTCTTACATTTAGACACTTTGGAAGATGTCTTACATTTAGACACTTTGGAAGCTGTCTTACATTTAGACACTTTGGAAGCTGTCTTACATTTAGACACTTTGGAAGCTGTCTTACATTTAGACACTTTGGAAGCTCTCTTACATTTAGACACTTTGGAAGCTGTCTTACATTTAGACACTTTGGAAGCTGTCTTACATTTAGAACACTTTGGAAGCTGTCTTACATTTAGACACTTTGGAAGCTGTCTTACATTTAGACACTTTGGAAGCTGTCTTACATTTAGACACTTTGGAAGCTGTCTTACATTTAGACACTTTGGAAGCTGTCTTACATTTAGACACTTTGGAAGATGTCTTACATTTAGACACTTTGGAAGCTGTCTTACATTTAGACACTTTGGAAGCTGTCTTACATTTAGACACTTTGGAAGCTGTCTTACATTTAGACACTTCGGAAGCTGTCTCATATTTAGACACTTTGGAAGCTGTCTTACATTTAGACACTTTGGAAGCTGTCTTACATTTAGACACTTTGGAAGCACTCTTACATTTAGACACTTTGGAAGCTGTCTTACAGTTAGACACTTTGGAAGCTGTCTTACATTTAGACACTTTGGAAGCTGTCTTACATTTAGACACTTTGGAAGCTGTCTTACATTTAGACACTTTGGAAGCTGTCTTACATTTAGACACTTTGGAAGCTGTCTTACATTTAGACACTTTGGAAGCTGTCTTACATTTAGACACTTTGGAAGCTGTCTTACAGTCAGACACTTTGGAAGCTGTCTTACATTTAGACACTTTGGAGGCTGTCTTACATTTTGACACTTTAGAAGCTGTCTTACATTTAGACACTTTGGAAGCTGTCTTACATTTAGACACTTTGGAAGCTGTCTTACATTTAGACACTTTGGAAGCTATCTTACATTTAGACACTTTGGAAGCTGTCTTACAGTCAGACACTTTGGAAGCTGTCTTATATTTGAACATTTTGGAAGCTGTATTACATTTAGACACTTTGGAAGCTGTTTTACATTTAGACACTTTGGAAGCTGTCTTACATTTGAACACTTTGGAAGCTCTCTTATATTTAGACACTTTGGAAGCTGATTTTTATTTAGAGACTTTGAAAGCTTTCTTATATTTATACACTTTGGAAGCTGTCTTAAATTAAGACACTTTGGAAGCCGTCTCATATTTAGACACTTTGGAAGATGTCTTACATTTAGACACTTTGGAAGCTTTCTTACATTAAGACACTTTGGAAGCTTTCTCATATTTAGACACTTTGGAAGCTGTCTTACATTTAGACACTTTAGAAGCTGTCTTACATTTAGACACTTTGGAAGCTGTCTTACATTTGCAGACTTTGGAAGCTGTCTTACATTTAGACACTTTGGAAGCTCTCTTACACGTATACACTTTGCAAGCTCTCTTACATTTAGACACTTTGGAAGCTGTCTTACATTTAGACACTTTGGAAGCTGTCTTGCATTTAGACACTTTGGAAGCAGTCTTATATTTAGACAATTTGAAAGCTGTATTACATTTAGACACTATGGAAGCTCTCTTATATTTAGACACTTTGGACGCTGTCTTACATTAAGACACTTTGGGAGCTTTCTTACATTTAGACACTTTGGAAGCTTTCTTACATTTAGACACTTTGGAAGCTGTCTCACATTTAGACACTTTGGAAGCTCTCTTACATTTAGACACTATGGAAGCTGTCTTACATTTACACACTTTGGAAGCTGTCTCACATTTACACACTTTGGAAGCTGTCTCACATTTAGACACATTGGAAGCTCTCTTACATTGAGACACTTTGGAAGCTGTCTTACATTTAGGCACTTTGGAAGCTGTCTTACATTTAGACACTTTGGAAGCAGTCTTATATTTAGACACTTTGAAAGCTGTATTATATTTAGACACTATGGAAGCTCTCTTACATTTAGACACTTTGGAAGCTGTCTTACATTTAGCCACTTTGGAAGCTGTCTTACATTTAGACACTTTGGAAGCAGTCTTATATTTAGACACTTTGAAAGCTGTATTACATTTAGACACTATGGAAGCTCTCCTACATTTAGACACTTTGGAAGCTGTCTTACATTTAGCCACTTTGGAATCTGTCTTACATTTAGACACTTTGAAAGCTGTCTTACATTTAGATACTTTGGAAGCTGTCTTACATTTAGACACTTTGGAAGCTGTCTTACATTTAGATACTTTGGAAGCTGTCTTACATTTAGACACTTTGGAAACTGTCTTACATTTAGACACTTTGGTAGCTGTCTTACATTTAGCCACTTTGGAAGCTGTCTTACATTTAGCCACTTTGGAAGCTGTCTTACATTTAGACACTTTGGAACCTGTCTTACATTTAGATACTTTGGAAGCTGTCTTACATTTAGATACTTTGGAAGCTGTCTTACATTTAGACACTTTGGAAGCTGTCTTACATTTAGATACTTTGGAAGCTGTCTTACATTTAGACACTTTGGAAACTGTCTTACATTTAGACACTTTGGTAGCTGTCTTACATTTAGCCACTTTGGAAGCTGTCTTACATTTAGCCACTTTGGAAGCTGTCTTACATTTAGACACTTTGGAACCTGTCTTACATTTAGACACTTTGGAAGCTGTCTTACATTTTGGCACTTTTGAAGCTGTCTTACATTTAGATATTTTGGAAGCTCACTTACATTTAGACACTTTGGAAGCTATCTTACATTTTGACACTTTGGAAGCTCTCTTACATTTAGACACTTTGGAAGCTGTCTTACAGTTAGACACTTTGGAAGCTGTCTCATATTTAGACACTTTGGAAGCTGTCTTACATTTAGACACTTTGGAAGCTTTCTTACATTAAGACACTTTGGAAGCTGTCTTACATTTAGACACTTTGGAAGCTGTCTCATATTTAGACACTTTGGAAGCTGTCTTACATTTAGACACTTTGGAAGCTGTCTTACATTTAGACACTTTGGAACCTGTCTTACATTTAGATACTTTGGAAGCTGTCTTACATTTTGGCACTTTTGAAGCTGTCTTACATTTAGATATTTTGGAAGCTCACTTACATTTAGACACTTTGGAAGCTGTCTTACATTTTGAATACTTTGGAAGCTCTCTTACATTTAGACACTTTGGAAGCTGTCTTACAGTTAGACACTTTGGAAGCTGTCTCATATTTAGACACTTTGGAAGCTGTCTTACATTTAGACACTTTGGAAGCTTTCTTACATTAAGACACTTTGGAAGCTGTCTTACATTTAGACACTTTGGAAGCTGTCTCATATTTAGACACTTTGGAAGCTGTCTTACATTTAGACACTTTGGAAGCTGTCTTACATTTAGACACTTTGGAAGCTGTCTTATATTTAGACACTTTAGAAGCTGTTTTACATTTAGACACTTTGAAAGCTGTCTTACATTTAAACACTTTGGAAGCTGTCTTACATTTAGATACTTTGGATGCTGTCTTACATTTAGACACTTTGCAAGCTCTCTTACATTTAGACACTTGGGAAGCTGTCTTACATTTAGACACTTTGGAAGCTGTCTTACATTTAGACACTTTGGAAGCTGTCTTACATTTAGACACTTTGGAAACTGTCTTATATTTAGACACTTTGAAAGCTGTCTTACATTAAGACACTTTGGAAGCTTTCTTACATTAAGACACTTTGGAAGCTGTCTTATATTTAGACACTTTGGAAGCTGTCTCACATTTAGACACTATGGAAGCTCTCTTACATTTAGACACTATGGAAGCTGTCTTACATTTAGACACTTTGGAAGCTGTCTTACATTTAGACACTTTGGAAGCTGTCTTACATTTAGACACTATGGAAGCTGTCTTACATTTAGATACTTTGGAAGCTGTCTTACAGTTAGACACTCTGGAAGCTCTCTTACATTTAGACACTTTGGAAGCTGTCTTACATTTAGACACATTGTAAGCTTTCTTACATTTAGACACTTTGGAAGCTTTTTTACATTAAGACACTTTGGAAGCTGTCTTATATTTAGACACTTTGGAAGCTGTCTCACATTTAGACACTTTGGAAGCTCTCTTACATTTAGACACTATGGAAGCTGTCTCACATTTAGACACTTTGGAAGCTCTCTTACATTTAGACACTATGGAAGCTGTCTTACATTTACACACTTTGGAAGCACTCTTACATTTAGACACTTTGGAAGCTGTCTTACATTAAGACACTTTGGAAGCTGTCTTACATTGAGACACTTTGGAAGCTGTCTTACATTTAGACACTATGGAAGCTGTCTTACATTTAGATACTTTGGAAGCTATCTTACAGTTAGACACTCTGGAAGCTCTCTTACATTTAGACACTTTGGAAGCTGTCTTACATTTAGACACTTCGGAAACTCTCTTACATTTAGACACTTTAGAAACTCTCTTACATTTAGACACTTTGGAAGCTTTCTTACATTTAGACACTTTGGAAGCTTTCTTACATTTAGACACTTTGGAAGCTGTCTTACATTTAGACACTTTGGAAGCTGTCTCATATTTAGACACTTTGGAAGCTGTCTTACAATTAGACACTTTAGAAGCTGTCTTACATTTAGACACTTTGGAAGCTGTCTTACATTTAGACACTTTGGAAGCTGTCTTACATTTAGACACTTTGAAAGCTGTCTTACATTTAAACACTTTGGAAGCTGTCTTACATTTAGACACTTTGGAAGCTTTCTTACATTTAGACACTTTGGAAGCTTTCTTACATTTAGACACTTTGGAAGCTGTCTCACATTTAGACACTTTGGAAGCTGTCTCACATTTAGACACTTTGGAAGCTGTCTTACATTTAGACACTATGGAAGCTGTCTTACATTTACACACTTTGGAACCTGGCTCACATTTACACACTTTGGAAGCTGTCTCACATTTAGACACTTTGGAAGCTCTCTTACATTGAGACACTTTGGAAGCTGTCTTACATTTAGGCAGTTTGGAAGCTGTCTTACATTTAGACACTTTGGAAGCAGTCTTATATTTAGACACTTTGAAAGCTGTATTACATTTAGACACTATGGAAGCTCTCTTATATTTAGACACTTTGGAAGCTCTCTTACATTTAGACACTTTGGAAGCTTTCTTACATTAAGACACTTTGGAAGCTTTCTTACATTAAGACACTTTGGAAGCTTTCTTACATTTAGACACTTTGGAAGCTGTCTCACATTTAGACACTTTGGAAGCTCTCTTACATTTAGACACTATGGAAGCTGTCTTACATTTACACACTTTGGAAGCTCTCTCACATTTACACACTTTGGAAGCTGTCTCACATTTAGACACTTTGGAAGCTCTCTTACATTGAGACACTTTGTAAGCTGTCTTACATTTAGGCACTTTGGAAGCTGTCTTACATTTAGACACTTTGGAAGCAGTCTTATATTTAGACACTTTGGAAGCTGTATTACATTTAGACACTATGGAAGCTCTCTTACATTTAGACACTTTGGAAGCTGTCTTACATTTAGCCACTTTGGAAGCTGTCTTATATTTAGACACTTTGGAAGCTGTATTACATTTAGACACTTTGGAAGCAGTCTTATATTTAGACACTTTGGAAGCTGTATTACATTTAGACACTTTGGAAGCTCTCTTACATTTAGACACTATGGAAGCTGTCTTACATTTACACACTTTGGAAGCACTCTTACATTTAGACACTTTGGAAGCTGTCTTACATTGAGACACTTTGGAAGCTGTCTTACATTTAGACACTATGGAAGCTGTCTTACATTTAGATACTTTGGAAGCTATCTTACAGTTAGACACTCTGGAAGCTCTCTTACATTTAGACACTTTGGAAGCTGTCTTACATTTAGACACTTCGGAAACTCTCTTACATTTAGACACTTTAGAAACTCTCTTACATTTAGACACTTTGGAAGCTTTCTTACATTTAGACACTTTGGAAGCTTTCTTACATTTAGACACTTTGGAAGCTGTCTTACATTTAGACACTTTGGAAGCTGTCTCATATTTAGACACTTTGGAAGCTGTCTTACAATTAGACACTTTAGAAGCTGTCTTACATTTAGACACTTTGGAAGCTGTCTTACATTTAGACACTTTGGAAGCTGTCTTACATTTAGACACTTTGAAAGCTGTCTTACATTTAAACACTTTGGAAGCTGTCTTACATTTAGACACTTTGGAAGCTTTCTTACATTTAGACACTTTGGAAGCTTTCTTACATTTAGACACTTTGGAAGCTGTCTCACATTTAGACACTTTGGAAGCTGTCTCACATTTAGACACTATGGAAGCTGTCTTACATTTACACACTTTGGAAGCTGGCTCACATTTACACACTTTGGAAGCTGTCTCACATTTAGACACTATGGAAGCTGTCTTACATTTACACACTTTGGAAGCTGGCTCACATTTACACACTTTGGAAGCTGTCTCACATTTAGACACTTTGGAAGCTCTCTTACATTGAGACACTTTGGAAGCTGTCTTACATTTAGGCAGTTTGGAAGCTGTCTTACATTTAGACACTTTGGAAGCAGTCTTATATTTAGACACTTTGAAAGCTGTATTACATTTAGACACTATGGAAGCTCTCTTACAATTAGACACTTTGGAAGCTGTCTTACATTTAGACACTTTGGAAGCTCACTTACATTTAGACACTTTGGAAGCTGTCTTACATTAAGACACTTTGGAAGCTTTCTTACATTTAGACACTTTGGAAGCTGTCTCACATTTAGACACTTTGGAAGCTCTCTTACATTTAGACACTGTGAAAGCTGTCTTACATTTACACACTTTGGAAGCTGTCTCACATTTACACACTTTGGAAGCTGTCTCACATTTAGACACTTTGGAAGCTCTCTTACATTGAGACACTTTGTAAGCTCTCTTACATTTAGACACTTTATAAGCTGTCTTACATTTAGACACTTTGGAAGCAGTCTTATATTTAGACACTTTGGAAGCTGTATTACATTTAGACACTATGGAAGCTCTCTTACATTTAGACACTTTGGAAGCTGTCTTACATTTAGCCACTTTGGAAGCTGTCTTACAATTAGCCACTTTGGAAGCTGTCTTACATTTAGACACTTTGGAAGCTGTCTTACATTTAGATCCTTTGGAAGCTGTCTTACATTTTGGCACTTTGGAAGCTGTCTTACATTTAGATACTTTGGAAGCTGTCTTACATTTAGATACTTTGGAAGCTGTCTTACATTTGGCCACTTTGGAAGCTCACTTACATTTAGACACTTTGGAAACTGTCTTACATTTAGACACTTTGGTAGCTGTCTTACATTTAGCCACTTTGGAAGCTGTCTTACATTTAGCCACTTTGGAAGCTGTCTTACATTTAGACTCTTTGGAAGCTGTCTTACATTTAGATACTTTGGAAGCTGTCTTACATTTTGGCACTTTTGAAGCTGTCTTACATTTAGGCACTTTGGAAGCTCTCTTACATTTAGACACTTTGGAAGCACTCTTACATTTAGACACTTTGGAAGCTGTCTTACATTTTGACACTTTGGAAGCTGTCTTACAGTTAGACACTTTGGAAGCTGTCTTACAGTTAGACACTTTGGAAGCTGTCTTACATTTAGACACTTTGGAAGCTGTCTTACATTTATACACTTTGGAAGCTGTCTTACATTTTGACACTTTGGAAGCTGTCTTACAGTTAGACACTTTGGAAGCTGTCTTACATTTAGACACTTTGGAAGCTGTCTTACATTAAGACACTTTGGAAGCTGTCTTACATTTAGACACTTTGGAAGCACTCTTACATTTAGACACTTTGGAAGCTGTCTTTCATTTTGACACTTTGGAAGCTTTCTTACATTTAGACACTTTGGAAGCTGTCTAACATTTAGACACTTTGGAAGCTCTCTTAAATTTACACACTTTGGAAGCACTCTTACATTTAGACACTTTGGAAGATGTCTTACATTTTGACACTTTGGAAGCTTTCTTACATTTAGACACTTTGGAAGCTGTCTTACATTTTGGCACTTTGGAAGCTGTCTTACATTTTGGCACTTTGGAAGCTGTCTTAGATTTAGACACTTTGGAAGCTCTCTTAAATTTAGACACTTTGGAAGCTGTCTTACATTTAGACACTTTGGAAGCTGTCTTACATTTAGACACTTTGGAAGCTGTCTTACATTTAGACACTTTGGAAGCTCTCTTACATTTAAACACTTTGAAAGCTGTCTTACATTTAGACGGTCGGCGTATGCACCAAAGTTATGTAGAGACGAGCATCAAAAACTCTTGGAATTCTATCTGAATTTCAGGAAAAAATGTATTTGTCCGGAAGTCAATTTTCCTTGCGCTTTGTGGTAATGATAATGTATCATATTTTTTTCTAAAAGAAGTGCTGCATATGTTAGAAAGAGGAAGAAAGTAGTCCTGGAATGTTGGATCACATATAATGCTGTGCAGACAGCCAATCAGCAGCTAGATAGCCCCTGTGATGTCACAGCCCTATAAAAAGCCTCCTCATGCCCAGTTTCCGCCATTTTACAGTGAGAGACATTACAGGCACTAGAGACAGTGATTAGGAAATACTTTATTCACCCAAAATTTCTGTTGAGATGTTCAGGGAAAGAATATTCATTGTGTAGGTAAAGGATAGGGAGGCATTATTCACAGTGTTGGGAGAGAACAGGGACCAATAGGAGAGTGTAAAGCCTGGGCAATAGGAGAGATTCTATTACATCTTGCTGCACTAATTGGGGTTATAAATTATCTATTACTACACATTTTAGGTTGTATGCATTCTTTTATACATCAGTAATTCCATTAATCTTTTCTTCTTTTATTGGGGTGAAAATGTGGTCAGATTCTACAGAATTGTCTGTGTGTGTGTGTGTGGGGGGGGGGGGGGGTAACAGTGTTTTATACATAATTTACTCTGTTAATCCTTAGTTGTGTAATTAGGGTAAAAAGAAATCCTCTCTCTCTCCTCGCCAACTGAAAATCGGAACCATGGTCTCCGACAATGGAAAGAATATCGTATTGGTGGTGCAACGAGGAAAGCTGACCCATGCACCCTGCATGGGACACTTCTTTAATCTGGTTATAAAGTGGTTCGTTAAGTCTTTTACTCAACTGTAAGACATCCTGAAAAGGGCTGGGAAACTTTCTATGCACTTCAGCCTAGGCAGAATAGCGTTCCCCTGATATGCGACGTTTCCACCCATTGGAACTCTACCCTCCACATGTTGGATCTACTATATGAGCAGAGGAAGGCCATAAACTATTTCTTGATGATGCAGGCGGACAAGAGCACTCCTCTGTGTATCTTCGACATGAGCCAGTGGCAGCTCATGAGTTACCCCTGCCATTTGCTCAGGCCCTGAAGAGACCACTTTATTTGTCAGTCACCAAGACTACAGTATGAATAACTGAGGCAGATCCACAGCTCTTAATAAATGTGCCCCAACATTTTTAATTACATGCAATTACAAAAGTATTCAGATTGAAGTGCTGGGTTGAAAACTGTAGAATTTTTTTTTAATTTTTTTTTGTGGGAGAACCCCGTTAACTTCTGGATTAACATTTAATCTGCTGACTTCTCTGTGCAATGCCCTAAATTACTAATGTTGCCTCTGAGGTGTGCTGCAAAGTGAACTGCTTATCCATGTCCTGTGCTGAGTAGTGTTAAGCGGACACCTGAAAGTCCGGGTTCGACAGATTCGGCCAAACTTCACAAAAAAGTTTGGATTCGGGATCTGAACTTGACCCGAACTTGACCACAAACCCAGACCCCATTGAAGTTAATATGGACCCGAACTTTTGGGCACTAAAATGGCTATAAAAAAGTCCTGGAAAGGGCTAGAGGGCTGCAAAAGGCAGCAAATAGTGGGTAAGTGTCCTGCAAACAAATTTGGATAGGGAAATTACTTAAAATAAAAATCTAAATCTTGTTCTAGTAGGAGGAAATGGATGTGGAATAGGAGGTTGAGAAGGCGTCTGGTGGGAATGCCACCAGCAGTGCATCTACAAGCATGAGTTTGTAGTCACGCACCTTTCGATCATAACCAGACGGTTTTACCAAATTTGGTTTCCTGTCAGCAATGCACAGCAGAATTTTCCAACCAGGCAAGAGGAGCGGTTTATTAACGGCAAAACGGGGTTAATGTCACCCAAAAATGGAACAGATGATTTTTAAAAATGTATGCCCCTGGCACCCAGGAAGAGGAGGGGTTTATTCACGGCAAAATGGGGTTCATGTCACCACCCAATGGAACGGGCTATTTTAAAAAATGTAGGCCCTGGCACCCAGGCAGAGGAGAGGTTATTTCATGGTAAAATGGGGTTCATGTCACCCACCAATGGAACAGACAATTTTAAAAATTTTGGTCCCTGTCACCTATGCAGAGCATGGGTTTATTCACGGCAAAACAGGGTTCATGTCACCCACCAGTGGAACAGGCCATTTTTAGAAATATAGGCCCCTGGCACCCACGCAGAGGAGGGGTTTATTCACGGCAAAATGGGGTTCATGTCACTACCCAACGGAACAGGCAATTTTTTAAATGTAGCCACCTGGCACCCAGACAGATGAGGGTTAATTCACGGCAAAACGGGGATATTGTCACAAACCAATGAGAAGGGGTTTGTACCCGGCAAAAATGGTAATATTTCACCCAACAATTTAAAAGAAGATTTTTCAAATTTTCGGTCGCTGTCACCTATGCAGTACAGGGTTACTTGACAGCGATAAATTGGAATATGTCAACCCCTGAACTGCCAGACGGATTAACTATATTATTTTCCCCAGCACATATGCAGTGCAGGCCGCAAAGGTAATTTGTGGCCTTAAAAAATATGATTTTTCCACCACCCATGAATAACATGGATTTAAGTGGTATATTATAGGGTGTAGGACCTCATTAATCTCAACATCATCTTCCACCCAGTCTTCACCCCTGCCTTCTTTGTCCATTTGTACACCGCAGAAAGCCGCAGCAGTTTGCACCTGTTTTTCTTCATCATCAGAGACATGCTGCGGTGGTCTCCCCATGTCCTCATCCTCAAACCTAAGTGGTTGGGCATCCGTGCATTCAATCCCTTCCACTTCTGAGGCAGGACTATGGTTATGGACCTGGGAAAGCCTGCCAGCAGAGTCATCAAAAAGCATAAGCGACAGCTGCATGACTTGGGGCTTAGATTGCTTGGCTGATTTGCAAGGGGGTGAGGTGAAAGACTGATGGGCATGGGCTGCAGGTGCCAACTCTGAGCTTTTAGCAGTGGGAGACAATATTAAGGTACTGGAGCCACTGTCAGCCACCCAATCTACTAGTGCCTGTACTTGTTCTGGCCTCACCATTCGTAGAGCGGCATTCTGGGCTACCAAATAACGCTACAGGTTCTGTCGCCTACTCGCAGCCTGAGGAAGATGTTTCACTTGGACCTGTAGTTGGCGCTGAATGGCCACATCCTCTCCCAGCAACAGGAGCTCCACCAACACTACCAACCATGCCCACATCCCTTATTTGATGTTCTCCTCATTATTTGCGTTCACCCACCAAACTAACAGATGGTTTATCTTCGGTGTCAATTTAACTTCCAATAGTCAACAATTAAGTTCACTAACAGTAAGGCAGTGCCCGTGTCATAAACAGAATACATTTCTTAGGTCACACAACAGTGTAACGGAGCAATTCAATACAATTACTTCACTATCAACAAAAATTTCATTTTTCAAACCAACAATGTAAAAGCATAAGTTAAAGGTTTAATTTGACTGTCAGAAAACCAGCGTACACCGCTAATGTGCTATCTACCACAAAACCGGTGTGTTTGCAGCCAACTATGTAAATGCAGAGTTCCACAGGTTACTGAAAATGACTAAAATACAGGCTAGGCCTCAGATCTGCTATGTAGCACAAAACATGTGTTTATTGCAACAAACTACAGAAATGCAGTACGTCACTGCTAAATTTTAAAATAGGTTTTTGTGCGGTGTATGAAAAACTGCTCTTTGTAACAACAATATGGGTTTATTTCCCCCAAATACAGAAATGCAGTATTTCACAGCTAAATTTTAAAATAGGTTTTTCAGCGGTGTATGCAAAAGTGCTCTGTGGCACGACAGTATGGGTTTATTTTAACAACTACAGAAATGCTGTATGTCACAGCAAATTTTTAAAATAGGTAATGTAGGGGGACTTGACCTGCCAGAAAAAAATGATTTTTTCTCCACTAAGCTACCAAAAAATAACTGATGTCCCTGGCAGGCTGGCACACATGCAGGTCACATGCAGTTCCAAGGACACTGCAGTTGCTAAAATGGCCGCCAACCCCCACTAAAGTAACAGATGGATTCAAAATTATTTTGCTATATCACTGGGCTCAGGGCTGGGTACAAATATGTAGCATAGCGATAGCACCCTCAATAATTGCTGAAGTTTGAAGAGTTAACACCACTAAGTTCAACAGGTTTCTTCCCTAATCTCTCCCTTAGAGCACCAGAAGCAGCCTGTCCCTACACTAAGAGCAGCAGAGTGACGTGCGGCGTTACGTGACTCCAGCTTATATAGAGGCTGGGTCACATGCTGCACTTAGCCAATCACAGCCATGCCAATAGTAGGCATGGCTGTGATGGCTTTTTAGGGCAAAGTATTGAAACTCTTGTTGATTGGCTGCCCTGCAGCCTTTCAAAAAACGGAAAGAAATTGCTGAACAACGAATCCGAACTTTTATGGAAATGTTCGGGTTCAGGTCTGGTGGCAAAAAAACATAATGTTTGGTACGAACCCAAACTTTACAGTTCGGGTTCACTCAACCCTAGCACTGAGGCATCCATGAAGGGCAGACAGTCTCGACCCAACAGCTCTGAAAAAAATTCAGGATTGCATATAGAAAATCTACTAAAAATGCCAGATACAAGTTATGTAATAGCCAGAAATAGGCTCCTTTCACATGAACAAGTTTTCCATATGGGTGCAATGCTTGAATTGAATTGCACCCACATTGACCCTGACCCATTCATTTCTATGGGTCTGTGTACATGGGCGTTGTATTTCACGCATCATCTCTGCATTATGTAAAAATCTCAGCATTTTCTATATTCTGCATTTTTCATGCAGCCCCAATCCCTTAGAAGTGAATGGGTCTTCAGTGAAAAAACTTTGCATCCAAATGCAAAGTGTTTTTCACTGATAGTTGCTAGGGGATGTAGTTTTTTATCCTATCTTTATTTTCATGCGCATGAAAAACACACCAAAACTGATAGCATCCGAATGAAAAAAATAGATAAATAAAAAAAAGGCTGAGCACAATCACAGACAAAACTGATAGTGCTTGTGTTCAAAACCATCGTTTTTTTCCTGAACAAATCCTGACACAATCTGTATCGTTCTTGTGAAAGTGTGAAAGAAGCCATAGTGTTATATTGCATGAACACACATTAAAAATAAACTGAAACAACAATTATAGAAATGTTAGGTTCAGAATTAGAATATTTTAAAGATATTGTCTAAGATCATAACAAACTGGGGCAAAGGCAGGTAATGGTATAAAATAACAAATGAAGCACCACAATGGCAACCTGTGACCACTGTGGCCAATCACTGGCCTCAGCATTACCATTTCCTGCCTTTGCCCTATTGTGGTATTATCTCAGAAATCTCCATTTGTAAGGGTGAGAGATTTAGGATACCAACATATGGTTCATGCCCCAAATCTAGTGGATGTCATAGTCTTATGTCTACTAATCTGGTCTTAAAATTACAAGAAATCACAGCCTGGCTTAATCTTATTAGATGTTTCCTCTAATTTCTTATTGTACTTGCAGAAAAATCTGACTGTGGTCACAGAGTTTCTCCTCTTAGGATTTCAAAGCAGCCAACTTTTGAGAAATCTTCTATTTCTTCTGTTCCTTTCTGTTTTTGTTGCCACAATATGTGGGAACCTCCTGATCATCATCCTGGTGTCCACCACCAAGAACCTCCACACCCCAATGTATTTCTTCATCTCACAACTGTCCATCAGTGACATCTTATTATCCACAAATATTGTCCCCAACCTGCTCCACATCCTACTGACTAATGGAGGAACCGTCAGTTTTATTGGTTGTATGACTCAGATTTATTTGTTTGTTAGCACTGATGGATTTGAATGTCTTCTTCTCGCTGTGATGTCTTATGACAGATATGTGGCCATCTGTAATCCGCTCCGTTACTCCTCTGTCATGACGAATAGATTTTGTGTTACATCAATCATTATAAGTTGGTTGATGGGTAATGTTATTTCATTTACTGTTACGATAACAACATCAAAACTAAACTTCTGTGGGTCAAATATCATCGACCATTTCTTCTGTGACCTTGTCCCCTTACTAGAACTTTCTTGTTCTGACACCTTCTCTGTTCACTTTGAGATTTTTTTTTTGGGAGCTCCATCTTTAATGGTCCCAACCTCAATCATTGTAATGTCTTATACTTACATTGTTATATCAGTCATAAGGATCCCATCCAGTACCGGTAGACAGAAAGCCTTCTCCACCTGTAGCTCACACCTCATTGTGGTCTCCATTTTTTACTGGACTCTATTCAATGTTTATATTTTCCCTAAGAGAGAACAAACTATGGTCAGTAGTAAAATCCTCTCTCTCCTGTATACTGTATTTACTCCATTTATTAACCCCATTATATACAGTCTGAGGAATAAAGACATTAAGAAGGCCGTACAGCAAACATTACATAAACACATATCCCGCAATAAATATTAATGCACATTTAGAGACAAGCAAATCACTTAAAATTTAAGTGGTTTTACCGATTTCATTTGAGGGCAAATTTATCTCTAATTCATGCTGAGCCGCTCACTAGTGATAAGCGGATCTAGATTTCTTGATTAATTTGTTTTGCCCACAAGCCGAATTTCCTCCTGCTTCGTAGTAGCAAATTGATTTAACCTGAGATAGTGTAAAAGATAATTGTGATTGAAGATCTTGCTCAAAATCCCGTGGGTCCTGTCGACTGGACTTTACATTCTATTATGACAGATCAAAGTCTTGATCTATGACTAATTTCTTCTGATCTTCCTATGATGTCAAACATGGAGAAATGTAAGCATTTAAAATAGACCTTTAAATATTGCCACAGGTGCACCTCAAATTAACTCAAGTGACATCAATTATCCTTTCAGAAGCTAAACCATAACATAATTTTATGGAATTTTCCAAGTTTTTTTTAAAGGCACAGTCAACTTGATGCATGAAAACTTTTGCGCTACTGGGAGTGTGGTGAAAGAATTACAAGCTGAAATAAACCATTGTCTCTAATATTCTTCTGACATTTCACATTCTTGAAATCTAGAAGTGACTTAAACCTTAAGGTACACTACTTATAACCCAGGACTATTCTGAATAGGAATCATTGACCACAACTCTCTGGACACGGTTCTTCAGCCAGTTTTCAATCCAATTACAAACTATAATTTTCAAGCCTTTAGACCTTACTTTACCTATTAAACGTCTATGAGGGACAGTATCAGAAGCCTTTCCAAAATCTAACAACACTACATCCATAGCTGCCCCTTAGTCCAGGCTTTTACTCACCTTCTCATAAAAGCAAATCAGGTTTGTCACAACTCATGTCCTTGGTGTTAGAGCTGATTGGCCTAGGCGACAGGAGCCACACAGCCGATCACTTTCTAAAGTACATTAAGCAGCAAATATTCTACTGGCTCTCTCTCCACCAAAACAAGGTGTTCATTGACAATGGCCGCAAGATTGTGTCCTCAGCATTAGGTCAATGATTGGTGATTGGCTGCAGTGGTAATATGCCATATACCAGTAAGTTCCCGCTGCAGTTTGAAAACAAGCAACACCACTTCATGTTCATTACACTGCCTGTCATCTCAGAAGTGCAGTGTAATGACAAGTATATTTGCTCCATTCAAGTGAATGAAGCGAGTACTTGTAATTACATTACACCACCACTACAGAGGAGACGACGGGCAGTGTAATGAACAGGAAGCAGTGGCGCTTGGAGCACGTCCCCTTTTCAAACAGCTGGGGTGCTGGGTATCAGATCCCCGCCTATCTGTTATTGATGACCTATCCTGAGGGTAGATCATGAATATAAAGAGGCTACACAACCCCTTTAAAGAAATTTTTGGATGGACATTACATACAGCTCTACAAAACATACGGAGTAATACAGCAACACATACCTCTTATATCCAGAGACGTCTCTTCTCTGATGTAGATTTTCTCTTACCTCATCTTCTCGATTCGGCTCAGACCTTCATCATTCACAAGTTCTTTCTGCCACATATTTCTGTAGAGTTTGCACTAGAGTTTTTTCGAGTATCGAACTTTCGATACCCAATCGATACTTTTATGCCAGTATCGATTCGGTATCAGGATGTTAATTTTTTTGAAACTGGACTCTCCTCTTATGGAGCTTGGCGCACGCACAGGCAGTGAAGAAGGAGGGAGTCCCTCCCTCCTATGATGCGGCTGCGCTGAGCCCAATGAAGTGAGCGGGCTCTGAAGCTGCCTGCACCACTGCCACCAATGAATGTGCCTTTAATAATTAAAGCAGGAGCAGGGCTGGTGCAAGGATTTTTGCCACCCTGTGCCCTGCACAACAACTCGCCCTCTCCCCAGCCTAAATAATTCAAAAATGTTATATATATATTAAATATTAGATTATAATGATAAAACTTACTAATATGCAAAACTTAACATAGCAGCATTGCACATGTATGAACTGGTAATTAAAATAACAATATAAATAAAATGATATAAAACAGCATATTAAATGGTAAACTAAATAACAAAAGTGACAAACACTTTCAGATAGGAGGTTTCACGTAGCATGACTCCATATACGTGCTGCATCACGTAAATGTAGGTAAAGAACAGGTTCTTGACAGCACCCCCTATGCCTCCCCCTCTAAATACATTTGATGCTGTCCCTAGCATGTGGCCTGTATAATGTTTAAAACTCCTGATCCCTTTCCTACTGGGACTGCCCAGAGTTTGGCTGGGGCTGGATCAGCAACAAGGCAGAGGAGGGTCTGCACATCCCCCTGCTTCTCCTTGTCTCCTCCTACTTCCATTCTTATAGGCAGGGTAGGGGCAGGGGCAGAGTCATGTGAGCATGAGTGTCATGACTCGCCCCGGCAATGCCGTAGCCTGATTCCTACTCCATGCCGCAGTCTGAGGTGTAGGGCACAGCTCTTCCAGGCTAGCCTGCAGCCTGTCACCACACTGCAAGATGATGTCATCCCGCACACGCAGGTGCTGCCTGCGCTGGGACAGAGAGGTCACAGGCTGCAAGCTGACATGGAAGAAGTATGCAGCCTACCATAATGTGCAGTGGCCACAGTATTTATAGTACATGTGTCGTAAATACTGAAGAAAACTCACGGACGGGATTTGATCCGAATTTCAGTACAAATTTGATCCGCAACAAATGCAAATTTCTTCACAATTGGTGGTAATAAATCGCAGTTTTTCCTAACATGCTGGCCACACGTGTGAGGACTGAGGACATGAAGCAAGGAACTCTGGGGTTAAATGAGGCACTTTTGTATGTGCTTCATTTAAGGAGTGAAGGGCTTTTATTATCAGGGCTGTATTCAAGTTTATCAGATTCACTTTCTAGTGTTTAGGTCCTCTTTATACTACAACTTACCTTTGGACTAATCTATATCTGAAGTGATGTGGTTATCATATAGAATATGCCCTTGTGTTTTAATAACCAGCCTCCCCCCCCCCTCCCCCTTTTCATATATATTTTTTCTCGGTCTTTTTCTTTATGTTTCCCCCCACCTCCTTGCCCCCCTTTCTTTTGCCTGATTGGGGTTACAAACTAAAGTAAATGTATCCAACAATTATTACACCACAGAGTATGAATCAGGGCCCCATGTGTGTAGATGGCATTTATCTAAGTCCCTCTGTGCATAGATGGCGCCCTGTTAGCCTGTTTTAGACTTATGATGGTGTTTCAGCCCCCTATTTTGACTTAGTGATTTCAATTAAAAAAAATAAAACTTGTTTAACATTCTCTCGGGCTGCGAACATACATATAACTAAAGTGCTGAACAAAATTTGTCTTTCCACCGAAATATGTCAATAAAGTTTTACCACATATAACTGCAGCGCTGAATGCTGAATAAAATTAGTTTTTCAACCAAAATACATCACAAATATATATATATATATATATATATATATATATATATTTATTTTATGTTTACTCCGACTTTATTGATTTTCAAAATGTGGAAGATACAGAACAAAATTGGCTGCAGACATAAAATAATCATTATTGCAGGATCACGCAGGGTCGCCAACATAGTAAGCACAGGCATGCCCTTAAACAGTGCTACGCATTTAGTGGTAGCAATTACAAATCGATAATACAAGGTATTTTTTTTTTTTTATTGTTTAACGTTCTCTCAGGCTGTGAACTTATGATTATGATTTAAATGTGTCCTGGAATACTTTCAAGAAATAGTGTGTTATAAGCTGCAGTTATATGTGCTAAAACCTTTATTAAAGTATTTTGCGCAATTGTGCCATTCTGTGGCTTCCTCATGACTGCTGCCACCTCCACACTCTGTAATTGTGCAATTCTGTGGTCTACTTATGCTGCTGCCACCTCCATTATCTGTCCTTGTGCCACTCTGTGACCTAATCAGGCTGCTGACACCTCCACACTCTGTCATTGTGCCACTCTGTGGCCTTCTCCTGATGATGCTGCCACGTCCAGACTCTGTTATTGTGCCACTCTGTGGCCTACTCATGCTGCTCCCAACTCCACACTCTGTCATTGTGCCACTCTGTGGCTTCCTCCTTATGCTGCTGCTGCCAACACCTCCAAACTATGTCATTGTGCCACTCTGTGGCCTGATCATGCTGCTGCCACCACCACACTCTGCCATTTTGGCACTCTTTGGCTTCCTCATTCTGCTGCCAACTCCAGACTCTGTCATTGTTCCATTCGGTGGCTAGCTCCTGATTCTGCTGCTGCCTCCTCCACACTCTGTCATTGTGCTACTCTGTGGCTTCCTCATTCTGCTGCCAACTCCAGACTCTGTCATTGTTCCATTCTGTGGCTTCCATATGCTGCTCTCAACTCCAGACTCTGTCATCGTGCCACTCTGTGGCCTCCTACTGATGCTGCTGCCACCTCCACACTTTGTCATTGTGACACTCTGTGGGGTCCACGTGCTGTTGCCAACTGAAGACTCTGCCATTGAGCCATTATGTGGCCCACTCATGCTGCTGCCACCTCTAGACTCTCTCTTTGTGACACTCTGTGGTCTACTCATGCTGCCCAAATAAGTGAAGTATGCAGTGATTCTAAGAGAGATGCCTGTCATCTGCATGTCATATGGACTCACAGTATAATTCCACTACCAAAGCAGACTCCCTATGAGTGTTACTGCAAGGAACAGTGTTCTACACCAATATATAGGCTCTCTGCAGCCAGCAAATAGCCGTTTTTTAATGTGATTTGCCGCAAATAAATTTAGATCAAAACAAATGTTTAAAAAAAATTGATGATCCGGTGAACCAAATTTTTAAGAAATTCGCTCATCTCTAATGCCATTAAAGAGGTTGTCTGGATTAAGAGCTGAACCCTGACATATCCCCATTTTCACCCAGGCAGCCCCGCTGACAAGAGTATCGGAGCAGTTTAAAGGCAGGGGAAAGGCATTTTCTAGAGTTCCGGCGACGAACTGGGCTCCCAATTGGGCTGCCAGTGAGCCCGGTAATGTCACCGGCACTGATGGGTGGGTGTTATTCCCCCCCCCAGCCTGTAAAAAGCATGTCCATCAGAGCTGATGACGTCACCGGACACACTGCTGGGTGGAACCCTTTGTCCGGCAGTGTGTTATTGTAAATAAAAGAGCCCTTGCCTTACGTGATCCAGCGCAGGGCAAGGGAGAGCATCGGAGCATGAAATGTCACGGGGCTGCCTGGGTGAAATTATGGGTATTATGAACCCGGACAAACACTTTAACAGCTCATCAGATATATTAACATAAAAGCAAACATAGTCCTACCACTTTACAAATCACTGGTCAGACCACACATGAAGGACTATGTACAGTTCTGGGCTCCTGTGAACAAGGCAGACATAGCAGAGCTGGAGAGGGTTCAGAGGAGGGCAACTAAAGTAATAACTGGAATGGGGCAACTACAGTACCCTGAAAGGTTATCAAAATAAGGGGTTATTCACTTTAGAAAAAAGACGACTGAGGGGAGATCTAATAACTATGTATAAATATATCAGGGGTCAGTACAGAGATCACTCCCATCATCTATTTATTCCCAGGACTGTGACTGTGACAAGGGGACATCCTCTGCGTCTGGAGGAAAGAAGGTTTGTACACAAACATAGAAAAGGATTATTCACGGTAAGAGCAGTGAGACTATGGAACTCTCTGCCAGAGGAGGTGGTGATGGTGAGTACAATAAAGGAATTCAAGAGGGGCCTTGATGTATTTCTGGACTGTAATAATATTACAGGCTACAGCTACTAGAGAGGGGTCGTTGATCCAGGGAGTTATTCTGATTGCCTGATTGGAGTCGGGAAGCAATTTTTTCCCCTTAAGTGGGGAAAATTGGCTTCTGCCTCACAGGGGTTTTTTGCCTTCCTCTGGATCAACTTGTAGGAAAAAGGCTGAACTGGATGGACAAAGGTCTTTTTTCGGTCTTATATACTATGTTACTATGTTAAACAAAAAATAAAAAATAAAGAAACAAAGTTTGGGATTTTGAAATATACAAATGAAAAAAATGAAAAAAATAAATGGTGTTTTATTTTGCATCAGGCTTCATTTTCAAGATGATGGACAGGCATTCCAATATCTAACCATTGTAAGATAGATATCCAATATTGTTTATGTGCTGTTATTAATATACTTTTTTTTTATTATTATGAGCTCCTTTTTTATTTATATAGAAACATAGAAACATAGAAACATAGAATGTGTCGGCAGATAAGAACCATTTGGCCCATCTAGTCTGCCCAATAGACTGAATACTATGAATAGCCCCAGGCCCTATCTTATATGAAGGATGGCCTTATGCCTATCCCATGCATGCTTAAACTCCTTCACTGTATTTGCAGCTACCACTTCTGCAGGAAGGCTATTCCATGCGTCCACTACTCTCTCAGTAAAGTAATTCTTCCTGATATTACCTTTAAACCTTTGCCCCTCTAATTTAAAACTATGTCCTCTTGTAGCAGTTTTTCTTCTTTTAAATATTCTCTCCTCTTTTACCGTGATGATTCCCTTTATGTATTTAAAAGTTTCTATCATATCCCCTCTGTCTCTTCTTACTTCCAAGCTATACATGTTAAGGTCGTTTAACCTTTCCTGGTAAGTTTTGTCCTGCAATCCATGTACTAGTTTAGTAGCTCTTCTCTGAACTCTCTCCAAAGTTTCAATATCCTTCTGCAGATATGGTCTCCAGTACTGCACACAATACTCCAAATGAGGTCTCACTAGTGCTCTGTAGAGCGGCATGAGCACCTCCCTCTTTCTACTGGTAATGCCTCTCCCTATACACCCAGGGTTCCTGCTTGAATCCTACCATCATGGATCTGCATTTCTGGAAAAACTTATCACATCACCATGTATTAGACTCACATAGATATTAATGAGAATAAATGTTTAGTAGTACATGATTTTTGGAATTCATGCTGTACGGCCTCCTTAATGTCTTTATTCCTCAGACTGTATATAATGGGGTTAATCAGTGGAGTAAATGCAGTATACAGCAGGGAAAGGATCTTATTACCAACCCCCGTTTGTCCTCTTTTTGGAAGAACATAAACATTGAACATACTCCAGTAGAATATGAAGACAACAATCAGGACGGAGCTACAGGTGGAGAAGGCTTTCTGTCTACCAGTACTGGTACACAATATAAGTGTAAGATACTACAATGATTGAGGTTGGTATGATTAAAATTGGAATGCTCAGAACTAGAGATGAGCAAATCAAAGTTGACAAAGTGGAATTAGTTCAGAATTTCGGGACAAATTTGATTCGCACCGAAGCCGAATTTCCTCACACTTTGCGGTAACGAATCAAATTTTTTCCTAAAATAGCTGCTGCACATGTTAGGACACGGGGCAAGGAACTCTGGGAACGATGGATAACCCAAAGTGCCATGCATGCAGCCAATCAGCAGCCAGCCAGCCCTGTGATGTCACAGCACTATAAATAGCCGCAGCCATCTTGGAATTAGCAACTTTCCAGTGTGCTTAGTGCAGGGAGAGACGTCAGCAGGTGCTATGGGCAGTGGTAGGAATAAACAAATTTACAAGTTTAGGGAAAGATTATTCAAGGTTTAGGGAAAGGATAGATAGGAATCATCTACACTATAAAAGGGGAACAGTGAGCAATAGGAGAATGTACAGCCTGGGTAATAGGAGCGATTCTATTACACCTTGCTGCACTAATTGGGGATACATATTGCAGTTATACTGCTGCTTTAAGGTTGTTTGCACTGTATGATACATCAGTAATTCCAGCAAAGCTTGCTTGTTATTGGGGTGAAAGTGCTGTGTGATATAGTGATTTATGGGGTGTATTAATGGGAAAGATACATACTATTAGCCGTTCTGCGTTGACTTTACAATGTTTTACTTTTTTTGGGAGGTGAATAATTATATATAAAAAATAGGAATAAATATAGGTCATAATTGCCGTATGGCGGTGAAGTTATATTGTACTACAGCCATTTACGTGGTGTCTAAAAATGAAATATACGTACAACGTCCCATTAGTAGAGATGTCCCAAACTATTCGCCGGCGAACAGTTCCCGGCAAACATTGCATGTTCGCATTCGCCGCAAGAGGCAAACATATGCGATGTTCAGTCTGACCCTTATACGTCTTCGTTGAGCAAACTTTGACCCTGTACCTTACAGTCAGCAGACACATTCCAGCCAATCAGCAGCATACCCTCCCTCCCAGACCCTCCCACCTCCTATCAAAAAGCAAGGACAGCATCCATCTTAGATTCATTCTGAAGCTGCAGTGTTAGGCCCAATTCACACGTCCGCAATTCTGTAGAATAGATGCGGACCCATTCATTGTGACATAGTGTGCTCTCTGCTTCCGCATTTGCAGAGGCGCGGCCCCGAACTTCCGGGTTTCGGCCAAGAAACATCCAGGTGTGGCTCTGCAGAGAAGAATAGGCATCTCTACGGGGAGTGCCGGCATGGTGTGTTGCGGATCCGCAATTTGCGGATCGGCAACACACTACGGACGTCTGAATGGCCTTAGTTAGAGCAGGGAGAGTGCTGCAGCTGCTGAATTAAAAAAGAAAGTGTTAGCTAGGCCAGTGTTCTGTGTCCACTCCAGTCCTCAAAGACTCATCTTCTGTAAGGACAGCGTCCTTACAGCACCACAAAAAGCCCTTTTTAGGGCTGGTACATCAGTCTGCTTTTATTTATTTTTTCTATATATATTTATATATTGCAGTTGCCTGCCCGTGTGTGAGAGGCCGCAGGCCCACAGACTGTAGTGTGTGCACACCACTCATATCGGGTGGCACAGTACCTTGCAGATAAAAAAGTAATTTTATTTTTACCCTTTAACTGCCTGCCGACCGCCTAACGCATGGATGCGCCCAGGCGGCGGCAGGTTTTTTCCTCCTGGACGCATCTGTGCGTCATCCCGCGATAGGCGAGATTTGCTGTGCGCAGGTGTGTTTACTGTTCTGGCATTTTGGGCGGGGCTAAATTGTGAGCAGCCCTGTTCAGCCTAAAGGAACTCAATGGAATTTGGGCCCCTTTGCGCATCTTGGCTGCAAAAAAGTGTCACTCATGTGGTATCGCCGTACTCAGGAGAAGTAGGGCAATGTGTTTTGGGGTGTATTTTTACATATAACCATGCTGGGTGTGAGAAATATCTCTGTAAATGACAACTTTTTAATTTTTTTAATACAAAGTTGTCAGTTTACAGAGATATTTCTCTCACCCAGCATGAGTATATGTAAAAATACACCCCAAACCACATTGCCCTACTTCTTTTGAGTACGGTGATACCGCATGTGTGACACTTTTTTGCAGCCTAGGTGCGCAAAGGGGCCAAAAGTCCAACGAATACCTTTAGGCTGTACAGGGCTGCTCACAATTTAGCCTCGCCCAAAATGCCCGAAAAGTAAACACACCCAACAAATGACCCCATTTCGGAAAGTAGACACCCCAAAGTATTCACTGAGGGGCATAGTGAGTCCGTGGGAGATTTTTTATTTTTTTTGCCACAAGTTAGCAGATATGGAAACTATATTATTATTTTTTTTCTCAGAAAAAGTCATTTTCAGCTAGAAAAATTTATATAAAAATCTAGTTTAAAAAAAAAAAATTACAACAGAAAGCAAAAAATTAAATTTTTTTTGCAAAAATGTCGTTAAAGTTTTATTAATAGCAAAAAAAGTTAAAAATGTCAGCAACAATGAAATACCACCAAATGAAAGCTCTATTAGTGAGAAGAAAAGGAGGTAAAATTAATTTGGGTGGTAAGTTGTATGACCGAGCAATAAACAGTAAAAGTAGTGTAGTGCAGAATTGTAAAAAGTGGCCTGGTCATTAGGATGTTTAAGCTAGGGGGGCTGAGGTGGTTAATATAATTTCAGTTGTATGCCAGTGTGTGTCAGGCCCACAGACTGTACTGTGCCCACTGCCCACCACTCATATAGGGTGGCACAGTACATTGCACGGCGCACGCGCAGTGACCTAAAGTTCAAACAAAGCGAACCGAACATGGGTCTTTTTCCATCTCCCGGTTCCAAAAATCTATTCACTACACCGGCCCTGGCCCTGATAAGGGACAAAACAGAGATTAAACTGATAGGAATAGCACTTAGTTAACACTAGTTGCATTGGTAGCAAATTCCATTCCTAATGTGCCCAAAATTAGAAGGAAGCGGACAGAGCAAGGTTTTTTCTCTATCTCCCCATGCAAGGATTCAATTCAATATACGTCCCCTGATAGGGGACTTAACAAAGATTAAAATGGTAAAAATAGTAGTTCACGCTATTTGTATTGGTGGCAGAGTACATTGTGCGGCACATGCGCAGTGCCCCAAATTGGAAGTAAGAGGACCGACCAATCATCTTTTTCCATCTCTCGGTTCCTAAAATCTATTCAATACACTTCCCCTAATAGGGTATGTAACAGGGATTAAACTGATAGGAATAGTACTACTTAACACACCACTCATATAGGGTGGCACAGTACATTGCACGGCGCACGCGCAGTGCCCCAAATCGGAAGTAAGAGGACCGACCAACCATCTTTTTCCATCTCCCGGGTTCCTAAAATCTATTCCATACACCGGCCCCTGATAGGGGACAAAACAGAGAATAAACTGGTAAGAACAGATTTTTTTAAGTTAAAAAAAGAGGACAGCCTCTGCGGAGCTGGGTATTTTTTGGCCGCGTTACTGAATGCTTATGCACAATGGCTGTAGGCTCATGCGTCCTTTTGCGGAGGTGACAAACCTGGTAAGTCAAACCCAAGGCAACATCAACGACCTCATCCCATATGCATTTTTTTCTGGAGCGTGCCCTGTGAAGTGTGCTGGATCAGGCCATAGATGAGCATGAAGAGGAAGAGTTGTGGTCACCATCACCACCAGAAGCAGCCTTGTCATTGTCGATTGCTGGACCTGTGGCAACGCAGAGAGAGGAGTCTGAATAAGAGGAGTCAGAGGAGGAAAGTGGCTTTGTGGAGGTGGAAGACCAACCACATCAGACATCCCAGGCGGCTTTTTGTCACCTTTCCGGGACCCTTGGTGTTGTACGTGGCTGGGTGGAGGAAGAGACCTTCAATGACGTCAGTGAGGACAAGGAACGGGACATGGCTAGCTTGGTATCCAACCTTGTGCAAATGGGGAGTTTGCGGTTGTGCAAATGGACTGTTTGCGGTTGTTTGCAGTGCATTAAACAGTGAGTTTGGTCTGTCAGAATTTGGTCAGTCACCGTGAAGCGGGCGTAACCCTTAGGCCCCTTTCACACGGGCGAGTTTTCCGCGCGGGTGCAATGCGTGAGGAGGACGCATTGCACCCGCACTGAATCCTGACCCATTCAGTTCTATGGGGCTGTGCACATGAGCGGTGATTTTCACGCATCACTTTTGCGTTGCGTGAAAATCGCAGCATGTTCTATATTCTGCGATTTTCACGCGCACGCAGGCCCCATGAAGTGAATGGGGATGCGGGAAAATCGCAAGCATCGCAATCATGTGCGGATGCGTTGCGATTCCCGCATGGTTTGCTAGGATACGATCGGGATGGGGGACCCGATGCGTTATTATTTTCCTTTATAACATAGTTATAAGGGAAAATAATCGCATTCTATTACAGAATGCAATGTTCCCGGACCTTTAAAGGGTTAAAAATAATAAAGAGTTAACTTACCTTCTCCCATTATGCGCGCAGAGCCCCAGAACGTCGTCTCTCTTGATAGTTTGGCTGCTTGAGGACCTGTGGTGACGTCACAGGGTACATGGTCCAATCATAGAAGCATTTGAGTGGACCATGTGACCCATGTGATCCTGTGACATCACGGCAGGTCCTTCATCGAACAACAGATGTTCGATGAAGGACCTGCCGTGATATCTGGATCACATGGGTCACATGGTCACTCAAATGCTCTATGATTGAACCATGTGACCTGTGACGTCCACAGGTCCTCAAGCAGCAAACTATCAGAGAGACGGCGTTCTGGCTCTGCGCTACAATGGGAGAAGGTGAGTTAGCTCTTTATTGTTCACAACCCTTCAAAGCCGAGGCATTGCATTCTGTAATTAGAATGCGTTATTTTCCTTATAACTATGTTATAAAGAAAATAATTACACATACAGAATACTCATCCCGAAACCAGACTTCAGTGATGAAGTCTGACTTGAGTCTGGGTACCAAGCATGCGGATTTTTCACGCGGCGTGCTCAGCGCACTACAAGCGTTAGCACACGCGCGGAAAAATCGCGGCGATTCCCGCAACGCACCCGCATCTTATCCGGGCGTCAAACATGACGCCCGTGTGCAAGAGGCCTTACACTACCTGATCGATACAACATCATACCTGATTGTAAACACACACTGGATGTTTTAAAGCACGTTATTCCAAACAATTTAGGAATGTTAGATGATTTGTGCCCTTTATGGATTAAAACCCGACTCTGAGTCAACAACGTAATTTTCCATGGGAGTTTTGCCATGGATCCCCCTCCGGCATGCCACAGTCCAGGTATTAGTCCCCTTGAAACAACTTTTCCATCACTATTGTGGCCAGAAAGAGTCCCTGTGGGTTTTTAAATTCGCCTGCCGTTCACCCATTTGCGAACATTTGCGGAAGTTCGCGTTCGCTGACGGAAAATTTTATGTTCGCGACATCTCTACCCATTAGCCGTTCTGCGGTGAATTGTGATTGTTAAATTTATTTTATTAGTTTATAGTAATAAGAACAATAATATGTCTTATTTGCCGCTGAGAGGTAAATTGTGATATTTTTTTTTTTTTGGGGGGGAGTTTATTAATATATATATATATATATAAATAACTTAATTGCCACTCAGCATTGAATTTGCATTGTACTACAGCCATTTATGGGGTGTATTAATGGAAATATACATACTTCCCATTAGCCGTTCTGTGGTGAATTGGGATTAGTGAGGAGCGAGCACCAAAGTGTTCGGGTACTTGGTTCGAACACATAGCGATATTCATGCGCTCGGCCGTGCACCCGAGTATAATGGAAGTCAATAGGAGACAACGAGTCCTGGTCCATTGGAAAAGGTCAGAAAGTGACAGAAATACCACTGAAATGGATATGGAACAGCATGGGGACCATGTCTGGGTGCATCTTGGACTCCAATGTCGCAGCCGGGAACCATATTGTCCGAGTTACCGCCACTTTTACATAGCGACAAAATCCGGCCAAAAATCCCGCCCCCTCAAAAATACATTTTTAGAAGTAAAATTGTTTGGAAACATTCTTTCCTGGATATTCAATTGTATATACAGTGCAAATACTGCCAAAAATTACGGGGAAGAAGCACTCCGATACAGCCTGCATATCACATAAAGGAGGGCCTCATTGACATGGTGCTACAATTGTTCAGATACACTGCTGCACTCATAAAGCCTATGCACTAAGTGAAAGGGCTGCTAAAAATTACAAGGAACCGGCACTCCAATACACCCTTTATTACACATAAAAGAGGGCATCATACACACCCTTGAAAAATTATCATTGATGGCCTACTGGTAAACATTTGGAGCAAGGGCTTGCTGGTTACCGTCTAAAACATTATAGTTAAGGGCCTGAAGGTGAGCGGACCCCAAAAAAATTGTAGTGAGGGCCTGAAGGTAAGCGAACCCCATAAATCATTGCAGTGATGGCCTAATGGTGAGCAGACCGTAAAAAACATTAAAGGGGAGGGCCTGAAGGTGAGCGAACCCCATAAATCATTGCAGTGATGGGCTAATGACGAGCAGAACGTAAAAAAACATTAGAGGTGAGGGCCTGAAGGTGAGCGAACCCCATAAAACATTGCAGTAATGGCCTACAGGTGAGCAGATGGTATAAAGCATTGGAGGTGAGGGCCTGAAGCCTAGACAACCCCATAAAACATTGCAGTAATGGCCTACAGGTGAGCAGATGGTATAAAGCATTGGAGGTGAGGGCCTGAAGCCTAGAGAACCCCATAAATCATTGCAGTGATGGCCTACAGGTGAGCAGATGGTATAAAGCATTGGAGGTGATGGCCTGAAGCCTAGACAACCCCATAAATCATTGCAGTGATGGCCTAGAGGTGAGCAGATGGTATAATGCATTGGAGGTGAGGGCCTGAAGCCTAGAGAACTCCATGAAACATTGCAGTGATGGGCTACAGGTGAGCAGACGGTATAATGCATTGACGGTGAAGGCCTAAAGCCTAGCGAACTCCATAAATCATTCCAGTGATGGCCCACAAGTGAGCAGACGGTATAAAGTATTGGAGGTGAGAGCCTGAAGCCTAGCGTGCCCCATAAAACATTGCAGTAATGGCCTACAGGTGAGCAGACGGTATAATGCATTGGGGGTGAGAGCCTGAAGCCTAGAGAACCCCATAAAACATTGCAGTGATGGCCTACAGGTGAGCAGACAGTATAAAGCATTGGATGTGAGGGCCTGAAGCCTAGAGAACCCCATAAAACATTGCAGTGATGGCCTACAGGTGAGCAGATGGCATAAAGCATTGGAGGTGAGGGCCTGAAGCCTAGAGAACCCCATATAACATTGCAGTGATGGCCTACAGGTGAGCAGATGGCATAAAGCATTGGAGGTGAGGGCCTGAAGCCTAGAGAACCCCATAAATCATTGCAGTGATGGCTACAGTTGAGTGGACGGAATAAAGCATTGGATGTGAGGGCCTGAAGACTAGCAAACCCTACAAAAGATTGTAGTGAGGGCATATGTATTCAGCATGGAAGAGGAGTAGGAGGAGGAGGCAGATGAGAAAACAAGATTCAAATATATACCCTTTTTTTGCGGTGAAAGGGGTAAAAAAAATCTGAATCTTGTGGATTGAGTACATTATAAAGCATACATTTAAATTGCCTTTTTGTTCCTAATTAGCTCAGTTTTTCTCTGGTGGAGTGGAGAAGTCAGGGGCAATGCAGGCCTTGTTCATTTTTATCTGAGTCAACCTGTCAGCATTGTCAGTGGACAAGCGGATACGCTTATCTGTTATAATACCACCAGCATCACTAAATACACGCTCAGACATTACGCTAGCGGCAGGGCAGGCCAGCACCTCCAAGGCGTAGAGCGCAAGCTAGAGCCACGTCTCTAGCTTGGACACCCAATAGATGTAAGGCACTGAGGGATCATTTAGGATGCTGACACTGTCTGCAATTAATTCCTTCACCATCTTCTAAAACTTTTCCCTTCTTGTAGCACTAAGCCAGGATTAAGTGTGAGGTTGCTGGTGGGCTGTCATGAAAGTGTTTCATGCCTGGGAAAGTGTTGCCCTGCCTGTGTTGGAACTAATGTGTGTTCCCCTTGTCTCCCCTTCTCGGTCGCCTAAGGAAGTACTTACCCTGGGGGCCGCATTGTCAGATGGAAAATTTTGGAGCAATCTGTCAACAAGTACCTTTTGGTATTGCACAGTTTTACTCATCCTCTCCACCACAGGAATCAGAGATGAGAAATTCTCTTTGTAGTGGGGGTTACCTAAAATGCGTATAATGCGAGGGTCGTGGGTATGGTGGCCTAACATGAAGTCAGCCATGTGTACCAGAAAACTAACGGGCAAGACATCAATGTCAACTTCAAGATGACTCTCCATACCCTCATCCTCTTCCTCTTCTGCCCATCCACGCTGAACAGATGAAATTAAAGTTCCATGGGTACTAGCCTCTGTAGTAGAGGCAAGTGTCTCCAACTCCTCCTTATCCTCCTCTTCATGGCCGAATTCATGCTGAGAAGACGAACTGGGAGAGATCTGGCTATCACCCTGTGTCATTTCCTCCACCATTACCTCGTCTGCCACATTCAAAGCATACTCCTTAATTGTGAGCAGTGATCGTTTGAGTAGACACAGCAGAGGGATGGTTATGCTGATAATAGCATAATTGCCGCTAACCAATAGTTTTTTCTGTAGATGTGGCGCAGATTGTTTTACTGATGCAGGACAGTACTGGATACAGCAAAATACTGATTTTTGCCACTACACTAGCCCAGAGATAATATTATGTTTACATTACACACTGTATTGGCTTGCTGTACTGTAATGAACACAGAAAAATAAAGATTTTCAGGAGTACACTAGGTTACAGATATTGATTTTTTTTACTGTATACACTGTATTTGCTGGCTGTAATGAACAGGAGACAGCGAAATACAATTTTTCGGCACTACACTAGGCCAGAGATAATGTAATTTTTACAGTACACACTGTATTTTATTTCTGTAATTAACAGGAGACAGAGAAATACAATTTTTGGCACAACACTAGCCCAGAGATAATGTAGTTTTTACAGTACACACTGTATTTGCTTTCTGTAATGTACAGGAGACAGAGAAATACTATTTTTCGGCAACACACTAGGCCAGATATAATGTAATTTTTACTGTACACACTGTATTTGCTGGCTTTAATGAACAGGAGACAGAGAAATACAATTGTTCGGCACTACACTAGGCCAGAGATAATTTAATTTTTATTGTAGACACTGTATTTGCTGGCTGTAATAAACAGGAGACAGAGAAATACACTTTTTTTCGGCAACACACTAGGCCAGAGAAAATGTAATTTTTGCTGTACACACTGTATTTGCTTTCTGTAATGTACAGGAGACAGAGAAATACAATTTTTCGGCACTACACTAGGCCAGAGATAATGTAATTTTAACTGTACACACTGTCTTTTCTGGCAGTAATGAACAAGCGACAGAGAAATAAATCTTTTCACTACTACACTGGCCCAGAGATAATTACATTTTTACTGTACATACTGTATTTGCTGGCTATAATGAACAGGAGACAGAGAAATACAATTTTTGGCTCTACTTATGGGGGATCTGTAGATGGCACTGTTATGGGGGATCTGTGGATGGCACAGATCCCCCATCCTATAACAGTGCCATCCACAGACCCCCACCCCTTAACAGTGCCATTCACAGACCCCCCCATCCCTTAACAGTGCCATTCACAAACCCCCACCCCTCAACAGTGTCATCCACAGATCCCCCATTGCAGCTTCAGTGCTGCACTATAGAAATATAAAATGTCCAATTCAAATCAAAATCATTAACAGCTGCCTCAGCTGGATATCACTCTATCTACTCACATGAGCTTTGTATAATGCAGGCAGGCCGGGTGGGCGAGCGGCAGCGTGACTCACTGTTGTCACATGCCTGAGCCGCCTACTTTATAAATGAAGCAGGCGGCGCAGGCACGTGATGTCAGTGAGTCACGCTGCCGCCTGCCCGGCCTGCCTCGATTATACAAAAAGCTCTTGTGGGTAGATAGAATGATATACAACTGAGGGGGCAGCTTTAATGATTTTGATTTGAATTAGACATTTTATAACTGTATAGTGCAGCTCCTCCTCCTAGTCCCTCCCTGCTCATACATCGCTGCCTGCAATGCTGGAGCATTGCAGGCTGTGATGTAAAAATGTCAGCGTTCGCCCCATAAGACACAGGGGAATTTTTCGCCCATTTTTTTTGGGAAAAAAGTGTGTCTTATGGGGCGAAAAAAATGATATATTCTCTGCTGGAATACTGTATATACGGATGCGGTCTAACCGTACACACAGATGTGCCCAAAACATGTTAACTATGACCAAAATATAAATCATTGTCTGCTTGAGTAATTAGTATAACGGTTGTGGATTGAACGCACACAGATATGGCACAAGTTAGGTTAATTTCCCCGGAACAAATAATTTCTTTGATGATACAGCATATATTTCGGTAGCAGAAACACTGTAGTGAATGAGCCCCTTTTAATAATGTCTGCCCAAAACACTGATTTATAGTGGTGCAGTGTAGATCTCAGTACCAAGTAACACTGTAGTGAATAAGCCTCTTTTAATAATGTCTGCCCAACACACTGATTTATATTGGTGCATGTAGCAGAGTCCTGTCCTTCACTAGTCAGAGCAGAATGGTGGCGCACCATGTGATCCAGAATTTATGCATGCAAGGTCACATGGTGCGCCGGCCATCACAGCCATGTCAATACTAGGCGTAACTGAGATTGCTTCCGTGTGCCCACAGCTTAACCGCTTGTTGATTGGCTGAGCTACAGCCTTTCAACAATCTTTATTTAAAGTATAAACAAGGAACCCGGACAGGGACTTTGGCGCCAAAATCTGGGTTTGGGTTCGGCACATGGACACCCAATTGTATGGTACAGTCCCATACTTGGCAGTCCAGGTTTGCTCATCCCTGGTCACAATATGTGGAAATCTCCTGATTAGAGAAACAGTTTCGATCCAAATTTCCTTGTCACAAATCGTGTTAAAACACAGCTAATTCCCAGCTACAGAGAGCCTGTAGACCAGTGTAACATGCTGTGCATTGCAGAAACATGCTTAGGTAGTCCGCTGTAGTAGTGAAACAGTTACTATGAGTCTGTATGACAGCCAGTTGACAGGTGTTACTCTTAGAATCGCTTCATACTTATTCAGTTAGTTAGTCAGTTAGTCAGTTTTCATGTATTCTGTGTTTTTACCCATTCCTGCTTTTGGCTTCCAAATCATGAGTAAATCCTAATGTAAAATAGGGACCGTGTTATACATGCCTTACGGCTTCTCTAGAGACAGAATCTGTTGTGTTTCTAATTTTTCCATCCTTCTGACAGATCAGATGAAGGGCAAAATAAATAGTGAAGTGAACAAGACCAAACAGTGACACAGAGTGGGGAGGGTGCGGAAATGCTGCTTTCTGCTAAGACGTTGCATATCAGCTGGTGGTGCTGGTTATTGCGGCGTGGTGACAAAGCTTTTTCACATTTCGGCCATGCTAACACTGCCTTCTGAGGAGCTGGCGGTACCCCGGCTGCATTAGGGGCCTTTTCCTCCTCCTCTGCCTTCGCCTTGTGCTTCCACTGAGCCCCCGGTGTGAGTTGGGAATGACATCAGCAGCGCGTCTACCATCATACACTTGTATTCGCACATCTTCCGATCACACTCCAGTGAGGGAATCAAGGACGGCACGTTGTCTTTGTAACGGGGATCCAGCAGGGTGGCCACCCAGTAATCAGCACAAGTTAGAATGTGGCAGTAACTGGGCGGTCGTTGCGCAGGCACTGCAGCATGTAGTCGCTCATGTGTGTCAGGCTGCTCAGAGTCAAGGACAAGGGAGTTGTATCGTCTGTGTCCTCTGCATCCCCCCAGCCACGCACAAGTGATGCCCATGAGCTGCTTTGGGTACCACTCTGCTGTGAACACTTAGATGCCTGGTCATGCAGATTGTGCTCGGGTTTAAAATGTTTATGCCTCACTTTAGGCTCTGATTACACAGCGTGCAAACCACTCGTGTCTTGTCGTCTGCACATTGTGTGAAGAACTGCCATGCAGTAGCAGGCATTGTGTATAGAGGACTGGTGCTCTGCTTCCTCCCCAAGTTTTCTTCACCCCGGCCCTCCTTGTCGATTTGCACACTGCAGAAAGCCACAGCAGTCGGCACCTGTGTTTCATCACCATCAGAGACATGCTGCGGTGGTCTTCCCATGTCCTTATCCTCAAACATATGGTTGGGCATTGGTGCACTCAATCTTTTCCACTTATGGAGCAGGGCTAGGTGGATGGGCCGGGGGAAATCCTGCCAGGAGAGTCATGCTAAAAGCATGAGGGTCTCACTGCATGACTTGGGGCTCAGATTGTCTTTGCTGATTTGTAAGGGGGCGAGGTGCTAGATAGCCCCTATGGGCACTGCAGGTGCCAACTCTGAGAGACTTTCAGCAGTGGACTGGGTGGGAGACAATGAAGTTACTGGAGGCACTATCAGCCACCCAATCTACTAGCGCCTGTATCGTGCTCTGGCCTCACCATTCGTAGAGCGGTATTCGTCCTACTAAATGTGGGAAGGCCCTATTGTCTACTCGAACCTGGGCAAGTGTTTTTCATTTGGGCGCGTAGCTGGCACAGATCCACCTACGGCCCTCTCCCTGCAACAGGAGCCCCACAAACACCAGCAGCACCACGCACATCAGGGCCACATCCCTTATTTGATGCTCTCCTCATTCTTTTCGGTAACCCAACAAAGTAACAGATAGATTTAATAAACCTATTCCCTGTCAGGTATGCCATGCCAGTGTCATAAAACAGAAAAGATTGGCTTGGTCACTCCTCATGTGACAGGTCAATTTATTACGATTTGTGCCCTGCCTAATATCCCCTGGCAGTGTGATAAAGATAAAATATATTTCTAGGTCACTCTACAATATGAGAAACTAATTTAATACATTGTGTGGCCTGCCAGATAGGACCTGGCAGAGTGTTAAAGATAAAAGATTGGTTAAGGTCACAAGTTACTTTGAAAGATATGAGCGGAATAGATCCCCCAACAATCGGTATTATGCCACCTAATTTACTGAATACATTTTGGCAAGTCAGGTATGCAGTGCAGCAGGAACACCAACGCAGGCTGCAGGGGTACTTTATGTGCCAAAATTATGTTTTTTTTTTCAAGCATAATGTCCTAGTGTAATTTATTGATTTTATTTGATTTACAGTGCAAGGCAAAAAGGTACTTCATAGGAAAAAAAGATCTTTTCAACCCCAGTGAAACAGATGAATTAACAAATTATTTTTCACTATCAGATTGACTGTGCAGGTAGAGGACGTTATTTTTTAAACAAAATATATGCTTTTTACAACCCCAGTGAAACTGACGGATGCAAATTAAATTCTTTCACTAGCACTAGTACCGAACAGGCCACAAATGTACTTTGTGCCAAAAATTACGTGTTTTTTCCACCCACAATGTCTCAATAGAATTTACTGATTTTATTTGATTTTCAGTAGAAGGCAAAAAGGTCCTTTATAGGAGAAAAAAGAGGATTTTTTCAACCCCAGTGAAACAGATGGATTTACTGATTATTTTTCAGTATTAGATTGGCTGAGCAGGCAGAAAAGGCACTTTTAATGATAAAAAAAAATATATTTTTTTTTTTGTTCACCAACATTGAAACCGATGGATTTACAGATAATTTTTTTCACTATCACAAATGTACTTCTTAACACAAAAAATAAATAAAATAAATAAATGCCCAGAATTTGATGGATTTATAGAATTAATGACAAGGATATATGCAGCACAGGGGTACTTTACAGAATAAAATTGTCACCCCCTAGGTCCATAAAATCACAAAATGAGTAACAGTATTATTTTTGCCTTCCCCAGCCAGATATGAAGTGCAGGTGCACCTAGAAAATGGGTAAATTTCGCCAAATGAAGTAAAAAGACTGGATTCAATTACTGTCCCTGGGACATATGCAGCTGCAAGTGCACGTCACTTGCAGAAAATAGCCGCCAACACCAACCACTCAAAAAAAAAAAAAAAAAGTCTTTGTCACTGGCCTCATAAAAACCACTGCCATTGCTCCCACAAGAATAAATAAGGTTGTAGATCTCTGAGTGAACACAATTCTGATATCAGATATTATCAGCTAAGCTTGTTTCCTATTCTCTCCCTGAGAGAACCAGCAGCAACCTGTCCCTACACTAAGAGCAGCAGAGTGACGTGTGGCGCTATATGACTCTAGCTCATATAGAGGCTGGATCACATGCTGTACTTAGCCAATCACAGCCATTCCATTAGTAGGCATGGCTGTGATGGCTTCTAAGGGCAAAGTACTTAGACGCTTGTTGATTGGCTGCCCAGCAGCTTTTCAGCAAGCCCCATAAAATCCACCAAACAATGAACCCGAACCATTATGAAAATTTTCGGGTCTGGGTGGCAAAAATCTCAAAATTTGGTACGAACCCGAACTTTATAGTTCGTGTTCACTCAACTCTAACCATAACTACTGGCAACTGAAAAGTGATGAAGTTCTGTTTTCTTGTACTTTACAAAATCATGAGGTACAAAACATCTGGCTATCTAAACTTTTCTCAAGTTTTGCAAGTCTCTTATCCAACTCTCCCACCTTGGCCTCAAACTTTCAGATATAGGCTCATCCCATCCCAACTTGCTCTGAGGATTACTGGGGCTAAGAATCCCAATCCTCTACATTCCATCTCAATCCAAGTACATTTTGAACTTGAGGATGATCACAATTGAGATTTACATTCTTTATTGTTGATGCCCGTTCAGAGTCACTGATGGATTCCAGTTCCTCTCTCTTGTTTGAGATTAATTTGTGAAGGCGCAGGTTTCCTCTTGCGCATAACTCTTGGCTTTCTTTTACTAGTTTGATTGCAGATTCTCTAGACTTATGAGACCATAATCTACATAAAAGTTTTTCTTCAAAGAATTTGCTGCAGCTGGGCAATCATTTTCATTCTGATTGGCCAGGTATTTTATACCATAATTGGCGCAACCTGGAAACGATGCTGCTCTAAACAAGTGTACTTTCATTCTGTATTCTGCTGGCTCTGTATCTGTATCTCCATCCTCCCACCATAGGAACCTCAGGAAGTCTCTATCTTTATTCTTCACATGAAACTGGTGGAACATCTTTTCAATGACACACATGACCGCTACGGGAAAGTTTCTGAATCTACAGAGTACTCCAGGCAGAGTTTTCTTATCTGGTTTCTTTGAGTGGTAAACACTTTGATGTGGGATGTACCATACTTCTCCTTCTTTAGGTCGATTCTTAACTTTCTCTGCAGGTCCTTCTTTGAGGATGCCTTCCATGAATTTCAAATATTCATTCTTGAGTTTACTTTCTTCTAGAGTGTGTATGAACTTTATGTCTTCTTGGGATACACTCTTTTCTTTAGAACTTATGTCTGGTAACTCTTGGACGGATATTCGATGACACAATCCTGTCACCTGTCTTGAGTTTGCAATCTGCTGTTTTCCTCCAACAACACCCCATCCTAGATCAGTTTGAACAGCGTAGGGTTCACCCTTTCCTCCTGTGATTACCTTCGTGGTACCAAGGCCTCAGGACAACCGTGCTAATCCTATCAACAGTCCAACACCAAACTCTTTCAGCAGGGACATTTCATGAGATATGACAGATAGGTGCACCCATTTATTGGCTGTTTCACAGGTAGGTATGCGATCTCGATCTAGAGGTATATAATCTTTTGTATAAACCAGAGGTAGATCTAATGTGAAGTTTGAATGAAGTCCTCTAACTCTCAGTTCTTTGACCCTTTGACTATTCACAAATGTGTCTCTTCCCGTCATTATGGTGAGTTTGAGCTTCACTGGTTCTGTAGCAACTTGTGATTTCTTGCAGATTTCTTGATCAATGAAGATGAAATCACTCTGGGCATCCAGTAGCGCATAGGCGTATACCTTTTTGTTCCTCCTTTTAGGATTGAAATGCACAATGGTACATCCATTGATGTGCCGTTGCTTTCTCCTTTCCTCACTCTGCAAGAGAATACCGATACTTTATTTACTTCCTCAGTATCTTTAGGTAATGAGGATTTAGCCATCTTTGGATGTTCTTCATGTAGTGGTGTAGGATGGCGTCCTCTGCAAACACTACATGTAGCCATTTTCTTACACTCCTTAGTAACATGGCCTTTTCTTAGGCATCCAAAACACAGTTGGTTATCAAGTACAATTTTTTTATTTTCTTCTGGGGACTTCTCCTTCAATTGTTGGCACTTGTGTATGGAGTGGTTCTCTCCACAGAACATACACTTGAAGGTAATCTGAAGATTTTTCGGTTTTGTCTCTCTACTGTACCAGTAGTGACTTTAAACTTGCTCTCGTAGGTATCTAGATCTTTAGCTGCTATTTTGGTTGCAAAGCTAGTTGCTCTTGGGCGTCATATCTCTCTTGCAGGCCTTTCTTCTAAGGTTTTTAAGAAGTAAGATGCTGTTACTGGATAGTATGCTATTCGTGCTTTCTTGTTGACGAACTCAAAGAACTCTTTAAACTTGGAAAGTTCTTACCTAGATCTAACTGTTTAGTTGCATCGTGATTCCATTTAGAAGCAACTTCTTTAGGTAGCTTAATTAGCATCCTGTGGTTTTCTAGATAGTCTTCCAGTACTTCTAGTGCTTGAACATGTGGGATGGCATTGCTGGATGCTTGCAGGAAGTCACCATACCTTTGGAGTCTGAAGTGTTCTTTAGAACATATTTTAGGTCAGTTATTCAATTTCTTTCTAAAAGCTCTTTGTACTACGAAAGGATGACCATATCTTGCATTAATTTTTTCCCAAGAGTGCTCGTAGGCTTCTTCGTCTTTTCTATTGAAAATACCTTCAGGAACTTCCTTTTCTTCTCCACCAACATATCTCTGAAGGTAGAATAGCTTGTCGACTGGACTGCACCACTGATGCTCAATGATCATTTCAAAATTTGCCTTCCACTCTATGAACTTTAGTAAGTTTTCTGAAAATATAGTAGGTTATTGAACAGAAAGTCCAGTGAGGATTGTTCTTTGTTGTCTGGCTGGGAAGATAGTTGCAACATTCTCTTGACCATTGCCATGACATCTTGAAATAGAATCATCCGGTTCTATTTCCTCACTTAGTTCTGAATTAGGTGAGTCTTTTCTGGTAGAGATAGAGGGTAAATTCACACACCTTTTCCCTAACACTGGACAAGGTCCCGCTTTGTTTTTCTGAGCAGGGATGGAAGCATAATGACTTATTTATTCACTAAATGTTGGAGATTTCCTTCCATTCTCCTGGGCGTATGGAGGAAAGTAGGAGTCTGTTTCTTCACATAGTACAGATTTGAACTTATGGCTACTCTGATTAGCTGCAGATGATAGTTCTCTTATGAGCTTTACTAAATCTTTATACTTTCTTGTTTTAACTTTCCACAAATGCCTTTAATGTATAATTTCCACTTCTCATACATTCGGGCGAACCTTTTCTCTTTTAATGCTGCTTCTTGCTCCAAATTTTTCAGAATCTTTGCAGTTGGTTTTTTGGCATGTGATGAACGTCTTAGTTCATTTGTTTGAGATATATTTGTTTTAGGCAAGACTAATGCTGCATCAAACTTTTCGTCCTCAGACAGGTTCCCTTACTCTTCAACTTCTATCCTATCTATCTTTGTATCCTCTAACAGTGGCATGGTAATACGAGTTTTAGACATTTTACTTTAAATGCTTCTATCAGGGGGCATGGCCTGGCTGCCAAGGAAGATGGCTGCACAGTAAGAGAGCTCTGTTTCTTCAGCCTGAAAAAGCAACTCACTAAATTTACATCATCTGCTGCTCTGGACCTTGCTGTCATCCTACAGCTATGCCTGCTCGAAAAAAAAAAGTCTGCCAGAAAAGAAACAATAGCAAAATTCTGCTTCTCCAAGTCTCCTCACCATTCCAAGAGGGCACTGACTGCTCACAGGACTCTCTGCCCCCTCGCCCTCACAGCCGGCTGTTTTCTCATCTCAGATATCTCCTGCTCTTCCACATCGCTCTGCCTCTGATCCAGCCCTTTACTGCCTCTCCCTAAAGGAAATATCAAGGTCAGTGCCTCCACGGGCCCCCTCTGTCTCCTCACTCACAGAAGAATCTGCATTTAACCACTACAAACATCAAAGCAGTGTCCCAGGCTCTCTAATGCTGCTAATGATCCTGAAATACAGAGAAGGGAAATACAAGGTGCTCTCACTGCATTTGATCATGATGTTTAGACCAGGTAGCCAACCAGTGTGCTCCAGCGTGAAACTAGCACTCCCAGCATGCCGCACAGCAAAGGCTGTCCGGGCATGCTGGAGAGTGTAGTTTTGGCAACAGCTGGAGGCACACTGGTTGGGAAACACTGCCTTAGACAACATGACTGTTTCTAACCAGTCCCTCACAGACACAACAATGAAAACCATGTTGCAGGCACTTCACAAAATTTTCCTACTAGATATACAGTACAGACCAAAAGTTTGGACACACCTTCTCATTCAAAGAGTTTTCTTGATTTTCATGACTATGAAAATTGTAGATTCACACTGAAGACATCAAAACTATGAATTAACACATGTGGAATTATATACATAACAAAAAAGTGTGAAACAACTGAAACTATGTCATATTCTAGGTTCTTCAAAGTAGCCACCTTTTGCTTTGATTACTGCTTTGCACACTCTTGGCATTCTCTTGATGAGATTCATAGAAGCAGTCACCTGAAATGGTCTTCCAACAGTCTTGAAGGAGTTCCCAGAGATGCTTAGCACTTGTTGGCCCTTTTGCCTTCGCTCTGCGGTCCAGCTCACCCCAAACCATCTCAATTGGGTTCAGGTCTGGTGACTGTGGAGGCCAGGTCATCTGGCGCAGCACCCCATCACTCTCCTTCATGGTCAAATAGCCCTTACACAGCCTGGAGGTGTGTTTGGGGTCATTGTCCTGTTGAAAAATAAATGATGGTCCAACTAAACGCAAACCGGATGGAATAGCATGCCGCTGCAAGATGCTGTGGTAGCCATGCAGGTTCAGTATGCCTTCAATTTTGAATAAATCCCCAACAGTGTCACCAGCAAGGCACCCCCACACCATCACACCTTCTCCTTCATGCTTTACGGTGGGAACCAGGCATGTAGAGTCCATCCATTCACCTTTTCTGCGTCGCACAAAGACAAGGTGGTTGGAACCAAAGATCTCAAATTTGGACTCATCAGACCAAAGCACAGATTTCCACTGGTCTAATGTCAATTGCTTGTGTTCTTTAGCCCAAACAAGTCTCTTCTGCTTGTTTCCTGTCCTTAGCAGTGGTTTCCTAGCAGATATTCTACCATGAAGGCCAGATTCACACAGTCTCCTCTTAACAGTTGTTCTAGAGATGTGTCTGCCCGAGAACTCTGTGTGGCATAGGTCAATGCCACACAGAGTTCTAGCAGCAGACACATCTCTAGAACAACTGTTAAGAGGAGACTGTGTGAATCAGGTCTCTAATCTGAGCTGCTGTTAACCTGCGATTTCTGAGGCTGGTGACTCGGGTGAACATTTCCTCCGCAGCAGAGGTGATTCTTGGTCTTCCTTTCCTGGGGCGGTACGCATGTCAGCCAGTTTTTTTGTATCGTTTGATGGTTTTTGTGTCTGCACTTTGGGACACTTTCAAAGTTTTCCCAATTTTTCAGACTGACTGACCTTCATTTCTTAAAGTAATGATGGCCACTCCTTTTTCTTTACTTAGCTGCTTTTTTTCTTGCCATAATTCAAATTCTAACAGTCCTATCTATCAGCTGTGTATCCACCTGACTTCTCCACAACGCAACTGATGATCCCAACCCCATTTATAAGGCAAGTAATCCCATTTATTAAACCTGACAGGGCACACCTGAGAAGTGAAAACTATTTCAGATGACTACCTCTTGAAGCTCATCAAGAGAATGCCAAGAGTGTGCAAAGCAGTAATCAAAGCAAAAGGTGGCTACTTTGAAGAACCTAGAATATGACATATTTTCAGTTGTTTCACACTTTTTTGTTATGTATATAATTCCACATGTGTTAATTCATAGTTTTGATGCCTTCAGTGTGAATCTACAATTTTCATAGTCATGAAAATAAAGAAAACTCTTTGAATGAGAAGTTTTAGGTGTGTCCAAACTTTTGGTCTGTACTGTACCTACAATGGTCTCTCCTCTTAAAACCAATGTGGATTGTCTGGGTGACAGACAGAATTTTCTGCCTGTCATAATACTGAGTTAGAGAAAGATGCGGCGACATTAAAGGCGACAATCGCTGATTTGAAGGATAGAAGGAGCCGTAATAATATCAAGTTACGTGGCGTTCTTGAAACCGTAACACCAGCTGAAATTCCTGCATATGTGCGGTCCTTAATTAAAGCAGTGCTACCTAACTGCTCTCCTCAAGAAATGAAAGTGGATCGTGCTCACAGGATACCCCGTCCAAAACACATGGACGATTTAATTCCAAGAGATATTCTGGCACATATCCACTTCTTTACAGTTAAAGAACATTCTCGTAGAAATGGCGGCCTTCCTGTTCTATACCACAAAATCTCTTTATATGCAGATTTATCTGCAACTATCCTTCAAGCAGGTAGAGCTTTATAACTATAGTTCGGGTTCGTACCGAATTTTGGGGTGTTCGGGACCCAGACCCGGACATTTTCAAAAAAGTTTGGGTTCATTGTTCGGCGATTTCTTCCCGCTTTCTGAAGGACTGCACAGCAGCCAATCAGCTAGCGTTTTACTTCTTGCCCTAAGAAGCCATCACAGCCATGCCTACTAATGGCATGGCTGTGATTGGCCAAGTGCAGCATGTGACCCAGCCTCTATTTAAGCTGGAGTCAGGTAGCGAGGCAAGTCACTCTGCTCTGATTAGTGTAGGGATAGGACACAGCTTCTGTGAGGGTGAGATTAGGCAGGGAAAACTCAGCAAAAACACCTAATGAAATGATCGATCTACAGCTGTGAATCGTTCAACTTCTGCTAGTTAATTGCTCACTGTTTTTTAGGCTGCACAGAGCATTTTTCTGTCACCTCTTTCTGGGATGATCGGCGGCCATTTTGTGACTTGTGGTGCACCAGCACAAGCTGCCACCAAGTCCATCAATCCGTCAATACTAGTTTTTTTTTTGCTATATCCTACATCAGGGGCTTGGCTGTGCTTATTGTCACACCTAGAAACTCAGGATAGAAATTTCTATATTTTATTGAGGGGTTAAATTCAATTGCCCAAATACCAATCCACTAAATCTGGTCTTCCAGCTGTGGCTGGCCAAGTTTAATACTCTCCGGCAAAGGATAGATATTTTTCTGGGGTGAAATTCAATTGCCAAAATAGCAATACCGTAAATCTGGTGTCCCAGCAGTGGTTGGCCAAGTTTAATAGTGTCTGGCAAAGGATAGATAATTTTCTAGGGTGAAAGTTAATTGCCAAAGTAGCAATCCCCTAAATATGGTGTCCCAGCAGTGGCTGGCCAAGTTTAATAGTGTCCGGCAAAGGATATATTTTTTCTGGGGTGAAATTCAATTGCCAAAATAGCAATACCATGAATCAGTGGTTTCAGCTGTGGCTGGCCAAGTTTAATAGTGTCCGGCAAAGGATATATTTTGTTCTGGGGTGAAATTCAATTGCCAATATAGCAATCCCCTAAATCTGGTGTCCCAGCAGTGGCTGGCCAAGTTTCAAAGTTTAATAGTGTCTGGCAAAGGATATATTTTTTTCTAAGGTGAAATTCAATTGCCAAAATAGCAATACCCTAAATCTGGTGTCCCAGCAGTGGCTGGCCAAATTTAATAGTGTCCGGCAAAGGATAGATAATTTTCTGGGGTGAAATTCAATTGCCAAAATAGCAATCCCCTAAATCTGGTGTCCCAGCAGTAGCTGGCCAAGTTTAATAGTGTCCGTCAAAGGATATATTATTTTATGGGGTGAAATTCAGTTGCCAAAATAGAAATACCGTAAATATGGTGTTCCAGCTGTGACTGGACAAGTTTCATAGAGTCCGTCAAAGGATTTATTATTTTCTGGGGTGAAATTCAATTGCCAAAATAACAATACCCAAAATCTGGTGTTCCAGCTGTTGCAGGCCAAGTGTAAATCTGTTCAAAAAAGGGTATATTACACCCAGCGTGCATCTCCAAGTGTATTTATTTCCGTTAAAGGGTATGTTACACAAAGTGTGAAAATGCATGTGCTGAAAGCCTAATCCTATATATTTTTTCACACGCTACTGTGCATCTCAAAGTGTAAATCTGTCGGTAAAAGGATACCTTTCATCCAGGGCCTAAATACTAGGCCTACAATTGATATTCCCCTAAATCTGTGGTTACTGCTGTGCCTGGATTAGTGTAATACGGTACATAAATAAATAGGCAGATAGTGTTAGGTGCCTGTAAAAAAATTCCTGAATTTGAATTCAATACATTGGGCCAAATAATTTTTTTCTTATTGTGGTAAATGTTAACAATGAGGAAAACATCTAGTAAGGGATGCAGACATGGTTGTGGTGTTGTTAGTGGACCCTCTGGTGCTGGGAGAGGAAGTGGCCGTTCTGCCACAGCCACACGTCCTAGTGAACTAGCTACCTCAGGTCCCAGTACTCGCCAGAATTTTCAGCGTTATTTGGTGGGGCCCAATGCTGTTCTAAGGATGGTAAGGCCTGAGCAGGTACAGGCGCTAGTCAATTGGGTGGCCGACAGTGGATCCAGCACGTTCACAAAATTATCTCCCACCCAGTCTTCTGCAGAAAGCGCACAGCCAGCGCCTGAAAACCAAACCCATCAGTCTGTCACATCCCCCCATGCATTTCAGGGAAACTGTCTGAGCCTCAAGTTATGCAGCAGTCTCTTATGCTGTTTGAAGACTCTGCTGGCAGGGTTTTCCAAGGGAATCCACCTAGCCCTTCCCCAGTGGTGGAAGACATAGAATGCACTGATGCACAACCACTTTTTTTTCCTGATGATGAGGACATGGGAATGCCGCTTCATCGGAGTACGCACGTCTCTGATGATGACGAAACACAGGTGCCAACTGCTGCTTCTTTTTGCAGTGTGTAGACCGAACAGGAGGTCAGGGAGGAAGACTGTGTGGAAGACGATGCAGGGGACGATGAGGTCCTAGACCCCACATGGAATGAAGGTCATGCCACTGACTTTCATAGGTCAGAGGAAGAGGCAGTGGTGAGACCGAGCCAACAGCGTAGCAAAAGAGGGAGCAATGGGCAAAAGCAGAACAGCCGCCGCCAAGAGAGTTCGCCTGCTACTGGCCACCGCCACCAGGGAACGAGCATCCCAAAAAGGCAGCTTCAAAGTCTCTGTTTGGGTTTCTTGTTCGTACTTAAAATAAAGCTTGTTCAAAGACTGCAGCTCAGCCAATCAACGATGAGGTTAAGCTGTGGACACTCTGAAGCCATCACAGTCATGCCTAGTATCACAGTCATGCATAGGAGTGCGCTCTTTCACTCTATTTTAGGATCTTTGGCCTCTGTACAGTTCTTTATACCTGATGCTAACATAGACATGTAAGGCTGAGTTCACACTTGAGTTATGTGTGACTACATAAGTGAAGTATGCAGTGATTCTAAGAGCGATGCCTGTCATGTGCATGTCATTCAAACTCAAAGTATTATTTTACTACCACAGCAGACTCCCTATGTGTGAAACCATACTCAAGGAGAGGATTGTGGAACATCTAAAAACCCATGGGTTGATTGATAAAAAACAGCATGGGTTTACTTCAGGGAGATCATGTCAAACTAATCTTATTGACTTTTTTGATTGGGTGACTAAAATAATAGATGGCGGAGGTGCAGTAGACATCGCTTATCTGGACTTTAGTAAGGCTTTTGATACTGTCCCACATAGAAGGCTTATCAATAAACTGCAGTCTTTGAGCTTGGGCTCACATATTGTTGAATGGATTAGGCAGTGGCTGAAGGACAGAAAACAGAGGGTTGTAGTCAATGGAGAATATTCAGACCATGGTATTGTTACCAGTGGGGTACCTCAGGGATCTGTTCTGGGACCCATATTGTTTAATATCTTTATCAGCGAAATTGCAGAAGGCCTCAATGGTAAGGTGTGTCTTTTTGCTGATGACACAAAGATTTGTAACAGGGTTGATGTTCCTGGAGGGATACACCAAATGGAAAAGGATTTATGAAAACTAGAGTAATGGTCAAAAGTCTGGCAACTAAAATTTAATGTCGATAAGTGCAAGATAATGCACCTGGGGCGAAAAAACCCAAGAGCAGAATATAAAATCAGTGATACAGTACTAACCTCAGTATCTGAGGAAAGGGATTTAGGGTCATTATATCAGACGACCTAAAGGTGGGCAGACAATGTCATAGAGCAGCAGGTAATGCCAGCAGAATGCTTGGGTGTATAGGGAGAGGCATTAACAGTAGAAAGAGGGAGGCGCTCGTACCGCTCTACAGAGCACTAGGGAGACCTCATTGGGAGCATTGTGGGCAGTACTGGAGACCATATCTGCAGAAGGATATTGAAACTTTGGAGAGTTCAGAGAGCTACTAAACTAGTACATGGACTGCAGGACAAAACTTACCAGGAAAGGTTAAAGGACCTTAACATGTATAGCTTGGAAGTAAGAAGAGACAGAGGGATATGATAGAAACTTTTAAATACATAAAGGGAATCATCACGGTAAAGAGGAGAGAATATTTAAAAGAAGAAAAACTGCTACAAGAGGACATAGTTTTAAATTAGAGGGGCAAAGGTTTAAAAGTAATATCAGGAAGAATTACTTTACTGAGAGAGTAGTGGACGCATGGAATAGCCTTCCTGCAGAAGTGGTAGCTGCAAATACAGTGAAGGAGTTTAAGCATGCATGGGATAGGCATAAGGCCATCCTTCATATAAGATAGGGCCTGGGGCTATTCATAGTATTCAGCATATTGGGCAGACTAGATGGGCCAAATGGTTCTTATCTGCCGACACATTCTATGTTTCTATGTGTTACTACAAGGCACAGTGTTCTACACCACTATGAAGGCTCTCTGCAGCCGGAATAGCAGATTTTTATGCTATTGGTGCAAATAAATTCAGATCAAATTGAATATTTTGGGAAAATTCAGCAATCCTTTTGAAGCCCTGTAGCGCTTTCAGGGTCAAGTTCAGAACCCGTCGAACCCGAACATGCATTGGTCCGCCCATCACTAGTCATTATGTGTAAGGCCTGCTTTCTATTTCCGTCTACCAGATTCTACCTATTAGACAGTTATAGCAGCTTTTACTTTCTTTAACTTTTTTACTCAAGTATTTGACAAAGTTCAACTTTACCTGAAGAAACTTTGTTTAATCTCTTGACAACTAATTATCAGAAGTTTCCTGGAGCCCAGGAGACACATGAGGTCATGGTGATAACTTTCCACACTCCATTCCCTTTACTGTATGTGTGTGTATATATATGACCATGTGCCTGATCTGCTCACACACGATCTCTGCATTGTGAAGAGTCTGTATTTCTTTATTTATTGTTTTATTAATAACGGGAAGATGAAAAGAATTTCCAAGGAGACATCTGATGTAAGTACAGAATCAGTGTACATTTGTGTATTATTGCTAGTAGTAGTAATAGTAGTAGTATTACTAATAATCATGGTTTGTGTATATGATGCTGTCATCTTCAGTAACATTGTATACAATACTATAACCTCTTTTATAGATATAATATAGATATAATGATTACACATAGATATATGTAGATAGTGAAGAGAAGTAAAACCCAACTCTCGGCGGAGCTTCCAGTGCAGGATAAACCCTGTAAAATCGCTGCTGCTCCTCCAGTAGGACTCCTGCACATCTCACCATAGGCTCCATACATTTCTTCTCCTTCATCCTGTTCCAAATCCACTTGGTTTCTTCATCAAGTCTATTGTAAAATATGAACCGTCTCCATATTGTGTGCAAATGGCTTAAAGGAAGAACCAAGTCCCCCCCAATATATAAACTGTATTCTGTGTGCTCCTGGCTGCAGATCTCCACCGATCAGCAGCTTCTTCTGGTTATAATGTAGAGAAGAGATTATAAACTGCAGGGGGCTAAGAATTACTGCTGGATGGAAGTGCAGACTCCTAATAACATGTGCAGGATGTGACTGATGAGGTGTCCTCAGGTTCTACAGATTCCTTCTTCACATCAGCAGAAGAAGACGTCACAAAGACAGGGATTTATAGCCAGGAAATTGGAGAGAAAAGTTCACTGTGGACATTGCAATGTACAGGGTTTGGCCGGCCTTTGAAAAATGTACTAAAGTAGAGAAAATGCTAAAACATAAAAAATAACTGATACTTACCTGGTGAATCCTCCATGGCACAGCTCTGGTGGTCCTGACCAGTATTGTCAGTGATGATGTGCCATACATACAGATATGACCGCTGCAGCCGATCACTGGCCTCAGCGTTAATAAAGAAGACGGATAAAGTGATTGTCTGCAGCAGTCACACACTCATGGGATGTCATCACTGCCGGACAATTCATACCGACTGGTGGGGACCCCAGAACCGCATTTCTGGAGAGGACGAGTATAAGCTAATTTTTTAAAGATTGTCTTTGCTTTTACAACAATTTTTAAAAAGTCTATGGGGGGGCATTCACTATCAGATATACGGCAATTTACTGGAGAATATCTGTTGCAGATTGTGGCGCAAAGGTCATTTCCACAATCATGACAGGTCTAAAAAAAAAAGATGAGCGGGAAAGGAGCAGGCCCATCTGATTTACCATATTCTATGCCTGTTTGGTGTAGAAAATGGTGTAAATGTAAGTCACTTTGGAAGCTGTCTTACATTTAGACACTTTGGAAGCTGTCTTACATTTAGACACTTTGGAAGCTGTCTTACATTTAGACACTTTGGAAGCTGTCTTACATTTAGACACTTTGGAAGCTGTCTTACATTTAGACACTTTGGAAGCTGTCTTACATTTAGACACTTTGGAAGCTGTCCTATATTTAAACACTTTGGAAGCTCTCATAAATTTAGAGTCTTTGGAAGCTGTCCTATATTTAAACAAGTTGGAAGCTGTCTTACATTTATCCACTTTGGAAGCTGTCTTACATTTAGACAAGTTGGAAGCTGTCTTACATTTATCCACTTTGGAAGCTGTCTTACATTTAGACACTTTGGAGGCTGTCTTATATTTAGACACTTTGGAAGCGCTCATACATTTAGACACTTTGTAAGCTGTCTTACATTTAGACACTTTGGAAGCTGTCTTACATTTAGACACTTTGGATGCTGTCTTACATTTAGACACTTTGGAAGCTGTCTTACATTTAGACACTTTGGAAGCTGTCTTACATTTAGACACTTTGGAAGCTGTCTTACATTTAGACACTTTGGAAGCTGTCTTACATTTAGACACTTTGGAAGCTGTCTTACATTTAGACACTTTGGAAGCTGTCTTACATTTAGACACTTTGGAAGCTGTCTTACATTTAGACACTTTGGAAGCTCTCTTACATTTAGACACTTTGGAAGCTGTCTTACATTTAGACACTTTGGAAGCTGTCTTACATTTAGACACTTTGGAAGCTGTCTTACATTTAGACACTTTGGAAGCTGTCTTACATTTAGACACTTTGGAAGCTGTCTTACATTTAGACACTTTGGAAGCTGTCTTACATTTAGACACTTTGGAAGCTGTCTTACATTTAGACACTTTGGAAGCTGTCTTACATTTAGACACTTTGGAAGCTGTCTTACATTTAGACACTTTGGAAGCTGTCTTACATTTAGACACTTTGGAAGCTGTCTTACATTTAGACACTTTGGAAGCTGTCTTACATTTAGACACTTTGGAAGCTGTCTTACATTTAGACACTTTGGAAGCTGTCTTACATTTAGACACTTTGGAAGCTGTCTTACATTTAGACACTTTGGAAGCTGTCTTACATTTAGACACTTTGGAAGCTGTCTTACATTTAGACACTTTGGAAGCTGTCTTACATTTAGACACTTTGGAAGCTGTCTTACATTTAGACACTTTGGAAGCTGTCTTACATTTAGACACTTTGGAAGCTGTCTTACATTTAGACACTTTGGAAGCTGTCTTACATTTAGACACTTTGGAAGCTGTCTTACATTTAGACACTTTGGAAGCTGTCTTACATTTAGACACTTTGGAAGCTGTCTTACATTTAGACACTTTGGAAGCTGTCTTACATTTAGACACTTTGGAAGCTGTCTTACATTTAGACACTTTGGAAGCTGTCTTACATTTAGACACTTTGGAAGCTGTCTTACATTTAGACACTTTGGAAGCTGTCTTACATTTAGACACTTTGGAAGCTGTCTTACATTTAGACACTTTGGAAGCTGTCTTACATTTAGACACTTTGGAAGCTGTCTTACATTTAGACACTTTGGAAGCTGTCTTACATTTAGACACTTTGGAAGCTGTCTTACATTTAGACACTTTGGAAGCTGTCTTACATTTAGACACTTTGGAAGCTGTCTTACATTTAGACACTTTGGAAGCTGTCTTACATTTAGACACTTTGGAAGCTGTCTTACATTTAGACACTTTGGAAGCTGTCTTACATTTAGACACTTTGGAAGCTGTCTTACATTTAGACACTTTGGAAGCTGTCTTACATTTAGACACTTTGGAAGCTGTCTTACATTTAGACACTTTGGAAGCTGTCTTACATTTAGACACTTTGGAAGCTCTTTAACATTTAGACACTTTGGAAGCTCTCTTACATTTAGACACTTTGGAAGCTGTCTTACATTTAGACACTTTGGAAGCTGTCTTACATTTAGACACTTTGGAAGCTGTCTTACATTTAGACACTTTGGAAGCTGTCTTACATTTAGACACTTTGGAAGCTGTCTTACATTTAGACACTTTGGAAGCTGTCTTACATTTAGACACTTTGGAAGCTGTCTTACATTTAGACACTTTGGAAGCTGTCTTACATTTAGACACTTTGGAAGCTGTCTTACATTTAGACACTTTGGAAGCTGTCTTACATTTAGACACTTTGGAAGCTGTCTTACATTTAGACACTTTGGAAGCTGTCTTACATTTAGACACTTTGGAAGCTGTCTTACATTTAGACACTTTGAAAGCTGTCTTGCGTTTAGACCCTTTGAAGCTGTCTTACATTTAGACACTTTGGAAGCTCTCTTACATTTAGACAATTTGGAAGCTGTCTTACATTTAGACACTTTAAAAGCTGTCTTGCGTTTAGACCCTTTGGCAGCAGTCTTACATTTAGACACTTTGGAAGCTCTTTAACATTTAGACACTTTGGAAGCTGTCTTACATTTCGAGACTTTGGAAGCTGTCTTACATTTAGACACTTTGGAAGCTGTCTTACATTTAGACACTTTGAAAGCTGTCTTGCGTTTAGACCCTTTGAAGCTGTCTTACATTTAGACACTTTGGAAGCTCTCTTACATTTCGAGACTTTGGAAGTTGTCTTACAGTTAGACACTTTGGAAGCTGTCTTACAGTTAGACACTTTGGAAGCTGTCTTACATTTAGACACTTTGGAAGCTTTCTCGCACCATTTTGCAAGCAAGTTCAGTGAATTTTGTCTGCAATTGTGTTACGTTGTTCAGTTTTTTCCACGCGAGTGCAATGCGTTTTGATGAGTTTTTCACATATGTGATAAAAAACTGAAGTTTACAAACAACATCTCCTAGCAACCATCAGTGAAAAATGCATTGCTTCCACACTTGCTTCTGGATGCAATGCATTTTTCACTGAAGCCCAATTCACTTCTATTGGGCCAGGGCGGCGTGAAAATAGCAGAATATAGAATATGCTGCTTTTTCACGCAACACAGAACTGATGCGTGTAAATAAAAAACTCTTTATGAGGACCTTTCACTAAGATTTATGTAGTGAAATATTTACACTACCCTCCTGAGTGTCCCCCACTGACGTCCAGGCAACATTTCTTTTTTCAAAATAACCCCCCGTTCGTGCGCTTCGGTCCCTGTTAGTTTTCACATGCAGGGATTTCTTGTATGAGGAGGGGATTTGTCTATTGCCTGGCTGCGAGTTGAGCGCTATGATTGGCTGCGCTCGCAGCCAGGGAGAGGAAAACCACTCCCCAGGCAAAAGACAAGTCCCTGCCTAGTATAAGGAGTCTCCGCATGTGAAAACTAACAGGGACCAGAGCGCACGAACGGGGGGTTATTTTGAAAAAAGGAATGTTGCCATCAGCGGGCCGCCAAGGAAGGTAGTGTAAGTATCTCACTACCTAAATCTTAGTGAAAGGTCCTCTTTAAGTACACAGACCCATTGAAATGAATGGGTCAGGATTCAGTGTTAATCCTATGCGTTCACGTCACGCATTGCACCGCGCGGAAAGCTCGCTCATGTGAAAGTGGCCTAGTGATGAGTATCAGGTGCCATATTGAATTCTGCGATATTTCACGAATATTTAGCCAAATATTCCTCATATATTCGCTAATTTGTGAACTTGTTCTATTCGTGCAATGGTTTTGTATTGCGAAAAATCGTCATTGAAATATTTGAATATGGGTGTGGCTTAGTCTTGCGGGCCATTCCTTGCCTGCTTATTGCTTGTGGGCCAATGTGAGAAGGCTGCAATATCGCAGTCTGTAGTAAATTAGAATATTCTTTATTATTTAATTTATTTTAGCTTATGTGAAAAATCGGCAATGTAATTTACACGTTAATCAAGTAAGGGCGGGTTATAGACAACTTTTCTATTGATTGGCTTGCTAGAATTTACTAATAGGTTCAGATGAAAAAAAACAATATTCTAATTCACTACAGACTACAATATTGGCCCACAAGCAAGAACCAGGCAGGTAATGGGTTGAGATGAAAAAAATAAACAAATATTCGTTTTTACAGCTATATAATCACCATTTTCTAAATATTCCAGAATTCTTGAAGTGCAGATATTTAATATAAAAATTTGCGATGCATTAGACAATAAACAATTAACTGGTTGGTTCATCTCTAATTCATACACACTGCATCTATTATACCTCATATATCATATATCAGTACACAGCGGTATATACTATATATCTGTACTCACTGCATCTATTATACCTCATACCTCACATATCTTTACACTGCTGTATATACTATATATCTGTACACACTGCATCTAATATACCTGTTACCTCACATATCAGTACACTGCTGTATATACTATATATCTGTACATACTGCATCTATTATACCTCGTACCTCACATATCAGTACACAGCTGTATATACTATATATCTGTACACACTGCATCTATTATACCTCATATATCATATATCAGTACACAGCGGTATATACTATATATCTGTACTCACTGCATCTATTATACCTCATACCTCACATATCAGTACACTGCTGTATATACTATATATCTAAACACACTGCATCTATTACACCTCGTACCTCCAATATCAGTACACTGCTGTATATACTATATATCTGTACACACTACATCTATTGTACCTCATACCTCACATATCAGTACACTGCTGTATATACTATATATATGTACACACTGCATCTATTATACCTCATACCTCACATATTAGTTCACTGCTGTATATACTATATATCTGTACACACTGCATCTATTATACCGGTTACCTCACATATCAGTACACTGCTTTATATACTATATACCTGTACACTCTGCATCTATTATACCTCATACCTCACATATCAGTACACTGCTGTATATACTATATATCTGTACACACTGCATCTATTATACCTTCTACCTCACATATCAGTACACTGCTGAATATACTATATGTCTGTACACACTGCATCTAATATATGTGTTACCTCGCATATCAGTACACTGCTGTATATACTATATATCTGTACACACTGCATCTAATATATGTGTTACCTCACATATCAGTACACTGCTGTATATACTATATACCTGTACACACTTCGTCTATTATACCTCGTACCTCACATATCAGTACACTGCTGTAAATACTATATATCGGTACACACTGCATCTATACCTCGTACCTCCAATATCAGTACACTGCTGTATATACTATATATCTGTACACACTGCATCTATTATACCTGTTACCTCACATATCAGTACACTGCTGTATATACTATATATCTGTACACGCTGTATCTATTATACCTGTTACCTCACATATCAGTACACTGCTGTATATACTATATATATGTTCACACTGCATCTATTATACCTGTTACCTCACATATCAGTACACTGCTGTATATACTATATATCTGTACACACTGCATCTATTATACCTGTTACCTCACATATCAGTACACTGCTGTATATACTATATATCTGTACACACTGCATCTAATATACCTGTTACCTCACATATCAGTACACGGCGGTATATAGTATATATCTGTACACACTGCATCTATTATATCTGTTACCTCACATATTAGTACACTGCTTGGTATACTATTTGAGATGAGAGAATTGACAGGAAAAATTTGATTTGCCTGGAAGTCGAATTTCCTCGATCTTTGTGGTAGCAAATCATATTTTTTCTAAAATGGCTGCTACACGTGTTAATAAGAGGAAGAAAGAAGTCCAGGTATGACGGATCACCTATAACAATGTGCTGATAGCCAGTGAGCAGCTAGCTAGTCCCTGTGATGTCACAGCCCTATAAAATTCCTCCCCATGCCAGGTCTACGCCATTTTACAGTGAACTTAGTGCAGGGAGAGACGTTACAGGCACTAGGGACAGTGATTAGGAAAGACTTTATTCACCAAAAATTACTATTGACCACTTCAGGGAAAGATTATTCATATGGTAGGGAAAGGATAGGGAAACATCATCTACACTGTAGAGAGAGAGCAGGGACCAATAGGAGAGTGTACAGCCTGGGTAATAGGAGCTCTTCTATTACACCTTGCTGCACTAATTGGGGTTAAAAAGTGATCTATTACTACATATTCAGGGTGTTTGTATTCTTTCAGTAATTCTATTAATCTTTTCTTCTTTTCTTCTGTTATTGGGGTGAAAATGTGGTCAGATTATACAGAATTTGGGGAAGAGGGTGTGCGGGATTAAGAGTGTTTTATACATTATTCAATCTGTTAATCCTTAGTTGTGTAATTTGGGTGTAATCAATTCCTGGCTCTCTCCTCGCCAACTGAAAATCGGAACCATGGTCACCGACAATGGAAAGAACATCATGTTGGTGGTGCATCGAGGACAGCTGACCCATGCAACCTGCATTGCACACTTCTTTAATCTGTTTATAAAGTGGTTTGTTAAGTCTTTTACTCAACTGCAAGACATCCCGCAAATGGCCAGGAAACTTTCCATGCACTTTAGCCAAAGCAGAATAGTGTTCCCCTAATATGCGACGTTTCCACTCGTTGGAACTCCAACCTGCACACGTTGGACCTACTATATGAGCAAAGGAAGGCCATAAACTATTTATTGATGATGCAGGTGGACAGGAGTACTCCTCTGTGTAACTTTGTGGCAGCTCATGAGTTACCCCTGCCATTTGCTCAGGCCTTTTGAGGAGGTCACTTTATTCGTCAGTCGCCAGGACTATGGTATGAATAACTGAGGCAGATCCACCACCAGTGCAGGGCTTTATTAAGACCAACATCTAAAACGCCGTTTTCAATAAATGTGCCCCAACATTTTTAATTACATGCAATTACAAAAGTATTTAGATCCAGGTGCTGGTTTGAAAACTGTAGAATATTTTTTTGTGTGAGAACCTCTTTAACTTCTGGATTAACATCTATTCTGCTAACTTCTCTGTGCAAAGTCCTCTATTACTAATGTTGCCTCTGAGGTGTCCTGCAGAGTGACCTGCTTATACATGTCCTGTGCTGAGGCATCCATGAAGAGCAGACAGTCTCCACCCAACAGCTCTGAAAAAAAATTAGGATTGCAAATAGAAATACTACAAAAATGCCAGATACAAGTTATGTAATAGCCAGAAATAGGCTCCTTTCAAATGAACAAGTTTTCCATATGGGTGCAATGCTTGAATTGAATTGCACCCGCATTATATCCTGACCCATCCATTTCTATGGGTCTGTGTACATGAGCGCTGTTTTTCACATGTCATCTCTGCCTTTTGTGAAAATCTCAGCATGTTCTATATTCTGCATTTTTCCCTTAGAAGTGAATGGGGCTTCCGTGAAAAAAGCATTGCATCCAGAGGCAAACCATTTTTCACTGATAGTTGCTAGGGATATAGTTTATTATTCTACTCTTTTTTTTCATGCGCATGAAAAATGCACGAAAATTGATAGCATCCGCATGAAAAAAAAAAAAAAAAAACTGAAACACTGAATGCAATCGCAGACAAGACAGACTGCACTTGTGTTAAAAACCACAGTTTTTTTACTGAACAGATCCAGACACAGGGCCAGATTTATCATTACTCTTGCAGTTCACTCCACTTTCAAAGAAGGCGTATGTGTATTTGAGTCAAGTCAAATTTATCATGGGCTCTTTCAGAGGTTGATAAATCTGGTGTATTTCTGGTTCCTAGTTGTATTTTTGGCTTTGTCCTTGGAAAAGTCGCAACCTTAAAAAGTGATTTTGTCAAACATAAGCATGGTCATGAGGGAGTGAGTTTGCTCAATTTTTAGCGACTTTTGCTAATTATTTAAAAGTCGCAATAATAAATCTGTCTTGCAAGTGATTTACATACGACAAAACGCCCATAAACTTGGTTTTGGAGTGAGTGGCGTAAGTCTCCAAAAAGTCGCAAAAATTGCGCACTTGCCTTTTTGCGCAATTTTTTGCGACTTTTTCACTCCATTAAAGTGACTTTAGCTAATGATAAATCTGGCCCACAATCTGTATTGTTTTTGTGAAAGAAGCCATAGTGTTATATTGCATGAACACGCATGAAAAAATAACTGAAATAACAATTATACAAATGTTAGGTTCAGATTCAGAATACTTTAAAGATATTGTCTAAGATCATAACAAACTGGGGCAAAGGCAGGTAACAGTATAAAATAACAAAGGAAGCACCACAATGACAACTTGTGACCACTGTGGCCAATCACTGGCCTCAGCATTACTATTTCCTGCCTTTGCCCTAATCTGGTATCCTCCCAAAAATCTCAATTTGTAAGGGTGAGAGATTTAGGCTACCAACATATGGTTTATGCCCAATATGTAGTGGATGTCATAGTCTTATGCATACTATCTGATCTTAAAAAATAAATAAAAAAATGCAGCCTGGCTTAATGTTATTAGAGGTTTCCTCTAATTTCTTATTGTACTTGCAGACAAATCTAACTGTGGTCAGAGAGTTTCTCCTCTTAGGATTTCAAAGCAGCCAACTTTTAAGAAATCTTCTATTTCTTCTGTTCCTTGTTGTCTTTGTTGCCACAATATGTGGGAACCTCCTGATCATCATCCTGGTGTCCACCACCAAGAACCTCCACACCCCAATGTATTTCTACATCTCACAACTGTCCATCAGTGACATCTTATTATCCACAAATATTGTCCCCAACCTGCTCCACGTCCTACTGAATAATGGAGGAACCGTCAGTTTTATTGGTTGTATGACTCAGATTTATTTTTTTATTAGCACTGAAGGATTAGAGTGTTTTCTTCTCACTGTGATGTCTTATGACCGATATGTGGCCATCTGTAATCCCCTCCGTTACTCCTCTGTCATCACAAATAGATTTTGTGTTACATCAATCATTATTAGTTGGTTGATGGGTAATGTTTTTTCATTCATTGTTACGATAACATCATCAAAACTAAACTTTTGTGGGTCAAATATCATCGACCATTTACTCTGTGACCTTGTCCCCTTACTAGAGCTGTCCTGTTCTGACACCTTCTCTGTTCACTTGGAGATTTTTGTTTTGGCAATTCCATCTGTAATGGTCCCAACCTCAATCATTGTAGTGTCTTATATTTACATTGTTGTATCAGTATTGAGGATCCCATCCAGTACTGGTAGACAGAAAGCCTTCTCCACCTGCAGCTCCCACCTCATTGTGGTCTCCATATTTTACTGGACTATGTTTAGCGTTTATGTTTTCCCTAAGAGAGAACAAACTTGGGTCAGTAGTAAAATCCTCTCTCTCCTGTATACTGTATTTACTCCATTTATTAACCCCATTATATACAGTCTGAGGAATAAAGACATTAAGAAAGCCATACAGCAAACATTACATAAACACATATCCCGTAATAAACATTAATACAAATTTAGAGACATGAAAATCACTCTAAATTTTAATTGTTCAACCAATTTGATTTGAGGGCAAATTTACTCTACCCAAATCAAAAGTGCTCTAACTGGCCTGAACATTTTTGTATAACACTGGTCTCAAAGGACCCACATCCTCAAATTTTTTTTGTTTTGTTTCTCTTTCTCTCAGATTAAATAGACCTTTAAATATTGCCACAGGTGCACCTCAAATTAACTCAAGTGACATCAATTATCCTTTCAGAAGCTAAACCATAACATGATTTTATGGAATTTTCCAAGTTTTTTTTAAAGGCACAGTCAACTTGGTGCATGAAAACGTTTTGAGCTTTTGGGAGTGTGGTGAAAGAATTACAAGCTGAAATAAACTATTTTCTCTAATATTCTTCTGACATTTCACATTCTTGAAATCTAGAAGTGAATTAAACCTTGGGGTACACTACTTATAACCCTGGACCAGTATGATTAGGAATCATTGACCACAATTGTCCTGACACTGTCCTTCAGACAGTTTTCAATCCAATTACAAACTATACTTTCCAAGCCTATATACCTTACTTTACCTTTTAAATGTATATGAGGGACAGTATCAGAAGCCTTTACAAAATCTAACAACACTACATTCACAGTTGTCCCCTGTTCCCGGCTCCTACTCACCTTCTCTGTAAAAAAAACAAGTTTGTCACAACTCATGTCCATGGTGTAAGAGCTGATTGACCGAGGTTACAGTAACCACAAAGCCGATCACTTTCTAAAGTGCATTAAGCTGCAAATATTCTACTGGCTTTCTCTCCACCAAAACAATGGCCACAAGATTGTGTCCTCAGCATTAGACCACTGAGTGGTGATTGGCTGCAGTGGTAACATGCCATATACCAGTAAGTTCCCGTTGCAGTTTGTAAACAAGCAGCCCCATGATGCATGCACCACTTCCTTTTCATTACACTGCCCATCGTCACAGAAGTGCAGTGTAATGACCAGAGCCGTCTTTAATATTGATTGGACCCTGGGCAAGAATTTACTTGGGCCCCCTGGATCCCACCCTAGCATGCAATCACATTCTCCACCAGTGTTTGAGTATATCATAGCCAACCCACTGCTTTCCCATAGGGAAGCATTGGGAGGGTATTGCGCATGTGGGGCTTCATAGAGATGCTATGAATCAATGCATTTCTATGAGGAGTGTTTAGCGTGAATGCCATCGTTATACGTTTGACTATTAAGCACCTCTAGTGGCCGTCTGATGAGTCACCACTAGAGGTGTTTCCTGGCAGTAATGTAAATACTGCCTTTTTTTCTGAAAAGGAAGTGTTTACATTAAAAAGCTAGCAGAGACATGCTATAGACAACATAACTACTACGTTTAGCTGTTGTAGTTCTGGTGACTATAGTGTCCGTTAATTTAGTGAAGAAAAAAAGTGGGTGGACCAAACTCTATATCCACCCTCCCATCACTACAGAACATACAGGGTCATACAGCGCACATACCTCTTGCATCCAGTGACGTCTCATTTGATGTAGATGTTCTCTTTCTTCATCTTCTCTTTTCAGACCTTCACACCAGACCACCATTTTTCAGCCATTACTCGTTTCTGCAGTTGGACAAAAAAAAGATCTTAGTTTACTACTTTTCCATCCTCCTCCCATCTTCTGGAAAAAAATCATCATCCCCCCAATACTGTGCTGCTGTGTTCCGCAATACAATTCTGCAGAAACAGATAAACCCCTTGATAATACTAGTACTACACAGATAATGCCCCCTTCAATAATTATTGGCACATAGTGCCCTAAAATAACTGTGCCCAGCAAATAGTGCCACTGACACTCATTGTGTAAATATAACGTACCCCAAAAATAATTGTGGTAAGCTGATACTGTGCCAATGTGCCCCCACAGTAATAGTGCTCCCAAAAGTCCCACCAATAGTAATAATTTTCTGCTAGAGCACACATGGTAGTAATAGTGCTGCTACAGTGCCCCCAACATGTTCCCACTGTGCCTCCCATCAACCCTCATATGCCTCTCTTAGGGTCCCAGGTCCACTCTTCAGCCCCCATATGCCTCAATCAGCCCCCATATGCCTCCATCAGCCCCCATATGCCTCCATGAGGCTCCTTATGCCTCTATTCAGCCCCAATGGCTCTCTTCAGCCCCCAGATGACTCCCATCAGCTCTAATATGACCCCATATGCCTCCATCAGCCCCCATATGCCTCCATCAGCCCCCAGTGCCTCTCTTCAGCTCTCATATGCCTCCCATCAGCCCCCATATGCCTCACATCAGTCCCCATGTGCCTCTCTTAGGGTCGCAGGTCCACTCTTCAGCCCCCATATGCCTCCATCAGCCCCCATATGCCTCCATGAGGCTCCTTATGCCTCTATTCAGCCCCCAATGGCTCTCTTTAGCCCCCAGATGCCTCCCATCAGCTTTCATATGAGTGGGTCATATATGAGCTGATGGGAGGCATCTGGGGTCATATGGGAGCTGATGGGAGGCATATTTGGGCTGAAGAGAGCCACTGGGGGCTGATGGAGGCATATGGGGGCTGATATGCCTCCATCAGCCCCCATATGCCTCCATCAGCCCCCATATGCCTCCCATCAGCCCCCATATGCCTCCCATCAGTCCCCATGTGCCTCCATCAGTCCCCATGTGCCTCCATCAGTCCCCATGTGCCTCCATCAGTCCCCATGTGCCTTCATCAACTGGTGCAAACAGTGTGAGGTCACAGCGCGACTTCAAATGTGCGCAGCCTGCACAGCGGAGAGCCGAGGACCAAGAAGTGGTGATTATAGAACTTTCACTGCTTCCCGTTCCTTATTGAATTTTTGGGCAGTGGCCAGTGGGGCTCAAGAGGCAGCTGCCTTGGGCCCCCCAGGAGCAACTGGGCCCAGGGCAGCTGCCCCCTTTTGCCCCATGTTAAAGACGGCCCTGGTAATGACAAGTACTCGATCCATTCAAGTTAATTAACCAAGTACTTGTAATTACACTACACCACCACTAAAGAGGAGATGATTAGAGATGAGCAAATCGAAATTCACGAAGTGGAATTCGATTCGAATTTCAGGGAAAAAAAATCGATTTGCACCGAATCTGAATTTCATCATGCTTTGTGGTAACTAGAGATCAGCGAATCAAAGCTCATGAAGTGGAATTCGTTCCGAATTTCTGGAATTATTCTATTTGCACCAAATCCGATTTTTCTCATGCTTCGTAATACCGAAATCATATTTTTTTCCTTAAATGGCTACTGCACATTTAAGGATATGGAGCAAGGAACTCTGGGGAGGCGGGATCACCCATAATGCTATACCATCAGCAGCCAACCATGTGATGTCACAGCCCTACAAATACCCTCAGCCATCTAGGATTCTGCCATTTACCAATGTACTTAGTGCAGGGAGAGAGGTCAGCAGGTGCTAGGGACAGTGTTAGAAAAAACTTCATTGTTAGAGTTGAGCGAATACCTGGATGTTCGGGTTTCAGAAGTTCGGCCGAACTTCACGAAAATGTTCGGGATCCGAACTCGACCCGAACTTCACCCCGAACCCGAACCCCATTGAAGTCAATGGGGACCAGAACTTTTGGGCACTAAAAAGGCTTTAAAATAGCCCTGCAAAGGGTTAGAGGGCTGCAAAAGGCAGCAAAATGTAGGTAAATGCCCTGCAAACATATTTGAATAGGGAAGTGACTTAAAATAAAATACAATACAGAAAAGTAATAAATAAAGATTCTAAACTTGAGCCCAGGTGAGTGACAGTGGCACCTGTCACCCAGCAAACAGAGGATGTGGCAGCAACGCCACCACATCTGTCATTGTCACCAAGCATCTCCACCAAATCCCATGGAAGTGTTCAGCTATCAGCTGTCAATCTCCCAAACACTGGAGAGAAAAAGAAATAGAAAGTCCCCCCCCCACCCACCCACCCACCCACCCATGGCTCTGAATGCCTTATTTCAAACTTCCTGGTCCTTTGAAATGCTGTCCTTCTGACTGGTGGACAGTTTTAAAAACCTTATTTTGGTGGCTGTCCCATAGTACGTGTATCCCAGCCGCCGCTACTTTTGCAGGTGAGCCATCCCTTCCCTGCACAACCAAGTGGCGGACAAAATCAAGTGTGCACTGCGCAACGCTATCTGTGGCAACGTCCACATAACCAACAACACAGTGGGTAAATGTAGCGGCTGGCCCAAAGGCGGATAGCATTTTTGCCAATGTCCTTCTGCCCCCAAGGATTGCTGGGCATTTCTCTTTGTATCCTGTTACCTCCTGCTCCTCCTCCTACTCGGCTTCCTCCTAATCTACCTCCTCCTCATCCACTCAGCATAACACCTTCACCACCCACAGCAGCACAGCCAGGGGAAACAGTATCTTGCCGATAAATAAGGCATTTCATTTGTACCCTTTAATCTAAGGTTAGTTGCCTGCCAGTGTGTGTCAGGCCCACTTCCATTGACTGTAGTGTGCCCACCAGTCATACCGGGTGGCACAGTACCTTGCACGCATATTACCACTAATAAAAAAAAAATGACAGGCAGAGGCAGGCCACCCCACAGGGGCCGTCATGGTGCTGTGATTTCCTTTGGACCTAGAATAATGCTCAGTGTTCTGAGGCCACATACCCTGAACTCGAAAAATTCTGAGGACATAGTTGACTGGCTTACAAAGGACACCCAATCTAATACAGCTTCCGCTCGGAACCTGGACTCACCATCCTCCTCCACCTCAGCTTCGGGCACCTCTCAAGTTACCACTCCCCCGCCTGCCACCACCACCACCACCAGCACCACAGCCGCTTCACTTGATCAGTCAGAGGAGTTATATACACATTAGTTGGAAGAAATAAGTGATGCGCAACCATTATTGTCAGAGGATGTAGATAACAGGGATGTGTCTCAGTCAGGCAGCATTACACACATGGACCTACTGTGTGATGATGATGATGTTGTACCCGCTGCTGCTTCCTTTGCTTAACTGTCAGATACAAGTGAAGAGGTTGATGATGACGATGTGTCCGTGGATGTCACGTGGGTGCCCACTTGAAGAGAAGAAGAACAGGGGGAAAGTTCAGATGGGGAGACAGAGAGGAGGAGGAGACGAGGAAGCAGGGGGAGGTCGTCACAAGGCGCTAGTGGCACAGTCAGACAGCATGTATCGGCACCTGGGGTCAGCCAGACAGCACGCCAATCAACGCATGCTGTTGCCACCACCAGAATGCCATCATTGCAAAGCTCAGCAGTGTGGCATTTTTTTTGTGTGTCTGCCTCTGATAACAGCGATGCCATTTGCAACCTGTGCCAAAAGAAACTGAGTCGTAGGAAGTCCAACACCCACCTAGGTACAACTGCTTTGCGAAGGCACATGATCTCACATCACAAACGCCTATGGGATCAACACATGAGTACAAGCAGCACACAAACTCAAAGCCACGAGGCTCCTCCTGGTCCAGCATCTTCAGCTGCGTCAACCACTGCTGCCCTCCCTGCCTCCTCTCAACCACCCGCCACTCTGCCTCTCACCTTCAGCAGTTTCTGCTCATCTGCCCACAGTCAGGTGTCTGTTAAGGAAATGTTTGAGCGTAAGAAGCCAATGTCACAGAGTCACCCCCTTGCCTTGTCATGAGTGTGTCAACTATTGACAACAACACTTTGCGGTTGTTTGTGGTGCGTTAAAACGAGAGTTTGGTCTGTCACTGTGAAGCGGGCGTTACCCTTACACTACCTGATCAATACAACATCATACCTGATCGTATACACACACTGGATGTTTTAAAGCACGTTATTCCAAACAATTTAGGAATGTTAGGTGATTTATGCCCTTTATGGATTAAAGCTAGACTCTGCGTCAACTACGTAATTTTCCATGGGAGTTTTGCCATGGATCCCCCTCCGGCATGCCACAGTCCAGGTGTTAGTCCTCTTGAAACAACTTTTCCATCACTATTGTGGCCAGAAACAGTCCCTGTGGGTTTTAAAATTTGCCTGCCTATTGAAGTCTATTGCAGTTCACCCGTTCGCAAACATTTGCGGAAGCTCGCGTTTGGCGTTCGCGAATGGAAAATTTTATGTTCGCGACATCACTATTGGTTGGTGCCACTGAGCCTGCAGCCCGGCCTGGTGTTGTGCTCTAATGGGCGAAATATACTAGCAGGTCTGGGCCTAGCCGGTTTGACACACATCCCCTGCCTGCCACATGTGCTGAATTTGGGGTGCAGAAATTCCTAAACACCAGACAGTGAAAATCAATTCAGTTATTCGAACACACACAACACCCCCCCCCTTTCACTCAAACCATTAACAAACTATTAACAAATTTGCTTAAAAACATATTAAAATAACTATAATGCAGCTAAATTAACCATATAAAGAAACAAAACTATAAACACGCCTTATCCTTAACTTGAGGCCAACCAAATACAAGTGGCTCGGAGGGTGGGTATATGCACCAACATAGGCCCTGGCCTGGAACACAATTGTCCAGCCAGGGCACAGTTCTGGAGGATGAGGAAGAGGAGTAGGAGGAACGCTGGGGGATACAGAGGACACAGACAATGTACCTCCCTTAAAAGAGGATAGCTTGTCCTTGCCTCTGGGCAGCCTGGCAGACATGAGCGACAATATGCTGCAGTGCATGTGCAACGACCGCCCAGTTACTGCCACATTCTAACTTGTGCTGATTACTGGGTGGCCACCCTGCTGCATCCCTGTTACAATGACAACGTGCTGTCCATAATTCCCTCATTGGAGTGTGATAGGAAGGTGAGCTCGCTAGTAGATACGCTGCTGATGGCATTCACACCTGACACCAGGGACTCAGTGGAAGCACAAGGTGAAGGCAGAGGGGGGGGGGGAGGAAGAATTTGCCAATGCAGCTGGGTCACCAGCACCACCTCAGAAGGCAGGGTTAGCATGGGCAAAATGTGGAAAAGATTTGTCATCACGCCACAACAACCAGCACCACCAGCAGATCTAGAACATCTTAGCAGGAGGGAGCATTTCAACAACATGGTGGAACAGTACACGTACTGACTGATGGGTCTGCCTAGGGGAAAAGCTACAGGGGAAGCAGGGGAAGCAACTGCTTGGGGCCGTGACCTAGAAAGGGCCCATCCAGGAGGAGGAGGAAGACTAACAGTATTATGCAATAAAATTATATACAGTGGCAGTATAGACAGTAGAGAAAGCGAATGGAACAGCTGCTGGGCCTGGTCTGAGAGATTGATCTTTAGTAGTCAGTGGCATGGCAGCATGAAAGGAAGGGGTTGGCTCAAAAATTACTGGGGGAGGGGGGCCCCATTCAAAAATTTGCTGTGGCGCCCAATAATTTCTAGCTACGCCACTGGGTCTGCCCCATTCAACTTCTGGGTCATCAAATTGGGCACATGTCCTGAGGTTGCTCTTTACGTCTTAGAGGTGCTGGCCTACCCTGCAGCCACTGTATTGTCTGAACGTGTGTTTAGCATGGCTGGTGGCATTATCACAGACAAGCGCAGCCGCCTGTCCGCAGACAATGTGGGCAAGCTTTCGTTTATTAAAAAGAACCAGACATAGATCCCACAGGACTTGTTTGTACCTTATGCAGAATAGACATGTATACCAGCCTCACCCAACCACTGTTATACTACCGTGCACTTACACTTTGTTTTATTTTTTATATTTTCCCAATGTTTTGGGGTCTACACTAATTAATTTAAAAAAATAAGAAATAAAAAAACAATTATTGGCGACTACCTTTGGCTTCACAGCCCAAAAAGGCTTTATTTCATGCAAGAATGTAACCGCCAATTGTAAGTTCCCTGTCAGTTATGCAGTGCAGGGTTTTGTACCTGGCAAAAATGGTAATACTTCACTCAACAATTTAAAATATATCCTTTGCCGGACACTATTAAACTTAGCCAGCCACAGCTGAATCCACTGATTTACGGTGTTGGTATCTTGGCAATTGAATTTCACCCCAGAACAAAATATATCCTTTGGCGGACACTATTATACTTTGCCAGCCACTGCTGGGACACCATATTTAGGGGATAGTGATGAGCGGCAGGTGCCATATTCGATTTCGACGAAATTCGCGAATATTCGAAAGAATATTCGTTTCATATTCGTCGAAATCGAATATTCGTCATTATTCTAGTTATCGCGATTAATATGCGATTTAAATAATCGCGTATTGCGATTTTATCTTAGGCTACTTTCCTATTGGTTTCATATCTAGAATTATAGCAAAGATGACGAATATGACGAATGTATTCGTCATATTCCTCAAAACGAAGATAACGAAGTATTCTACATCTTCGTTTTAGCAACCTATTCGTCAACTTCGCTAATTCTAGCAATCAAATAGGAGGGTTGACTATAGAGACAACTGTGTTTAATTCGCTATGCGATTATATAATTTTTTTTTTACTGAATGGAATAATTATAATAATTATCAAGTAATATAATTATTCTATAAAAAAAATAATAATAATTGCATAGCGAATTAAACACAGCTGTCTCTATAGTCAACCCTCCTATTTGATTGCTAGAATTAGCGAAGTTGACGAATAGGTTGCTAAAACGAAGATGTAGAATACTTTGTTATCTTCGTTTTGAGGGATAAGATGAATACATTCGTCATATTTGCTAATACTACCAAGCCAACCATAGTAAACCAGGTCTAAGTAGAAATCGCAATGCGATTAATTCAAGTTATATTAATCGCATTGCGATTTCAACTTAGAGCTGGGTTTATAATGGGTCAGCTTGCTAGAATTAACGAAGTTAACGAATATGGAATATAGCAGCAGTGCTAAGTTGAAATCGCAATGCGATTAATTTAACTTGAAGTAATCGCATTGCGATTTCAACTTAGCACTGCTAGTGCTTTATTCCATATTCGTTAATTCTAGCCTATGTAAGATAGCAGTGCTAAGTTGTTATCGCAATGCGATTAATATAACTTGAATTAATCGCATTACGATTTCAACGTAATTCCTCAAATCCGACAGTACATTTTAGTATATGGAGACGTTCCCATGGTGATGGGGACGCTCCATGAGCACGGAAGTCGGCAGAAGCGGCAACGGGCACTGACTAGAGCAGCCAGGAAGCCAGGAATCCTCAGGACAGGTAAGAACTACTTTTGGGAAGTGGGAAAGAAAAAAAATATAACTAAAAAAAACAAAAAAAAAGAATATTCGAAATAGCGAATTTATAGCGCTATATTCGAAATATTCACGAAGTGCCGATATTCGCTAAAAATTAGCTATTCGAATATTCGCGCTCAACACTATTAGGGTATTGCTATTTTGGCAATTGAATTTCACCACAGAAAAAAATCTATCCTTTGCCAGACAGCAGACAGTATTATACTTGGCTAGCCACAGCTGGAACACCAGATTTAGGGGATTGGTATTTTGGCAATTGAATTTAACCCCTTAATAAAATTTAGAAATTTCTATCTTGAGTTTCTAGGGGTGACAATTAGCACAGCCAAGCCCCTGATGTAGGATATAGCAAAAAAAAACTAGTATTGATGTATTGATGGACTTGGTGGCAGCTTGTGCTGGTGCACCACAAGACACAAAATGGCCACCGATCACCCCAGAAAAAAAGTGACAGAAAAACGCTCTGTGCAGCCTAAAAACCAGTGAGCAATTAACAAGCAGAAGTTGAATGTTTCACAGCTGTAGATCAATCAGTTCATTAGGTGTTTTTGCTAAGTTTTCCCTGCCTAATCTCGCCCTCACAGCAGCTGCGTCCTATCCTTACACTAATCAGAGCAGTGTGACAGGTGGCGCTACGTGACTCCAGCTTAAATAAATAGAGGCTGGGTCACATGCTGCACTTGGCCAATCACAGCCATGCCATTATTAGGCATGGCTGTGATGGCTTCTTAGGGCAAGAAGTAAAACACTTCGCTGATTGGCTGCTGTGCAGCCCTTCAGAAAACGGGAAGAAATCGATGAACAACTAACCCAACCGCAAACTTTTTTGAAAATGTTTGGGTCCGGGTCCATGTCCCGAACACCGCAAAATTCGGTACGAACATGAACTATACTGTTCGGGTTCGCTCAACTCTATTCATTGTGCTAAAAAAAAATGAAAGTTCAGTGAAAGATTATTCAAGGTGTAGAGAAAGGATAGGGAGGAATTATTCCACAGCATTTATGTAGAACAGGGTTCAGTAGGGGGGGTTACAGCCTGGGTTATAAGAACAATCCTGTTATACCTTGCTGCACTGACTGGGGATCCAATTTGCCATTATACAGCTCTGTATTTCCTGCAAACTTTTCTTGTTATTAGGGAGTAAGTGCTGTTTGGGACAGCCATTAACACGGTTTATTACAAGGAAATATTTCTACAGTATGTCTTATTTGGCCTTGTGTGTTGCACTTATGTTCTAAAACATTTTTTGGCTTGTATTAGTGGGAAAAAAAGGCTTATTAGTCGTTACGTGGTAAAGTGCAAAAATTACAGCCTTTTTGTCGTGTATTAGTGGCAAATGTAAAATATATTTTCCGTTCTGCGGTACAGTTATAGGTTCTAAAGCCTTTTGTGGCGTATATTAGTGGCAAAAGTAAAATATATTTGCTGTTCTGCGGTGCAGTTATATATTCTAAAGCCAATTTTTTGCCCAAATAGTCGCAAAATATCGCGAATTCGAATATTGTCCCTGCAGCTCATCACTAATGATATGTGATAAGTAGGTTATGTAAGGAGAGCTAGGGATCGGGGGGTATGACTCTCATAGCACTTTTCTGCTTCAATTTTACCATTGTCGATACTTGTGTGTAGTATGTCTTTATACGAGACACGATAAAGATGTTTTTGTACTGCATATGTGGCGTTTGTAATTCGGCTTTGTAGATATGTTTCCACATATGACTATTTGTTATTTGGTGTTTTTGTTTGGTTTTCTAATAATATATCAGACAGAGAAGTGCCAGGCCGTGCATAGGGGGGTGGCAGAGGCCTAAATGTTTCTGGCACAGGTCATAGCATAGTAAGTAGCCGTGGCAGCAGAGGACACTTTGAGAGGCCTGAGCTCCCAGTATCAGCTAGTGGTCCTGTCTTGACCAGCAACCCAGCGGTTCTTGAATGGTTGTCTCTATCTTACACTTTGTCGCAAGTGACATCAGACACCCCCAGCCAAGAGTCGGTGGGTTCATCAGACACAACCATTAGTTGGCATGGCCCTGTGCCTTCACCTGTTCCCTCAGCCAGAGAAGTATTGTATGCTGTGGGCCCAGCTCCACTATACAGTGAGGACGAGCTACTATAACACAGTCAGCAACTACTGGCAATCCAAGAAGTGGAGGAGACATCCACCGTTTTCTCCACAAGGTGGGCAAGTAGTTATGAGGAGAGTGGCATGGGAGCTGATGTTGCAAGCTGTCAGGCTCCTGACCCAGTGACATGCAGACAATTCTCACTGATGATGATGTAGCTATTCACACTTGGAAGTCAGGAGAATTAAGGGCTTCATCATCATCGGGAGAAAAGCGTGGCAGCATGCCAGTGAGGCAGCGGCGGAGCCAGCAAGTCGCTAGCGTGGCCGGGAGTCAGCAGGATGGCAGAAGTGGGAGGTCGGTAAGTGCCCGGGTAAGACCACTTTCTTTGCAGGAGCCTACCTGCCAGGAAAGTAGCGGTGCAGGGGTTCACAGCAGCAGTGGTAGTAGTCAGTCAGTGCGGAGTGTTGGGGGTAAAATAACCTACTCTGCAGTGTGGCAGTTTTCTGTTAAGCCACCGGAGGAGGTGAACATGCCCATATGTAGAATCTGTGAGCAGAAGGTGAAGCGTGGCCACGGCCCTGCACTAACATGCAGCGTCACCACAAAGAGGCCTAGGAGAAACTTTGCTCCAATGTTGTGGTCCCATGCCACAGCAACGGCTGCATCACCCACTTGCATGCACCCAATTTCATGCAGTCAAGGCTCCACCACCTTTGGCGAAGGTAGGTGAGGTGGTTGATGTCCTTCCCATCATCTGCTGGTCCTGATGCTCCTGCTCCTCCTACTCCTCGTCAGCCATTCCTTGGCAATTGATCCCCTAAGCGATTGTCAAGAGACAACAGTATGTGTGCACTCATCAGCACAGAAGCTGAACGTGCTGAATGTGCTCCTGGCCAAGTTGCTGGTGCTCCAGTCCCTCACTTCCCAAGTGGTGGACTCTGCACCTTTCAGAGAATTGATGATTTGTGCCAAGCCGAGGTAGGGAGTCGCAAGCCGTCATTTTTTGCGAAAAAGGCAGTACCAACCCTTCACAAATATGTAGAACAGAAGATGGGCAAGTCCTTGAGCCTGTCAGTGTCTGCCAAAGTGCACGGCCATGCCACTATGTGGAGCTGTAACTACAGTCAGAGACACGCAATTGATCCTGTGACAATGTCCGCCTTTGCCTCCTCATCCTCCTCTGTGTCCTCAGCCTCCACTGCAGGGACAATTCACAGTGTCCCTCCAGCATACTACATGTGCAGGCATGGCGGTGTCATGCAGTTCTGCACCTCGTTTGCCTGGGCGAACTGAGTCACAGAGGGGAGGTTCCATGTCCTTCAGCAAGAAATCTAATCCTGTCTTTCTCCACGACAACTAAAAATCGGAACCATGGTGCCTGACAACTGGAAGAACATGATGGTGTCGGCGATGCGTCAAGGAAGGCTGAGCCATACTCCCTGCATAGCATGTGTTCAATCTGGTTGTCAAGCGGTTTCTGAAGTCTACCACCCATCTGCATGACATCCTAAAAATGGCCAGGAAACTTTGCATGCACTTTAGCCACTCATACACTGCACAGCACATCTTCCTTGAGCTGCAGCGGCAGAACGGCATCCCACAACATAGGCTGATATGCGACGTTTCCACCCAATTCCACCCTCCATATTTTGGGCCGACTATACGAACACAGAAAGGCCATAAACGATTTCTTGATGATCCAAGTGGACAGTACTCTGTGTAACTTTGATGTCAGACAGTGGCAGCTCATGCGTGACAACTGCCATTTTCTCAGGCCCTTTGAGGACGCCACGTTATTTGTCAGTCGCTACATGGACTACAGGACTACAGGATGAGCAATGTAATTCCACTGCTTTATGTTCTGGAACAGATGCTGGTAAATCTGGCTGGTCAGGGGACTGGAGTCTTGGTGCCTACATCTGATGGCAACATTAGCCCTGTGTGGGATGAACTGGAGGAGGAGGAGGATGAGGAGGAGGACATTGGAGCACAAGCAATGTGTAGCGAAATGAGTGTTTATTTTACACAGGCGACAGGAGGGGAGGAGCAGGAGCAGTCAGAGGAGCTACAGGGAGAGGAGGAAGATGAAGCAGATGACCCAGACACACAGTGGGAGTATGCAGTGGAGATGGAGGCAGGGAGTCCCTCCGAGTCACTTGCACAAATGGCCCGGTGCATGCTCACTTGCTTGCGTAGTGACAGCCGTCAACAGGCTCTAGGGACAGAGTTAGAAAATACTTTAAAACTTTATTTTGCTGTATGAAAGTTCTGAGAAATCATTCCAAGAAGATTAGGGTTCAGTAGGGGAGTTTACAGCCTATTACACCTTGCTGCACTGACTGGGGATCCAAACTGCCATTATACAGCTCTGTAATTCCAGCAAATTGTTATTTTTATTGGGGTGCTAGTGAGGTTTGATACAGGCATTAATAGGGTTTATTACAAGGAAATATTTCTATGTAGGTCTTATTTGCCCTTGTGCGGTGCAGTTATATTTTAATATATAAAGCATCTTGTGGCCTGTATTAGTGGGAAAAAAACGGCCATTGTGTGGTGAAATGAGAAAATTGCAGCCCTTTTTGGAGTGTATTAGTGGCAAAAAAATGATATATTATTTGCTGTTCAGCAGTGCAGTTATTAGTAATGAGTGAGCACCAAAGTATTCGGGTGTTCGGCCCGAATACATTGCTATATTCGTGCGCTCGGCAGAGCACCCAAGTATAATGGAAGTCAATGGGAAACAATCAGGCACCCCCTGCTCGGATGAGGGGAGGGGAGGGTGCCTGGTCCATTGGAAAGGGACATAAACACCACCGAAATGGATCTGGAACAGCATGGGGACAATGTCTGGATGCATCTTGCGCTCCCAGGTCACTGATGGGAACCATGTTGTCCGAGTTGTACGCCACTTTTACAGACTGACAAAAATAGATCTGACGCATTATATGTAAGTGCCTGCAGGTTAGCTGACCCTCTAAAACATTATATGCTAGTGCATGCTGTTCAGCTGACCCTATAAATTTTTTTTTGTTGAGGGCCTGCAGATGAGCTGACCCTATAAAAAAGAGTGGAGGGAATATATATAGTCTGAATGAGGAGGAGGAGGTGGAAGAGGAGGAGGAGAAAACAAGATTCAACCATATACTTTTTCTTGTGGTGGAAAACGCGCATGGGAATACACTACAGTAGACTGAGTACATTATAAATAATAGATTGAAATTGCATTTTTGTTTGTTCCTCATTAGCTCAGCATTTCTCTGGTGGAGTGGAGAAGTCAGGTGCAATCCAGGCCTTGTTCATTTTCATCTGAGTCAACCTGTCAGCATTGTCAGTGTACAACCGGAAACGCTTATCTGTTATAATGCCACCAGCAGCGCTAAATACTCGCTCATCAAAACTCTGGAGGGAGTGAAGGCCAGCACCTCCAAAGCGTAGAGCGCAAGTTCATGCCACGTGACCAGCTTGGGCACCCAGTAGTTGTAAGGCACTGAGGGATCATTTAGGACGCTGACACTGTCTGCGATGTATTCCTTCATCATCTTCCAAAACGTTTCCCTCCTTGTAGCACTAGGCCGCGCTTCAGGGTGAGGTTGCTAGCGGGGTGTCATGAAAGTGTCCCATGCCTTGGAGAGTGTTGCCCTGCCTTTGTTGGAACTGCTCTGTGTTCCCCTTGTTTCCCTTCCTCGGATGCACAAGGATCTATGGACTCTGCCGGCCACATTGTCAGGTGGAAAATCATCCTCTCCACCACAGGAATGAGAGATGAGAAGTTCTCTTTGTAGAGGGGCTTTAGAAGGGTGAACACCCAGTAATCCATGTTATCTAAAATGCGTATAATACGAGGGTCGCGGGAAAGGCAGCCTAACATGAAGTCAGCCATGTGTGCCAGAGTACCAACAGACAAGAAGTCAATGTCAACATCAGAACGACTCTCCATCTCCTCATCCTCCTCTTCTGCCCATCCACACTGAACAGATCAAATTAAAGTTCCATGGGTACTAGCCTCTGTAGCAGAGGCAACTGTCTCCAGCTCCTCCCTCCTCTTGATGGTCCAATTTGTGCTGAGAAGACGAAGTGTGGGTGGTCTGGATATCACCCTTTCTAATGTCCTCCCCATTTCCTCATCTGCCACATTCAAAGCATCCTCCATAATTGTGAGCAGTAATCGTTTGAGAAGACACAGCAGTGGGATGGTTACACTGATAATATCGTTATCACCACTAACCATCTGGGTGGATTCATCAGAGGTCTGACATCAATGCCCACTCCTCGCTTGTGAATAGTGGCAATTGACTGGAAAGGCGATGACCATGTTGCAGCTGGTATTCCACAACTGCCCTCTGCTACTCAGAAGGCCTGGCCAACATGTAGAAAGTAGAGTTTGAGCACGTGCTCATGTTGCACAACAGTTGGTGAGCTGGAAGCCGCAAGCTCTGCTGAAGAAATGGTCACACAAGCAGCGCACCTTTACTAGTAGCTCTGCCAATTTGGGGTAGGTTTTTATAAGCCGCTGAACCACTAAGTTTAAGACGTGGGCTAGGCATGGAATGTGTGTCAGTTTGCCGAGCTCCAAAGCCACCACCAAGTTACAGCAATTGTCAGACACAACCATGCCTGTTTATAGGTTGAGAGGCGAGAGCCACAGCTTGGTATGCTCCCTTATACCCTGCCACAGCTATGTGTTGGTGTGCGGTTTGTCACCTTAGCAGATTAGCTTCAGCATGGCCTGTTAATGCTTACCCACAGACTGAGGGCTGACTGCTGTTGGTGGTGGAAGTGGAAGGGGAGGCAGCGGAGGAGGAGAAGTGGGGGTTGGGGCCAGTAACATAGCTGCTGGCGGAGATCCTGATGGACGTATTGCCCGCAATTCTGGGAGGGGTAGCACCTGAACCATCCCAGGGTACGACTCACTCCCGGCCTCCACAACATTCACCCAGGCAAATGTAGCATACCTGACCACTAGCACTTGTCCATGTGTCCATGGTGAAGTGGACTTTTCAGTAAGTTTGTTGGTCAGGGCACGGGTGATGTTCTGGGACACATGCTGGTGTAAGGCGGGCACGGCACAAAATAGTGGCGACTGGAAACTGCGTACCGAGGGATGGCCGCCGACATCAGGATGCGGAAGGCCTCAGTGTCCACAAGCCTAAGTGGCAACATTTTAAAGGCCAGTAATTTTGATAGTTGCGCATTTAGTGCTATGGCCTATGGGTGGGTGGGTATTTGCGCTTGCGTTCAAATGCCTGTGTTATCGACATTTGGCTGCTGCGCTGGGACAGGGAAGTGGATGTTGTTGCTGATGGTTCATGCTAAGGTCCAGGTGCAGGGCGAGGGGCATCAGGGCCTGCACCATCAACAGGGGATTGGCCAGCAGTGTGCAACACAAGGGAAGAGACAGTGGTGTGACCCGCAGACCTAGATTGTGGTGTTCGGCCCACTTATTAGGGTGCTTGGATGCCATGTGGCGGATCATGCTGGTGGTGGTGAGGTTGCTAGTGTTCACGCCCCAGCTCATTTTGGTACAGCACAGGTTGCAAACTACGACTCTTCTGTCATCTGCGCTTTCCCCAATAAAAGTTCCATACTGCGAAACACCTACCCCTTGGCAAGGTAGATTTACGCATGGGGGTGCGCCATATAATGGTTGCAGGCCTGTTTGGTGTGGGCCGACTTCTCCCTTTTGCAACCCCACTGCCTCTTCCAGACTGTTGCGGTGTTGCAGATTCCTCCCCCCTCTGTACTGCTGTCCACGCTCGGATTTTCACCTTCCCATGTTGGGTCATTGACTTTATCGTCCACCATAAACTCTTACACATCCTCACTCTGCTCATCCTCCTGACTTGACCTAAGCACCACCTCAGTTATTGGCAACTGTGTCTCATCATAATCCACCTCATGAACGAATGATTGCCATTCACCACCGTCATCTTCTTGAGACTTTGAAGGCTCAAGAGGTTGGGAATCAGGGCACAATATCTCAGGTACCTCTTCAAGCATGCTGGGCACGAGGGCCAAATCAAATAGTTGCGCTGGAAAGAGATCCTAGTAATATCCGAGTGTGGGATCACTTGCTTGGTGGGAGGAAGGATATGCATAGTGAGGATTCGGTTGACCAGACTCTTGGCTACAGAGACTGGACGAGAGGATGGTGCTTAACCAACTGGAAGCATTATCTTCAGCAATCCAACCGACCTACTGTTTGCACTGGTCCTACTTGGACAGTGTTGTCCTTCGCCGCCCAGCTAAGCAGTATTGGTTACAGAACACCATAGATTATGGACACTAGATGTGGCCCAGATTATTAAAGACACAGTCTGCAGATTGATTTACAGTATAAGTCACTAATAGGTATAAGATAAAAATACCTTGCTGCTGTCAAACACACACAGTAGTCCTTGAAAGGCACTCTGGGGTCATTGAAAAGCTTTTGGTAGTAAAAACAGCAAGTGTCTCTCCCTGCACTATCTGTCCCTTCCTTAGCACTGTCCCTGAGACTGCAGGAGGTACAGTAAATAGATTGCTGCTCTAAAACACACACTCACACAGTAGTCCTTAATAGAACTTTGGGTCTTGCAAAAGCCTTCTCTGAATTAAAACTTTGAAAATCGCTTCCTACACCGACTTTCCCTTCCTATGCTCTGCTCTCCCTGTCTACGTCTGATCCAAAGATGCGTCATCGGGTGCGATATAACCTCCGATGACGCGTTCCGGCCAGCCAATCATTGTAATGCCAGCAGCAAACATGGCTACTGGCATTACAGTGAGGGCAGTACTTATCTGCACCTTTATTGACTGCTTAAAACCTGCGAAATGTGTGGGGCGGAGACTTGAGCATTTCGCTTGATCACATGCAGAGTACCATCATGTGCCAAGCAGAACAGATATTCGGCCGAGCATGCGCGCTCATTACTAGCAGCTATATGTTCTAAAACCTTTATTGTTGTGTATCAGTGGGAAAAGAACAATATATTTGTCGGTTAGTGGTGCAGTTATATGTTCTAAAAGCCTTTTGTGGCGTCTATAAGGGAAAAAAGTAAGGGCTTATTTGCTATTCAGCGGTGCAGTTATATGTTCTAAAGCACTTTTTTGCGTATATTAATGGCACAAAAAAAAGGATTTGCCGTTATGTGGTGAAGGGAGAAAATTACAGCCCTTTGTGGCATGTATTAGTGGCAAAAAATATAGATTTGCCGTTGTATAAGTGCATAAAAATAACGGACTATTTGCCGTTTAACGGGCCGTCTATGTTTTAAAGCCTTTTTGGCTTGTATTAGTGGAAAATAAAAAGGGCCTATTCGCCGCTGTGTGGTGAAGTAAGAAAATGACAGAATTTTTTCGGGTGTTTTCATTTTCTTTTCATTTATTTACTAGCTAAAGGATCCGGCTTCGCCCGGGGATATTTCATCTATTTAATTTAATGTTTCGTGTGTCGGTAAAAGATATTGACAGTATCCACTATAACAGTGACATCTACTGCACCCTGCCCCTTAACATTGACTCCCCACAGTGCCCCATCCCTTAAAATGGGACCTCCACAGCAGCCCATCCCCTTGACTATGACCTTTACAGCAGCCTTCCCCTTTAACAGTGATTTTCACAGCACACCACCGCCCTGACAGTGACCTCCACAGGGGCCCTCCCCCTTAACAGTGGACTTTACAGCAATCTGCCCCTTAACACTGACTTCCATAGCAGACCATTCCCTTAACTGTGACCTCCACAGCAGCCTGCCCCTAGGGTGGCAAGAAGTCCAGTTTTAGGCCGGACAGACTTTCAGGCTCCATGTCCTCCGTCTGGCGCAGGCCCTGGACAGACACAGGGATGTCTTTTTGAACAGCTCACTCTCAGACAGCAGCACTTTGCTGTCTGAGCGTGAGCTGCATGGAGATAGTCACCTTAACTCCCACCCCTGCAGCTGACAGAAGTCAATTTTTAACTTCCTTCGGCTGTGTAGGGGGAGGAGGCATGGCCTAACCAGGTCAGGGTTGTGGCTTAGCAGGACCTAGAAGTTGATTTTTAACTTCATTTTTTCAATCCCTGTCAGCTGAAAAGTGGGAGTGGGCATGGCCTCACCTGATAGGGGGTGTGGTCTTATTAACAGCTCACTCTAAGACAGCAGCACAGTCCTGTCTGAGTGTGAGCTGCAGAGAGAAAGTCAGCATCCCTCCCGCCTCTGCAGCTGACAGAAGTTGATTTTTAACTTAATTTTGGCAATTCTCGTTGGCTGCGGTGGGGGAGGAGGCGTGGCCTAACCAGGTTAGGGCTGTGGCTTATCGGGACCTAGAAGTTAATTTTTAACTTTATTTTTTCAATCTCTGTTGGCTGAGGAGTGGGAGGGGGCATTACCTAAATGGATCTGGGGCATGTCCTTTTGAACAGCTCACTCTATGACAGCAGTACTGTGCTGTCTGAATGTGAGCTTCAGAGAGAAAGTCATCAGACCTCCCACCTCTGCAGCTGACAGAAGTTGATTTTAACTTAATTTTTTTAAATCCCTGTTGGCTAAATGGCTAACTGAATTGGAGGTGTGTCCTTTTGAACAGCTCACTGTAAGACAGCAGTACTGTGCTGTCTGAATGTGATCTGCGGGGAGAAAGTCAACGTCCTTCCACCCCTGCAGCTGACAGAAGTTGATTTTTTATTTAATTTTTTTAAATCCCTGTCAACTGAAGATTGGTCTCCCTGAGATCAGCTATTGTTGTGTTTGAGTAGTCTCCGAGGCATTGCTCCCGTTTAGCCAGAATCCTACTCCACACTGATGAGGGGCAACACCCCGAAACAGCTGTCTGTGGATGGATAACTGGCTTAGGTTTTCCCCGTCACATCCTTAAAGCTTGTAAAAGAGCGGGATCTTGACATAGGGACCACTTAATATGGTGGATTTGGTGATCTCTGTAATGGAGACACCCAGGGCCGGCGCGTCCTATAAGCGGACTAGGCCACCGCGTAGAGTGTCCCTTAGGAAGGGGCGCTGCTAGGAGCGCCGGCCCCGCCTCATGCTGCAGCCGCCCGAGCGCTCCTAATTGAGCCTCTGGCGGCTGCAACACTGCCCGGGCTGGCGCGTCGGGCGCAGCAAGAGGAGAGGAGCTGACAGGAGGGAAGCGCTCAGCGCTCCCTCTTGTCACTCCATTGTAGCGTGGCCGAGCCGTGTATGGTCCGCGGGTACAGGGAGCATCTGTCTCCTGTACCCGGCCGGACTAACATGAAGTGCGCACACAGTGTGCCCTTCCTGTCAGTCCCCTCGGGTACAGGAAACAAAAGCTTCTGTAATCGTGGACCATAAAGAGCTCGGCCGCACTACACCAGAGGTAGGGGGGAGAAAGAGAATAACAAGTGGGGGGGGAGTAAAGAATGACATGGGGGGTGAAAAATGACACGGGGGGTGAAAAATGACACGGGGGGGTGAAGAATGACAAGGAGGGGTGAAGAATGACAAGGGGGGGGAGAGAATGACAAGGGGGCAAGAGAGAGAACTGGCATTAGTTAAAGGGGTTCTGCAGTTTATTTAAACTGATGATCTATCCTCTGGATAGATCATCAGCATCTGATTGGCAGGGGTCCGACACCCAGGACCCCCGCCGATCAGCTGTTTGAGAAGGCAGCGGCGCTCGCAGTAGCGCCTCGGCCTTCTTGCTGTTTACCGCTGGCGCAGTGACGTCACGACTAGTATCACTGGCCTTGGCAGGGTTAACCTCTGTTCACTTGAATGAAGCTTAGCCCCACCCAGGCCAATGATACTAGTCGTGACGTCACTGTGAGAAGGCTGAGGCGCTACAGCCAGAGCCGCTGCCTTCTCAAACAGCTGATTGGTGGGGCATTATGATGTCACATGGGGGGGGGGAGCAAACTTTTCTTTTGCCTAGGGTGGCAAAAATCCTTGCACCGGCCCTGGAGACACCCCTTTGCTCGGTTTTCCTTCCTTTGAGGGATATCTGGCTTTCATTGTGTTGTAGACCCATAACTGGGGCTCCACATTTATTTTGCATATTACTGTTTCCCAGGGAACTTTGCACTTTGGATTGCTGTGTTGAGACTCTTAAATGAGGCTCCGCAGTGTTTCTTGTAGCTGGTCTCCCTGAGATCAGCTACTGTTTTGTTTGAATTGAAGATTGGGAGGGGGCGTGACTTAGCGGGACCTGGGGGTGGGGTTTTAAGAGCGAATTGTATGGCCACCGTATGTGACCCTTGAATTGTGTCGTCCACAGCACTCTGCTCTCTTAACCCCTTATAGGCTCAGCCCCATTTCACCTTAAGGCCATATTTGCAAATCTTACCAGTTTCACTTTATATGGTGATAACTTTTAGACACTGTTAATTATCCAGGCCATTCTGAGACTGTTTTTTCGTCACATATTGTACTTCATGACAGTGGTAAAATGGAGTCGAAAAATTTCATTTTTATTTATAAAAAATTATTTTTTTTTTACTAAAAATGTTGTTAAATTAGCAATTTTCCAAGTTTCAATTTCTCTACTTCTATAATACTTAGTAATACCGCCAAAAAAGTTATTCATTTACATTCCCCATATGTCTACTTCGTGTATGGATCATTTTGGTAATGCCATTTCATTTTTTGGAGACGTTACAAAGCTTAGAATTTTAGAAGCAAATCTTGGAGATTTTCGAAAAACCCTTTTTTTAGGTACCAGTTCAGGTTTGAAGTCACTTTGTGAGGCTTACATATTAGAAACCACCCAAAAATGACCCCATTTTAGAAACTACACCCTTCAAGGTATTCGAGTTATTGGCAAATGGAGAGGACATTTCCGAATTTCATCCTTTTTGCCAAATTTTACATTTTAATCCATTTTTTCAACTAATAATGCAAGTGTTAACAGCCAAACAAGACTGTATCTTTATTGCCCTGACTCTGCCGTTTACAGAAACACCCTATTACTGTACGGCCACACGGCGGGGCGTAGAGGGAAAGGAGCACCGTGTGGTTTTTGGAAGGCTGTTTTTATGGACCGGTTTATTTACACCGTGTCCTGTTTCAAGCCCCCCTGATGCCCCCTTAGAGTAGAAACTCCCTAAAAGTGACCCCACTTTAGAAACTACGGGATGAGGTGGCAGTTTTGTTGTGACTATTTTTAGGGTACATATGATTTTTGGTTGCTCTATATTACATTTTTGTGAGGCAAGGTTACCAAAAATTGAAATTCTGAAACGTCATCTCCATTTGCCATTAATTTTTGAGGTACACCTAAAGGGCTAATTAAGTTTGTAAAATCAGTTTTGAAAACCTTGAGGGGTGTATTTTCTTACATTGGGTCACTTTTAGGGAGTTTCTAATCTAGGGGTGCATCAGGGGGGGCTTCAAAAGGGACATGGTCTCAATAAAAAAGGCCATCAGAATCGGCCTTCTAGAAACCATGTCGGTCCTTTTCTTTTGCCTTTTAGTGATACAGCAGTTTACGACCACAAATGTGTCATTTCTGTAAACTGCAGTATCAGGGTAAATAAATATTAAGTTTTGTTTGGCTGTTAACCCTTGCTTTTTTACCGGTAAAGACGGATTGAAATGGAAAAGTGCCAAAAATGACTGTTTTGGCACACTTTTAAAAACAATTTTGGGACCGTGTTAATCTGGGGGGTTAGGTCATGGGGTAATTTTATAGAGGAGATTATTACAGACGCGGCAATACCTAATAAGTCTACTTTTTTACAAATATTTAGGTTTTAGACTATATTATCCTTTTTGATACAAAAACATTTTTTTGCATCTATAAAGTCTGAGTCATTTTTTTTAAGTTTTTTAGCCAATTGTATTAGTCAGGTGCTAATTTTTTTAATGATGAGGGGACGGTTTTAATGGCACTATTTTGGGGGGTATGTGAATTTTTGATCGCTTGCTATTACGCGTTTTATTATGTAAGGTGACAAAAAAAATTTTTGCACTTTTTTTTCCCCGTGTTAAACTAAGGGGTTAGGTCATGGGGTATTTTTATACAGCAGATTATTACGGACACGTGATACCTCATTTGTCTACTTTTTTAACATTTTTTTGTTTAACACTATATTATCCTATTTTGAAACAAACTAAAAAATTTTTTAACTATCTACACAATCTAACAGTCATTTTTTTTAAAGTTGTCACTCGATTGTCTTCGGTAGGGGCTCATTTTTTGAGGGATGAGGGGACGGTTTTAATGGCACTATTTTGGGGGGCATGTGACTTTTTTATCGCTTTTTTATTATGCATTTTATTATGAAAGGTGACAAAAAAATTCTTTTTTTGCACTTTTGTTTCCCCCCATGTTAATCTAAGGGGTTAGGTCATGGGGTATTTTTATAGGCCAGATTATTATGGACGCGGTGATACATAATTTGTCTACTTTTTTAATTATTTCATTAATTTTTTTAGATTTATAAACTTTTTTGCCAAAACAATTTTTGGTGTCTCAAGTCTGAGAACAATAGTTTTTATATGATTGTCAGTGGCTACATGGAAAAAGGGATAATAAATTTAATACTCCATGGAAGTGTGATACTCCCTGAAGCAACCAATAATGCAGAGGCCCGGATGATCGGCGCACGTGTCACACTGAGTGGTGGTGTCCTCCTGTGACTCACTCTGAATATTTTTTGGTTCGTCCCTTCTTTCCAGTATGGGGGACTGGACCTGAAAGTGTTGGCCAGGGACGATCCGGGCACCTCCAATTCCTGAGGTACTCCGGCCTGCTCGTTCCTGGTCAGAAAAGATCAGGTCCTTGAGGACTGCCTCATAGAATTTAAGGCATTTGCCTGTGTTGCCAGCACTCCGGAACAGTACAAAAGAGTTGTACAAGGCAACCTGTACCAAGTAGACCGCAACTTTTTTATTCCATTTTATACCATGTCCAGGTTTTGCACATGGCATTATATGACTTGAGGACTTGATCAGAGAGATCAACTCCTCCCATATACCGATTGTAGTCAACGATAATATCGGGCTTGAGGACCGTTGCTGTGGTACCTCACACAGGGACAGGGGAGATGTCGTTACCGTGAATTGTGGTCAGAACAGTGTTAGGGAGAAAGATGGCGAGAAGGTTGGAGGAGTGTTTAAACTAGGGACTGGGGGGGAGGGTACTTACATTATAGGGGAAGATAGTGCAGATAGATACCGGGGGCAAGGTAGTGGGACTGGGGAGGAATGGAAGGAGGGACTAAAACAGTTCAGAAGGAAAGGTGTAGGGTTAAACATATACAAAAACCTCTTAATTGTGTATGTACACTAATGCCAGAAGCCTGACTAACAAAACTGGGTTACTGGAATTAGTGATGTGTGAGGAGGACAATTATATAGTGGGAATAACTGAGGCATGGCTGGATGATAGCTATGACTGGGCAGTTAATGTACAGGGATACAGTCTGTTTAGAAAGGATCGTCAAAACCAGAGAGGGGGAGGGGTCTGCCTTCATGTAAAGTCCTATCTAAAGCCCACAGTCCGAGAAGATATAAGTGAGGGACATGAACATGTGGAGTCACTGTGGGTAAAGATACATGGAGCCAAAAACAATAATAAATTACTAATAGGAGTTTACTATAAACCACCTAATATACCAGAGTCCACAGAACTACTACTAAATGAGATAGATAAGGCTGCAAATCATAATGAAGTTGTTATTACGGGGGACTTCAACTACCCAGATATAGACTGGGAAACTGAAAGATGTACATCCCATAAAAGGAAACAGGTTTTTAGCAATAACCAAAGACAATTACCTTTCCCAAATGGTTCAGGACCCGACTAGAGGGACAGCCATACTGGACTTAGTATTAACCAATAGACCTGATAGAACAACAGATGTGCAGGTTGGGGGACACCTGGGAAATAGTGACCATAAAGTAATAACCTTCCAATTATCCTTCAAAAGAGCATTTCTACAGGGAGGAACAAAAAATACCAAACTTCAAAAAAAGCTAAATTTAGCCAACTAAGCGAGGCCATAGGCCTAACTAACTGGGACAAAGTCCTCAAAAACAAAAATACAGCCACAAAATGGGAGATCTTTAAAAGCATCCTAAATTCTCATTGTGAGAGGTACATATTGTATGGGAATAAAAGGTTAAGGAACAAAAAGAAACCAATGTGAATAAATAGAAATGTAAAGAAAGCAATAAATGACAAAAAGAAAGCATATAAATCACTAAAACAGGAGGGTAGCGAGGAAGCACTGATAAACTATAAGGAAAAAAATAGAACATGTAAAAAACAAATAAAAGCGGCCAAACTAGAGACCTAGAGATTAATTGCTAAAGAGAGTAAAACTAACCCTAAAATTGTCTTCAATTATATAAATGTTAAAAAGTATAAATCTGAAGGTGTCGGCCGCTTAAAGAGTAATGAGGGGGGAGTTGCAGAAAGCGATGAGGAGAAAGCAAAGCTGTTAAATATTTTTTTCTCCAATGTATTCACTGAGTAAATAAACTGTCAGATGGAATGCTGAATGTAAAAATAAATCCCCCATTAAAAGTGCCCTGTCTGACCCAGGAAGAAGTACAACAGCGACTTAAAAACATTAAAATAGACAAATCGCCAGGACCGGATGGCATACACCCCTGTATCCTAAGGGAATTAAGTAATGTCTTAGCCAGACCCTTATTTCTGATATTTTCGGACTCTATAATGACAGGGAATGTCCCACAGGATTGGCACATAGCAAATGTGGTGCCAATATTCAAAATGGGTCCAAAGACAGAGCCCGGAAATTATAGGCCGGTAAGTTTAACATCTATTGTTGGTAAACTGTTTGAAGGTTTTCTGAGAGATGCTATATTAGAGGATCTCAATGGAAATAAGCAAATAACGCCATATCAGCATGGCTTCATGAGGGATCCGTCATGCCAAACAAATTTAATCAGCTTCTATGAGGAGGTAAGTTCTAGACTTGACAGCGGCGAATCAATGGATGTCGTATATCTGGACTTCTCCAAAGCATTTGACACTGTACCACATAAAAGGTTAGTATATAAAATGAGGATGCTCGGACTGGGAGAAAATGTCTGTAAGTAAGTAAGTAACTGGCTGAGTGACAGAAATCAGAGGGTGTTTATTAACAGTACACACTCAGATTGGGTCACTGTAACTAGTGGGGTACCTCAGGGGTCAGTACTGGAGGGGGCAACTGTCAATAGTGGGGTACCTCAGGGGTCAGTACTGGAGTGGTCACTGTCACTAGTGGGGTACCTCAGGGGTCAGTATTGGGCCCTATTCTCTTCAATATATTTATTAATGATCTTGTAGAAGGCTTGCATAGTAAAATATCAATTTTTGCAGATGACACTAAACTATGTAAAGTAATTAACACTGATGAGGACAGTTTTCTGCTACAGAGGGATCTGGATAGATTGGAGGCTTGGGCAGAGAAATGGCAGATGAGGTTTAATACTGACAAATGTAAAGTTATGCACATGGGAAGGAATAATGCAAGTCACCCGTACATACTAAATGGTAAAACACTCAGTAACACTAACATGGAAAAGGATCTAGGAATTTTAATAAACAGCAAACTAAGCTGCAAAAACCAGTGTCAGGCTGCTGCCGCCAAGGCCAATAAGATAATGGGTTGCATCAAAAGGGGCATAGACGCCCGTGATGAGAACATAGTCCTACCACTTTACAAATCGCTAGTCAGACCACACATGGAGGACTGTGTACAGTTCTGGGCTCCTGTGAACAAGGCGGACATAGCAGAGATGAGGAGGGTTCAGAGGAGGGCAACTAAAGTAATAACTGGAATGGGGCAACTACAGTACCATGAAAGGTTATCAAAATTAGGGTTATTTACTTTAGAAAAAAGACGACTGAGGGGAGATCTAATAACTATGTATAAATATATCAGAGGTCAGTACAGCGATCTGTCCCATCATCTATTTATCCCCAGGACTGTGACTGTGACGAGGGGACATCCTCTGCGTCTGGAGGAAAGAAGGTTTGTACACAAACATAGAAGAGGATTCTTTACTGTAAGAGCAGTGAGACTATGGAACTTTCTTCCTGAGGAGGTGGTGATGGTGAGTACAATAAAGGAATTCAAGAGAGGACTGGATGTATTTCTGGAGTGTAATAATATTACAGGCTATAGCTACTAGAGATGGGTCGTTGATCCAGGGAGTACTCCTTTCCTCGGGATTAACTAGCAGGATGACAGGCCGAACTGGGTGGACAGATGTCTTTTTTCGACCTTATGTACTATGTTACTATGTTACAAGAACATCCCTCTTGTCCTTATATCTGACCAGCAACAGGTTTTCACTGGCAAGGGCATGGGTCTCACCCCTGGGGATAGGTACCTGGATGGGTACGCTGACTTTTCAGCACGGTCCCACTCCCACAAGCGGACTTGGATTTGGCGGTGAGGGACTTGAACAAGGAAATGCTAGTATAAAAGTTATCCACGTACAGGTGTTAACCCTTTTCTAGCAATGGGTACATAATGTCCCACACAAGTTTCCTGCTAACACCCAGAGTGGGGGGACATTCTGGAGGTTCAATACGGGAATCGCATCCCTCGTATACACGAAACTTGTAAGTGTACCCTGAGGTACTCTCACAAAGTTTGTACAGCTTCACGCCATATCTCGCCCACTTTGAGGGAACATACTGTCAGTTCGGCAGCGAACTGTGTTTGTTAGTATTCACAAATCACTGACAGGCGCTCATGTAGAACTTCTCATACATCCAACACATTGTTGCCAATTTAACTATGCACATTTTTTGTCTGATCCGAATTTGCCCTGTCAGACAAAAAATGAGGACATAATAGATCCACCGCATGTTTAGAATAGGTAGGTGTGGAGTTGCTGGGAGCAACATGTGCAGCAGCAGTCCTATTTAGTAGTTACAACACGTGCAGCAGCAGTCAGAAATGTCTGCGCAGTAAACCAAACAGACATTGAGCGTGATTGAGTAGCCAATGTGGTGCATGGTTAGATTGGTCCAACGGCAATGTGTTGGATGCATGAGAAGTGCTACATGAGCGCCTGTCAGTGATTAGTGAATACTAACAAACACTGGGCTGAGGTGAATTGCTGACACTGTGTTGCAAGGGAGTTAAGCAGTAAGTTACACAACTGTTTAATACACAAAAGGAAGTGTACCAACTACTGCATACACCCAACCTATTTAGGAATGGCCCAAATGAGCTTTACCTGAATAAAGTCATTAATAAATATATGTATTGAGATCAATAACCCTTAGTTGCCGAATCTAGTAGACCCCATAAGTTGGGTGACTGGATTGAGGTGGAGTTAGCACAAGTGAAAAATAACTACACTATCCCCTGATGCCCTGATAGTTTTAAAACTAATTTTTCTTTTCTTATGTCGTTTTTGTAGTTTATAAAATAAAAGTTACGCTTTAATAATACTAGTCAGGATTGTAAAAGGGTTTATGTCGTAAAGACCTTTGTGAAGTGTATATATTGACACCCTGAGGTGTCCTGAGAGGGCCTATTTGTGTTTGTTACTCATTCACATTGGGGTACAATTGTTTAGGTAGTGGGACTCCTACACTCATAAAGCCTATGAACTAAGTGAAAGGGCTGCCAAAAATTACAAGCAACCGGCACTACAATACACCATTTATTACACATAAAGGGGGGCATCATACACACCCTTTAAAAATTATGATTAGTGGCCTGCTTTTGACCCTCAAAAACATTTGGAGCAAGGGTCTGCTAGTGACCCTCTAAAACATTAGGGGTGAGGGCCTGCTGCTGATCTGACCATCTAAAACATTAGGGGTGAGGGTCTTATTTGCCCTTGTGCGGTGCAGTTATATGTTCTAAAACATTTTTTGGTGTGTATGAATGGGAAAAAAGGTATTATAAGCTGTTGCGTGGCGAAGTGCAAAATTGACAGCCCTTTTTGACGTGTTTGTGATAAAAAATATATATTATTTGCCATTCAGCAGTGCATTAATACGTTCTGACGGCCATTTTGCCGTGTATAAGCGGAAAAAATAAGGGCCTATTTGCCTATTTATTTTATTGGACATTTTAATTTTCTTTTATTTATTTTTTTGATCTAAGAGTAGGTCAGGCCGAGAAGCGGTCCTGCTGCAATAACGCAGGTTTAAAGAGGGACAAGCTTTATTGGAACAACTATTTGCAACGGATGTGCTATACCTGTTGCCCTAATAAATACTGATTAAGAAGTGCAATATAGCTGCTTCCACAAAATACTGATTGAGGGGTGCAATATACCCGCTTCTACAAAATAATGATTACGGGGTTCTATATTGCTGCTTCCAAAAAATACTGATCGAGGGGTGCAATATACTTGCCTCCATCAAGTATTGATTAAGGGGTTCTATTATACCTGCTTGAACAAAATACTGATAGAGGGGATTGATATCCCTGCTTACACCAAATAATGATTGAGTCCTGCGATACACCGGCCTCCACAAAATACTGATTGAGGGGTGCGCTTTACCTGCTTTTGCAAAATTTAGATTTAAGGGTTCTATTTTGCTGCTTCCACAAAATACTGATCAAGGGGTGCGATATACCTGCTTCCACCAAATATTGATTAAGGGGTTCTATATACCGTACCTGCTTCCACAAAATACTGATTGAGGGGTGTGATATAACTGCTTCCACAAATACTGCTCTTCTCTAGGGACTTTGGCACAGGGTCAGTTTGAAAATGACAGGAAGAGGAAGAGGCAGGCTGTTCCACAGGGGTGGTAGGGGTCGGGCAGGTGCACCAGACCGGAGCCTAAGTGGGAAGTTGGAGAAGGTGTGTGCGATTACATCAAAGGACGCACCAGAGTTGGCTGAGTGGCTTACTCAGCCTTCCATTTTTGCACCCTCCTCATCCTCTGTATCTTCACCCTCCTCACTCTCTGCTGTCTGCACCCAAAGACGCCACCACCATATCCCCTCCACTCTAGTTAGTCGAATTATTTTTCCATCCATTCCCAGTCCTTACTGATGCGCAGTCATTCTTGGCATCGGATCAGGAAGAGTAGGTAGCAAAGGCCGCCACCCAGTGGTCTGACAACAGTACCCAGATCAGCCCAAGGAGGGTGGTCCCCTCTGCTGCCTGCTCCGAGATCTCTAATGTCAGTGGGGTGAAGGTGATGATGATGATGATGATGATGATGTGTTGATTGCCGTCTTGTGGGTGCCCACAAGAGAGGAAGAGGAGGGGAGTTCAGAGGGAGAGAAGGAGCAGCAGATAGGGAGGAGAAGGAGGAGAAACAGGCAGAACTCGCATAGCACAGGGGGCAAAAAGTATACTGCAAATGTATCTGGAGCGAACCATCCACAGTGCACGGTCACATTTTGGGCTCACAGGATGCCGGTACATGGCTCCGCAGTGTGGGCTTTTTTTAAACCTGCCAGCTGCTGAAGTGACAATGGTGTTGCCATCTACAGCCTGTGCTGTCAACGCACAACTCAAGGCAAGCCCAACACTCACCTAGGGACGATGCCTTAAGAAGGCACCTGGCCTCCCATCACCGAGCTCAGCGGGAGCAACGCAGTCAGAACCCACAAGGCCACACTCCCAGCACTCCATGTCCTCCCTCTTCTTCTTCTCTCTCCTCCCATTTGTCCTCCACTCCACCTTTCAGAAGACACGCTTTCATGGCCCAAATATTCGAGACTAAAAAGTTGATGATGCCGGATAACCCTCTTGCCCACCAGCTGACCGCTGGCTTGTCAGTACTGCTAGCCCGCCAACTACTGCCATATAAACTGGTGGATTTGGAGATCTTTTGAAAATTTGTGCCAATTGGCACACCACAATGGAAGGTCCCTGGAAAGAAATATTTCTCCCAGAAGGGCATACCAGAGCTATATAACCACGTTCAGCAGCAAGTGAATATATCTCTGGCACAGTGTCTGTGCCAAGATGCATCTAACCACAGACACGTGGTCTGGCAAACATGGGTAGGGAAGGTACATAACTTTTACTGCCCACTGGGTGAACCTTCTGACGGCCATCAAGCATATAACCTGCGGCACCCGTGTGGATTTGGTGTTACCGACACAAATTACACGCAGGCCTGCCTCTTCTTCTCGACCTCCTACTCCATCCTCCGTCTCCTCCTCGGCTGACTCCTCCTTTTCCACTGCTACCGCCTCTTCCGCTGCACCCCCCAAGCTCCCAGAACCTATTCAATGTGCCAGGTAAGAAGTTGCCATGCTGTGCCTCGGCTGTTGTGCCTAGAAGCCAAGAGCCACACCGGTCCTGCAAAGCTTTCAGTTCTGCGGTCACAGGTCAATAAGTGGCCAACCCCTCTCAATTTGACAGTTGGTAAAGTGGTGTGCGGCAACGGTGCCAATCTGCTGAGAACGCTGAAACAGGGCAAAATGACACACGTGCCGTGCATGGCACATGTCCTGAACTTAGTCGTGCATCGATTCGTTGCCAAATGCCCCGGGGTCCAGGACGTCTTGTGGCAGGCCAGGAAAATCTCTGCCCATTTTATAAAATCTTACATGGCCATGGCTCGTCTTGCTGACGTTCAGTGGTGACACCATCTGCCCGTGAGATGTCTGATTTGTGACAGCCTGACGCACCGGAACTCCACCTTGTATATGTTTGATAGGCTGCTCCATCAGCAACGTGCCATTATCTGTACGAACTCAGAAGCAGGACAGGTTCTGGGGATTTTGGTTTTTTTCATCGCGCCAGTGGCTGCTCATGTGCGACGCATGCACACTTCTGCAGCAATTTGATGAGATCACCAAACTGGTCAGTCACAGCCAGGGCGCCATCAGTGACATCATACTTTACACCTTCTTTCTGGAGCGTGCATTGTGTGTGTCATTGATCAAGCCGTCAAGGAGCAGTTGCTGGAAGATGAGGAAGTCGCAATGCTAAATGAATTCCCAAACACAAAATGGCAGACATGTTACCAGCATCACAAAGGGACGGCAGAATGCAGCATTTCCAGGCCTTGCTGCAAGAGATGCTGCATTCTGCTGTTGTGGGTGCTGGCAGAGAAATTTCCACCCACAGCGAAACAAGTGTGGATACCAATCCTACCGAGACTGCAAGAAAAGGGAGGTTTAAAGATATGTTGGTCACTTCAGATATAACAGCATTCTTGCAGCCAACCCATCGACAGCCGCCCTCCGGATCCAGTCTCAGGGAACACCTAGACTGACAGGTATCCGACTACATCGGTTTAAAGGCCAATGTGGGCGCTCTGAGAAGCGAGGAACCCCTGGACTACTGGGTGTACAGGCTTGACCTGTAGCCAGAGGTGGCACAATTTGCCATGGAACTCTTGGCTTGCCCCTCAAGTGTCCTCTCCGAAAGGACGTTCAGTGCAGCAGGGGGGATAGTGACTGATAAGTGGACTCGCCTAGCTCACGACAGTGTAGACTACCTCACATTTCTAAAAATGAAGGAGGCATGAATCTCGGAGGAATTCAACACCTATGATGACCACGTGCAATTGAATTTCCTCATGCCAGCCAACACAAACCTGCCACCACCCAGAACAAAGAATGGTATTTGTCTTATGTATATACAGCAGCATAAATGGACTTTCTGTCTGGTGAATGCCATATGTTTGGGGCCTGTACTCCACTGGCCTGCAGTAAAATTGTCATTCCCTGACTGTCTAATATACCTCCAGCCACATAATAACTTGTTCTTTTCTTTCAGGCGAATGCATAATGTTTGAGACCTGTACTCCACTGGCCGACAATAAAATTGCTATACACTGAGGGGGCGTGGCCGGCGGTGCATGGAGTTAGACGCGTGGTGAGTGAGCTCCGGCCCCATTAAGCCTGAAAATCGACTCACATCGATATTTCAGCGGCTAAAAAGCCACCACACACTGCACTTACTGCCCCTGCTCCTACCTACCATGGGAAAGATAAAGAAGAAGCCAGCTTCAGCGAAATTAACTGAGTTTTATCCAGGGGTAGGAGGAAGCCAAGATGGCGCAGCTGGCGGCGCGCTGCTCAGTACAGCTCAGAGAGCGGCGGGGACTTCTCCTGCAGGTGCGGCCCTACATTCAGGATCTCTGGTTGTGTTGGAGTGCCAAACCCCCTCCATCTCCATTTGATGGCGGTCCTCCAGCGCTGCATCAAGGTACCAATAGGGCAGTATACTCACACAGGGGAGGTCGCCATTAACCCTACAACAGCAGGGCGCATCATATGTACTGGGCAAAACTGTGGGGGACAAACCCATCACGGAAAATCTGCTCATAGCTCTAATGGGGGACCTGAGGAAGTCTGTACAAGAAGATATCAGGGACTTACTAATACCCTTACAAAAGGAAATAACGGCAGTGGGCGACAGAACATCACACCTTGAGACCAAGATGGCGGAATATGCACAGGCACCCAATGTACTAGTAGATGCTAATAATGAAAAGGATGAGGAATTAGCTGCCTTACGGGCCAAAGTGATTGATCTTGAAGACCGTTCCCTGCAGGAACAATATACACTTTCGGGGTATTCTGGAATCAGTTAAGCAGGAGGACTTGCACAGTTTTCTGGTGGACTTGTTCACAGTATTGCTTCCTGATCTTTCACACAGTGAATTATTCATTGACCGGGCACACAGGGTGCCCAAACCCAAACGTCTACCCTCAGATGTTCCACAGGATGTGCTGGCGCACATTACTTTCTATCACGTTAAAGAAAGAATGATGGCTGCGGCCCGGGAAAACCCAACCTTGAGGGAAAGATTTCAAGCCATATCCCTATATACTGCTCTATCAGCAGCGACATTAGCCAAGCGCAGAGAGTTCCAGGAGGCTGCTAAACTGCTCTGTTCGCATGGCATCCCATATAGATGGGGATTTCGAGATAAACTCCTCATATCCTACAAAGGTAGGAAAATTGTGGCTTCCATTCCAACACTGATGATTCTATGGCCTTGCTGGACAGCTGGAAACTTCTGCAATCCTCAAGGGCGGGATCTAAAACCCCCTCGCCAACCAGAATAGAAGTATGGGCCAGTCGTCCAGGAGAAGCAGACGTCCACACCGTGATGCACTAGACTTGGTGGCTATTACTGTATTCAGCTCTTTTTTTATTGCTTTCTAGTCTTTTAGGCTTTAACGGCAATTTCTAGGCTCTTACACCCCCCACCGGGACGCAACCCTAATGCATCCGTTTTTGCATTCCATACGGGACTGATGTAGCTTGTTCTTTACATATTTTTGTTTATATTCTAGCTGTGGAAGCTATTATTATTGCTCAGCTTACTGTCTCAAGTGCTTGTGTTGTGAGTCCAAAAAAAAACAGAGTGGGTTTATTTGGTGGGAAGTGATACCTATAAAATGTTTTTTTATGTCACAATATAGTTCTTAAATTTACATCCATTAACGCAAAGGGACTTAACATCCCTTTTAAAAGGTCTTAGTTCTGGAAAAATGCCATCTCTGAAAAATCTGATGTTGTATGTGTTCAAGAGACGCATTTTCTCACAGTTGACGCTCACAGGCTCAAACATAAAAAGTTCCCTCATGTGTTCTCTTCCACGTTAGCTAACAAAAAGACTCAGTGGCGTTCAAACAGATTGATTCCCTACTGGATCTTGGTGGGCGGTTTGTGGTACTAATTTGTGAATAGAGATGGGCGAACGCCTGGATGTTCAGGTTCGAGAAAGTCGGACGAACTTCCCGAAAATGTTCGGGTTCGGGATCCGAACTCCACCCGAACTTTATCCCGAACCCGAACCCCAATGAAGTCAATGGGGACCCGAACTTTTGGGCACTAAAAAGGCTGTAAAATAGTCCAGGAAAGGGCTAGAGGGCTGCAAATGGAAGCAAAATGTAGTTAAATGCCCTACAAACAAATGTAGATAGGGAAATTAATTAAAATCAAATAAATAAAAATTAACCAATATCAATTGGAGAGAGGTCCCATAGCAGAGAATCATGCGTCATATCACCCACCACTGGAGAAGGCCACTTTCAGTTATTTAGGCCCCAGCACCCAGACAAAGGAGAGAGGTCCCACAGCAAGGAAAAAGGCGTCATATCGGGGGGCGTGTCCGGATGCCGGGAGGAGAGGAAGCAGGCTAGCAGAGCTCTGTCTGGAACCCCACATAGCGGCTCAAAGCAGGCAGATATTGGGTCTTAACTGCACTTACCTGATAGCCAGAGGTCGACACTCCATTCAGCTGCTCCCACTAATGATGACAAGGGGGAAGACAAAAGGATTGCAGCCCCAGAAGATGACTGCTTTCTTTCTCCCTGCTCCTGGGGCTTCACAAGATGGCGCCGGCTCCTGCCTCATGGACAATGCAGAGACTCTTCCTCCTGCAGAATCATCCAGCCAGCGATCTTCTGTAGCAGCCTCCTTCCAGAGATCCCCTCAGTCAGTCTCTTCAGTGGATTCCTGCCCTCCTGCCACACAAGAATTGAAAAAACAGAGAAGGGTGAGTGATCAGCCTCCCCATAATGCTTCTCCCACATCTCTCAGCACCTCCCCTCTTAAAGAGACATACATCCCAGTCCCTAAAATGCAGGATATGTTATCAGAGCTTAAAAGATCCATTCATAATTTAAAGAAACCATAATGACAATTCATGCTGATATAGTTTCCATTGGTGAAAGAACTGCTCACTTAGAGGAAAAGATGGAAGAATTTGTGACAGCGCATAATTCCCTTGTAGATAACAACAACCTGGTAGAGGAAGATCTGGCAGCCATTAAACTTAAAATTGCAGATCTGGAAGATCGTTCCAGAAGGAGCAATATTTGATTCAGAAACGTGCCTGAAAACATTAGCGACTCTCAGCTGCAGGAATTCATAACTGACCTGATTGTAGCATACCTGCCAGACACCCTTGGGACTGAGTTAATCATTGATAGAGTACATTGTGTGCCAAAGCCCAAATCGCTATCTCCTACGATTCCCCAGAGACGGCTTGCCAGGATCCATTTTTATCACTTGAAAGAATCTTTAATGAAGGAGGCACAAAAAAAGAGATAAGACATTCCTGAAAGGTTTCACAATATCCTCTTATTCACCGACCTCTCTCCCGCCACGCTCAACAGGAGGAGAGTTCCAAAATACACTAAAGCTTTTGGGATAACAATATCCCTTATAAATGGGGTTTCCATGTAAAATTGATTGTGAGATACCAAAACTCTACCCATGCGTTCACGTCTCCTCAGGAAGCTGCAGAAGCCTTTTCAAGATGGAACATTGTTATACCACTAGAGGTCACCAAAGACAAAGCCAAAGCAGCAGATCTACCTCCTAGCAGCTCTCCACCAAGGATCAAAGTGGGGAAAGCACCACCGTAAGGATACTGACTTCGTCCTTTGCTACGATACCTCCCTCTACTACAAATGTATGGGGTTCCATACCTCCTTTATTCTCAGGACACTTGTTGCTCCTACTCCTTGTCCACTTCTTACTTATCGTCTTCTATTTTTACTACAAGCAACGCTTTAAATTAGGTCCACCAGACCAAATGTTTTTTCTATCAGTGTTACTGTTTCCTTGTGTTTCTCCTTTTTGTGTTTTTTTTAATGTTTTCTCAGGTTACTGACAGATGGGCACTTTCTTAAGATCAGAACTGCCTGAAAGCTCTGAAGTTTTGACACTCCTACCACACAGTTTGAATGCATACGGTATTGTATTATGTATTTGCATACACACATACTAATTATTGCTCAGCTGTTTAGCCATTTTTCATGATATTGGGCGATGGCTAACGCAGGAATAAGAATTTTTTCAGCAAATGTGAAAGGATTAAATAGCCCTTTTAAAAGTTCAACTTGTTGGGCTGAGGTAAAGAGACAGAACGCTGACATCATTTGCATACAGGAATCTCACTTGAATGAGAATGATGTTAGCAGATTTGGTCACCTTTATTCCATATATCTCTGCCCTGATTTCAAGAAGAAAAAAAGAGGGGTGGTAATTGGATTTAGTGATGAGCGGCAGGTGCCATATTCGATTTCGACGAAATTCACAAATATTCGAAAGAATATTCGTTTCATATTCGTCGAAATCGAATATTCGTATTATTCTAAGTTATCGCGATTAATATGCGATTTAAATAAGCTTATTGCGATTTTAACTTAAGGCTACTTTCCTATTGGTTTCATATCTAGAATTATAGCGAAGATGACGATATGATGAATGTATTCTGTCATATTCCTCAAAACGAAGAATAACAGTATTCTACATCTTCGTTTAGCTACCTATTAGTCAACTCGCTAATTCTAGCAATCAAATAGAAGGTTGACTATAGAGACAACTGTGTTTAATTCGCTATGCGATTATATAATTTTTTTTAATAAATAGAATAATTATAATAATTATCAAGTAATATAATTATTCTATAAAAAAAAAATCGCGATAGCGAATTTAACACAGCTGTCTCTATAGTCAACCCTTCCTATTTGATTGCTAGAATTACGAAGTTGACTGAATAGGTAGCTAAAACGAAGATGGAGAATACTTTGTTATCTTCGCTTTGAGGAATATGACGAATACATTCGTCATAGTTCGCTAATTCTACCAAGCCAACCATAGTAAACCAGGTCTAAGTAGAAATCGCAATCGCGATTAATTCAAGTTATATTATCATTGCATTTCAACTTAGAGCTGGGTTTATAATGGGTCAGCTCGCCAGAATTAACGGCTAACTAATCATGGAATATAGCAGCAGTGCTAAGTTGAATTTCGCAATGCGTTACAATGTAACTTCGAAGTAATCGCATTGCAGATTTCTACTTAGCACTGCTAGTAGCTATATTCCATATCATCAATTCCAGCCTATGCGCATAGCAGTGCTAAGTTGTAATCGCAATGCGATTAATATAACTGAATTCATCCATTGCTGATTTCAACGTAATTCTCAAATCCACAGTATATTTACAGTATGGAGACGTTCCATGGTGATGGGGATGCTCCATGAGCACGGAAGTCGGCAGAAGCGGCAACGGGCACTGACTAGAGCAGCCAGGAAGCCAGGAATCCTCAGGACAGGTAAGAACTACTTTTGGGAAGTGGGAAAGAAAAACATAACTAAAAAAAAAAAAAACGAATATTCGAAATAGCGAATTTATAGCGCTATATTCTAAATATTCACGTAATTAGTGAAGTGCGATATTCGCTAAAAATTCACTATTCGAATATTGCGTCAACACTAATTGGATTCAAAGACACTATATGTCTTTAATGTCACAAGGTTATAACTGACAAAAGCGAAGTATATTATTCTTTCATGTGACATTAATCAGCTAATTGCATGCACTAGTTAACCTCTATGCCCCCAACTCTGATCAGTTGAGATTTATCAAAAACTATTAAGCTAGCTCAAAGTATTACATAAGGTGCATTACTGATTTGTGGCGATTTCAATATGTGCCCAGATCTCACTATTGACAAATCACCACACTCCCTCCATCTAACAAAGTGCCTAATCAGGATTACCCTTTTACAGAAGGACTTTACGACTCTTGGAGAGCACTCCATGCTAATGAGAAAGATTGCACTTTTTTCTCACACCTTCATAATACTTTTACCAGAATTGATCTGTTTATTACGGACAAATGGCTATTACAAAGAATTCTCTCAGTTTCTATTACTAATATTACCTGGTCCGACCATGCCTTCTTGATTCTTACTTAAAAGATACACATAACAATACAGTATACTCCCCTTGGAGACTTAATATACTCTTTATTGCAGAATAAATCTATTAAAACAGATATTGAATGTTTTAAAAGATTATTTTAGGAATAATGATAATAAGCAGTTTTAGACTCTACATTGTGGAGTGCTCATAAAGCATAAATTAGAGGTATATTGTTGAACAAGTAGCGTTTCAGAAAAGGCTAAAGGAAAATTTTAAATACGCTACTGACAGACATTTAAAATCTCGAGAATGCAGTTAAACCCTCACCAGATCCAGATATTTCAGTAAATTAAAGTTAGCCAGACACCATTTGTATCTCCATCTCCATGATAGACACGAATTTCACTACTAAACTAAAAGCCAACCAACACTACAACGAATAAAGCCTCAAAATATTAGCCATACTAGAGTTAAAAAGAATCAAAACAAAAATTCCCTTTTTTCAATAAGAGGAAAACTCCTAATCTAAGCAGATAGTAGAAGAATTTACTAATTATTACGTAGAGTTATATAACATAGAGAAATCGCAGGATATATTCCAACCGGACATCTGGTGCCTCATGCACACGAGCGTGTGCACCTCTGTAGCGTATTGTGACGCATTTGCGTATCCGCAATATAGACGGGCACCATTCCGTGGCCATTCCCGCATCACGGATGCGGATCCATTCATTTCAATGGGTCCGCAAATCAGGAGAGATGCTGAGCGGTGCGAGAATGGAATGACGGAACAGAACACTACGGAAGCACTACGGAGCGCTTCCGCGGGGTTCCGTTCCGTAATTCCGTCCCGCAAAAAGATAGAACATGTCCCATGTTTTTGTGGAACGGGCAGATCGCGGACCCATTCAAGTGAATGGGTCCGCGATCCGTGCTGTGCTGCCCATGGCGGTGCCCGAGCATTGCGGGCCACAATTTGCGGCCCGCAATACGGGCACGGGGTGCACACGTTCGTGTGAATGAGGCCTAACTCAATAAACTCATTTCTTGACGCAATAACACTCCCTAAATTATCTCAAGATCAGTCCCAAACCCTCAATTTTCGTATCTCACAGAAAGAAGTCGCTGCAGCAATTCCGTCATTAAAACTAAACAAGTCGCCTGGACCAGACGGTCTGACAAATGAATATTATAAAATGTTAGCACCAGCCTTGACTCCTTACTTGAATAGAACCTTTAATTTGTTTGCCACTCAGGGCAACATCCCCAAAGATATGTTAAACGCGTTGATTATAACCTTTCCAAAGCCTAGCAAAACAGCGGATAAACCTGCTAATTTCAGACCCATCTCGCTTTTAAACTCTGACATAAAAATTTTCGCAAAAGTGCTGGCCAAAAGATTGGTCAATATTCTCCCATGCCTAATTTCAAATGATCAAATTGGGTTTGTACCAAATAGACAATCATCCGACGGCACTAGGAGATTCATAGATTTAATAGATGTGGCAAATGTCTCCCGGACGCCTTCTCTGCTCCTATCTCTGAATGCGGAGAAGGCGTTCAATAGGATATAGAGATGAGCGAACACCTGGAAGTTCGGGTTCGAGAAGTTCGGCCGAACTTCCCGAAAATATTCGGGTTCGGGATCCGAACTCAACCCGAACTTTATCCCGAACCCGAACCCCATTGAAGTCAATGGGGACCCGAACTTTTAGGCACTAAAAAGGCTGTAAAGTAGTCCAGGAACGGGCTAGAGGGCTGCCGAAGGCAGCAAAATGTAGGTAAATCCCCTGCAAACAAATGTGGATAGGGAAATGAATTAAAATTAAATTAAATAAATAAAATTTAACCAATATCAATTGGAGACAGGTCACACTGCAAGGAATCATGCGTCATATCACTCAACACTGGAGAAGGCCACTTTCAGTTATTTCGGCCCCAGCACCCAGACAGAGGAGAGAGGTCCCACAGCAAGGAATCATGCGTCATATCAACCACCACCGGAGAAGGCCACTCTCAGTTATTTCGGCCCAGCACCCAGACAGAGGAGAGAGGTCCCACAGCAAGGAATCATGCGTCATATCACCCACCACTGGAGAAGGCCACTTTCAGTTATTTCAGCCCAGCACCCAGACCGAGGATAGAGGTCCCACAGCAAGGAATCATGCGTCATATCACCCACCACTGGAGAAGGCCACTTTCAGTTATTTCGGACCAGCACCCAGACCGAGGAGAGAGGTCCCACAGCAAGGAATCATGCGTCATATCACCCACCACTGGAGAAGGCCACTTTCAGTTATTTCGGCCGCAGCATCCAGACCCGAGGAGACAGGTCCCACAGCAAGGAATCATGCGTCATATCACCCACCACTGGAGAAGGCCACTTTCAGTTATTTACGGCCCCAGCACCCAGACAGAGGAAGAGGTCCCACAGCAAGGAATCATCGTCATATCACCCACCACTGGAGAAGGCCACTTTCAGTTATTACGGCCTCAGCACCCAGACAGAGGAGAGGTCCACAGCAAGGAATCATGCGTCATATCAACCACCACTGGAGAAGGCCACTTTCAGTTATTTAGGCCCCAGCACCCAGACAGAGGAGAGGTTCATTCAACTTTGGGTTTGCACCGCAAGATCATGGTAAAGTTAAAAAAATGAGGATTCAATAAAGAAGTGCCCGGAGTACAAGAATACATGGTTGAGGGGAGGCAGTTATAAATGTCTATTCTGCACAAGGGAGGCACAGGTCCTGTGGGATCCATGCCTGGTTCATTTTATGAGCGTCAGCTTGTCCACGTTGGCTGTGGACAGGCGGCTGCGTTTGTCAGTAATGACGCCCCCTGCCGTGCTGAATACACGTTCAGACAAAGCGCTGGCCGCCGGGCAGGCCAGCACCTCCAAGGCATAAAATGCTAACTCTGGCCACGTGGACAATTTGGAGACCCAGAAGTTGAATGGGGCCGAACCATCAGTCAGTACGTGGAGGGGTGTGCAGGCGTACTGTTCAACCATGTTAGTGAAATGCTGCCTCCTGCTAACACGTTCCGTATCAGGTGGTGGTGCAGTTAGCTGTGGCGTGGAGACAAAACTTTCCACATTTCTGCCATGCTAACCCTGCCCTCAGAGGAGCTGGCCGTGACACAGCTGCGTTGGCGACCTCTTGCTCCTCCTCTGCCTTCGCCTTGGGCTTCCACCTGTTCCCCTGTGACATTTGGGAATGCTCTCAGGAGCGCCTCTACCAGCGTGCGCTTGTACTCGCGCATCTTCCTATCACGCTCCAGTGCAGGAAGTAAGGTGGGCACATTGTCTTTGTACCGGGGATCCAGCAGGGTGGCAACCCAGTAGTCCGCACACGTTAAAATGTGGGCAACTCTGCTGTCGTTGCGCAGGCACTGCAGCATGTAGTCAGCTCATGTGTGCCAGGCTCCCCAGAGGTAAGGACAAGCTGTCCTCTGTGGGAGGCGTGTCGTCATCGTCCTCCGTATCCCCCAGCCACGCACCAGTGATGGGCCTGAGCTGTGTCGGGTGCCACCCCGCTGTGAACCTGCTTCATCCTCATCCTCCTCCACCTCCTCCTCATCCTCCTCGTCCTCCAGTAGTGGGCCTGGCTGGCCACATTTGTACCTGGCCTCTGCTGTCAAAAAAACCTCCCTCTGAGCCACTTCTAACAGACTGGCCTGAAAGTGCTAAAAATGACCCTCATCCTCCTCCTCCTCCTCCTTCCTCCTGGGCCACCTCCTCTTCCATCATTGCCCTAAGCGTTTTCTCAAGGAGACATAGAAGTGGTATTGTAGCGCTGATAACGGTGTCATCGCCCACTGGCCATGTTGGTGGAGTACTCGAAACAGCGCAACAGGGCACACAGGTCTCGCATGGAGGCCCAATCATTGGTGGTGAAGTGGTGCTGTTCCGCGAGTGCGACTGACGACGTGCGTGCTGCAGCTGAAACTCCACTATGGCCTGCTGCTGCTCGCTGCAGTCTCTCCAGCATGTGCAAGGTGGAGTTCCACCTGGTGGGCACGTCGCATATGAGGGCGGTGAGCGGGAAGGCCGGAGTTCCGCTGTAAGCGCAGACAGGCGAGCAGCGGCAGGATGTGAGCGCTGGAGCGCGCTGAAACGGCCCTCACTTTATGCAGCAGCTCCTGACATGTCGGGGTAGTTGTGAATGAACTTCTGCACCACCAAATTCAGCACATGCGCCAGGCAAGGGATGTGCGTCAAACCAGCTAGATCCCAGAGCTGCGACGAGATTTCGCCCATTATCGCACACCACCAGGCTCGGGCTTGAGGCCCACCGGCAGAAACCACTCGTCGGTCTGTTGTTTCAATACCCCGCCACAACTCCTGCGCGGTGTGGGGCCTGTCCCCCAAACATATGAGTTTCAGAATGACCCTGCTGACGTTTACCCCGGGCTGCGCTGAAGTTGGTGGTGAAGGGTGTGGCTGACTGGATGAGCTGGTGGAAGCAGAGGAGGAGGAAGCCAGGGGGAGGAGGCTACAGGGCAAGAATGATGCCCTGCGATCCTTGGCGGCTGAAGGACGTGCGCCAAGAACTCTCGCCTGCGGCCAGCCACCACTACATTTGCAGTGTGCAGTTAGGGAGATCAGGCGTCCCTGGCCGTGCTTACTGGTCACGTATCTGTGGTTAGGTGGTACTCTGCCACAGATGGCGTTGCGCAGTGCACACTTGATTTTATCAGATACTTGGTTGTGCAGGAAGGCACGGCTCGTCTTGGAGAAGTAGTGGCTGGCTGGGAACAGCATACTGTGGGACAGCCATGGACATCAGCTGTTTGAAGCTGTCTGTGTCCACCAGCCTGAATGACAGCATTTCAAAGGCCAGTAGTTTAGAAATGCTGGCATTCAGGCCAGGACTCGAGGGTGGCTAGGTGGGAATTACGCTTTCTCCAAGGTTTGTGAGATGGAGGCTGAACGCTGCCGTGTGACATGGTGGAGATGCTTGGTAGCGCGCAGGTGGTGTTGTCGGTGGCACATCCTCTGTTTGGTGGGCGGCAGGTGCCAGCATTCCTCCCGAGGCGGAGGAAGAGGCCGAGGCAGCAGCAGAAGAGGGAGCAGGGGGAGCCAGAGTGAGTTCCTTGCTTTTAAGGTGTTTACTCCACTGCAGTTCATGCTTTGCATGTAGATGCCTGGTCATGCAGGTTGTGCTAAGGTTCAGAACGTTAATGCCTTGCCCTAGGATCTGATGGCACAGTCGTGCAAACCACTCGGGTCTTATCGTCAACACATTGCTTGAAGAAGTGCCATGCCAGGGAACTCCTTGAAGCTGCCTTTGGGGTGCCTGGTCCCTGGTGGCGGTGGCCAGTAGCGAGGCGAACTCTCTTGGCGGCGGCTGTTCTGCTTTGCCCCCTGCTCCCTCTTTTGCTACCGCTGTTGGCTCGGTCTCACCACTGCCTCTTCCTCTGAACTATGAAAGTCAGTGGCACGACCTTCATTCCATGTGGGGTCTAGGACCTCATCGTCCCCTGCAACGTCTCCACACAGTCTTCCTCCCTGACCTCCTGTTCAGCTCTGCACTGCAGAAAGACGCAGCAGTTGGCACCTGTGTTTCGTCATCATCAGAGACGTGCGGACTCGATGAGGTGGTATTCCCATGTCCTCATCATCAGGAAACATCAGTGGTTGTGCATCAGTGCATTCTATGTCTTCCACCACTGGGGAAGGGCTAGGTGGATTCCCTTGGGAAACCATGCCAGCAGAGTCTTCAAACAGCATAAGAGACTGCTGCATAACTTGAGGCTCTGACAGTTTCCCTGATATGCATGGGGGTGATGTGACAGACTGATGGGCTTGGTTTTCAGGTGCCACCTGTGCGCTTTCAGCAGAAGACTGGGTGGGAGAATAATGTTGTGAACATGCTGGATCCACTGTCGGCCACCCAATTGACTAGCGCCTGTACCTGCTCAGGCCTTACCATCCTTAGGAACGGCATTGGGCCCCACCAAATATCGCTGTAAATTCTGGCGGGTACTGGAACCTGAGGTAGTTGGTTCACTAGGACGTGTGGCTGTGGCAGAATGGCCACGTCTCTCCCAGCACCAGAGGGTACACTAACACCACCACCGCGTCCGTCCCTTACTAGATGTTTTCCTCATTGTTACCGTTCGCCAAGCACCACAGTAAGGAAAAAATATTTGGCCCAATGTATTGATTTCAAATTCAGGCCTTTTTTACAGGCACCTAGCACTATCTGCCTATTTGTTTATGTAGCGTATTACACTAATCCAGACACAGCAGTAACCACTGATTTAGGGAATCATCTCTTTTAGGGCTAGTATTTAGGCCTTGGATGAAAGGTATCCTTTATGGACAGATTTACACTTGGCCTGCAACAGCTGGGACACCAGATTCAGGGGTATTGCTATTTTGGCAGATTGAATTTCACCCCAGAACAAAATATATGTTTTGGCGGACACTATGAAACCTGGCCTGCAACAGCTGGGACACCAGATTCAGGGTATTGCTATTTTGGCAGATTAATTTTACCTCAGAACAAAATATATGTTTTGGGGACACTATGAAACCTGGCCTGCAACAGCTGGGACACCAGATTCAGGGTATTGCTATTTTGGCAGATTAATTTCACCCCAGAACAAAATATATAGTCTTTGGCGGACACTATGAAACCTGGCCTGCAACAGCTGGGACACACAGATTCAGGGTATTGCTATTTTGCAAATTAATTTCACCCCAGAACAAAATATATGTTTTGGCGGACACTATGAAGCCTGGCCTGCAACAGCTGGGACACTTAGATTCAGGGTATTGCTATTTTGGCAGATTAATTTCACCCCAGAACAAAATATATGTTTTGACGGACACTATGAAACCTGGCCTGCAACAGCTGGGACAACAGATTCAGGTGTATTGCTATTTTGGCAAGTGAATTATCACCCCAGAACAAAGTATATGTTTTGGCGGACACTATGAACCTGGCCTGCAACAGCTGGGACACCAGATTCAGGGTATTGCTATTTTGGCAAATTGAATTTCACCCCAGAACAAAATATATGTTTTGGCGGACACTATGAAACCTGGCCTGCAACAGCTGGGACACCAGATTCAGGGTATTGCTATTTTGGCAGAGTGAATTATCACCCCAGAACAAAATATATGTTTTGGTGGGACACTATGAAACCTGGCCTGCAACAGCTGGGACACCAGATTCAGGTATTGCTATTTTGGCAGATTAATTTCACCCCAGAACAAAATATATGCTTTTGGCGGACACTATTAAAACCTGGCCTGCAACAGCTGGGACACCAGTGTTCAGGGTATTGCTATCTTTGGCGAATTAATTTCACCCCAGAACAAAATATATGTTTTGGCGGACACTATGAAACCTGACCTGCAACAGCTGGGACACCAGATTCAGGGTATTGCTATCTTGGCAGATTAATTTCACCCCAGAACAAAATATATGTTTTGGCGGACACTATTAAAACCTGGCCTGCAACTAGCTGGGACACCAGATTCAGAGTATTGCTATTTTGGCAAATTAATTTCACCCCAGAACAAAATATATCTTTTAGACGGGACACTATGAAACCTGGCCTGCAAACAGCTGGGACACCAGATTCAGGTATTGCTATTTTGGCAAATTAATTTCACCCCAGAACAAAATATATGTTTTGCGTGGACACTATGAAACCTGGCCTGCAACAGCTGGGACACCAGATTCGAGGGTATTGCTATTTTGGCAAATTAATTTCACCCCAGAACAAAATATATGTTTTGGCGGACACTATGAAACCTGGCCTGCAACAGCTGGGACACCAGATTCAGGGTATTGCTATTTTGGCAATTTAATTTCACCCCAGAACAAAACATATGTTTTGGCGGACACTATTATAGTTTGCCAGCCACAGCTGAAACCACTGATTTATGGTATTGCTATTTTGGCAATTGAATTTCACCACAGAAAATAATCTATCCTTTGCCAGACAGCAGACAGTATTATACTTGTCTAGCCAAAGCTGGAAACACCAGATTTAGGGGATTGGTATTTGGGCAATTGTATTTAAACCCTTAATAATATATAAGAAATTGCTATCCTGAGTTTCTAGGGGTGACAATTAGCACAGCCAAGCCCCTGATGTAGGATATAGCAAAAAAAAAAAACTAGTATTGATGGATTGATGGACTTGGTGGCAGCTTGTTCTGGTGCACCACAAGTCACAAAATGGCCGCGATCAACCCAGAAAATAAGTGACAGAAAAACGCTCTGTGCAGCCTAAAAACCAGTGAGCAAGTAACAAGCAGAAGTTCAATCATTCACAGCTGTAGATCGATCCGTTCATTAGGTGCTGTTACTGACTTTTCCCTGCCTAATCTCGCCCTGACAGAAGCTGCGTCCTCTCCCTACACTAATCAGAGCAGTGTGACGTGCGGTGCTACATGACTCCAGCTTAAATAGAGGCTGGGTCACATGCTGCACTTGGCCAGTCACAGCAATGCCATTAGTAGGCATGGCTGTGATGGGCTCTTAGGGCAAGAAGTAAAACGCTAGCTGATTGGCTGCCGTGCAGCCCTTCAGAAAGCGGGAAGTAATCGACGAACAACGAACCCGAACTTTTTTGAACCCGAACGATGCTCGAACTGTTCGCTCAACACTATTAACGAACCATTGTACTTGCTTTGTATTGGAATTGATGGGGATTTTTTTAATTGTCTGCATTATTTCTAATAAACTATTAAGAGACTTTATTATAATTTTTTTATTTTATGTATTAAAAACCCATACAACTTTAAAAAAAAGGTAAATTAATGTTTTTTCTATAAAAATATTATCCAGCCATCCGATCGCTTTTGGTCTGACCATAATGAAGCAACGGCCTTATCATCTGGGGTGTGGCAACATTGCCAACACACTCATAAAGGTGATGATTGCTTCATTGTGATACGCAAGCCCCTTCACCACAACAAGGTAACGATCAGGAAGGGGAATTGACACTTGTATGTGCCTTTTTTTTGGGGTTTGTTTTTGCAGCCACAGCGCTGCACCATATTACAGAAAAATTAGGCATGTACACATGCCTGAAAAATAATGGCATTGTGCAGCCGCTGTTGTAGCTGCGGCCGTAAAAATTGATTTTTTCCAGGCAGACAAGTGACTAAAACATTGCGGCTTGGACACCCTAGTTGGTGGCGGAGAATTCAACAAAGTCACCGGCAGACATAGATAAGGTGGGACCATTTTGAGGCCAAGAGGCATGTCATCAGGCCTTTGTTAGTCAAACGATCCTCCACTGTCAGTCCCTTCCGGGATCCATGCCCATTCATCTTTATGAAGGTGATGGATCAACACTTTTTTGACCGAGGCGACTTTCTGTCAGTGACAATGCCTCCTAAGCTGCACTGAAGGTCCTTTCTGACAGGACACTTCGAACAGGTGCAAGGCTAGAAAGTTCTATCGCAAACTGGGATAGGCTCAGTCCACAGGTCAAGCTCTGCACACCCAGCAGTGAAGGAGTTCATCGTCCTCAGAGTGTCGATATCTGCTGTTAGAGCGAGGTAGCCTGCTACCTGTCGGTGAGTCGTTCTCAAGGCTGGATCCCAAGGGCTGTGGCGATGTGTAGGACTGAAAAGCTCCGCATGTCCTCCATCAACAACACATCTGTAAATCATCCAGTCCTGTCACCGTGGTAGGGAGGAGGATTACCTCACCTCTTCCTATTATATTCCCGTAGCTGTAGACATCCCTCTATAAGCTGTGTAAAGCATATTTTTAGTTTGGTTTGAACTGCTGCATCCTTTCCGACCTTCGGTAACTTGCAACATTTCAGCCATTTCTGCTTATACTGGGGTCTAGGTAGCGTGTCCACCCAGTACAGGTCGTTTCTTCATCCTTTTTATACGAGGGTCCTCAACAGACTTGACCGCATGAAAGACCCATTTGCACAAGGTTGGATGCAGAGCTACTCATTTCCCGCTCCTCGTCCTCACTGATGTCATTGACGGTCTACTCTTTCCCCAGCCACGCACAACACCATGGGTTCCCAGATAGGCGACAACAACGAGCACCCTGGGGTGCCCGCTGTGGTTGGTCTTCTCCTCCTCAAGCCGCCACATTCCTCCTCTGACTCCTCTTCCTCATACTCCTCTTTCAGCGCAGGTTCGGCAAGCGATGATGACAAGGCTGTTTCTGGTGGTGATGGTGACCACAACTCTTCCTCTTCACGTTCATCTACAGCATGATCCAGCACTCTTCGCAGGGCACGCTCCAGGAAGAAAACAAACGGAATGAGGTCACTGATGGTGCCTTCGGTGCGACTGACTAGGTTTGTCACCTCCTCAAAAGGACGCTGAGTCTACAGGCATTGCGCATGAGCGTCCAGTAACGTGGCACAAAAATTCCCAGCTCCGGGCAGAGGCTTGTCCTAGCACCCCGGTCATACAAATACTCGTTGACAGATTTTTCTTGTTGGAGCAGGGAGTCGAACATTAGGAGTGTTGAATTCCAGTGTGTCTGGCTATCGCAAATAAAGCGCCTCACTGGCATGTTGTTTTGCCACTGAATATCTGAAAAGTGCGCCATGGACGTGTAGGAACGCCTGAAATGGCCACACACCTTCCTGGCCTGCTTCAGGACGTACTGTAAGCCTGGGTACTTAGGCACAAAAGCGCTGTACGAATGAGATTCCACTATACGTGCCATGCACATATAACAATCCTGCCCAAATTCACTGCAGACGGCACTCTATTAACCAATAGACCTGATAGAACAAACAGGATGATGCAGGTTGGGGGGACACCTGGGAAGATAGTGACCATAGTTATAACCTTCCAATTATCCTCTTCAAACGAGAGTTTCTGAAGGAGGAAACAACAAAATACCAAACTTCAAAGATAGCAAAATTTAGCCAACTCAAACGAGGCCATGTAGGCCTCAACTAACTGGGACAAGTCCTCAAAAATAAAAATACAACCATAAAATGGAGATTTTTAAAAGCATTGTAACATCTAATTGTGAGAGGTACATACTCTTATAGAAATAAAAGGCTAAGGAACAATAAGAAACCAATGTGGATAAATGGAACTGTAAAGAAAGCAATAAATGACAAAAGAAAGCATATAAATCACTAAACAGGAGGGAGCCAGGAAGCACTGATAAACTATAAGGAAAAAAAGTAGAATATGTAAAACTAATAATAACTTGCCAAACTAGATACCTAGAGATTAATTGTCAAAGAGAGCAAACTCAACCCTACAAAATGTTCTTCAATTATATAAATAGTAAAAATATAAATCTGAAGGAGTCGGCCTTCATAGCAATGATGGGGGTGCTGTAGAGAGCTACGAGGATAAAGCAAACCTATTAAATATTTTCTCACTATATTCACTGAGGAAAATAAACTGTCAGATGAAATGCAGAATGTAAAAGTAAATCCACTCATTAGAAGCGCTCCTGTCTGACCCCAGGTGGAAGTACAACAAAGCGACTTACGGACTTCTATACTGACAGGAATGTCCACAGGATTGGCGACAGCAAATGTGCTGCCAATATTCAAAAGGGTCCAAAACAGAGCCTGGAAATTATAGGTCGTGAGTTAACATCTATTGTTGGTAAACTGTTTGAAGGTTTTCTAAGAGATGCTATTTTGGAGTATCTCAATGAAAATAAGCAATAACGCCATATCAGCATGGCTTCATGAGGGATCGGTCATGCCAAACGAATTTAATCAGCTTCTATGAGGAGGTAAGTTCTAGACTTGACAGCGAGTGAATCAATGGATGTCGATATCTGGACTTCTCCAGCATCTGACACCGTACCTCATAAAGGTTAGTATATAAAATGAGGATGCTCGGACTGGGAGAAATGTCTGATGTGGGTAGGTAACTGGCTGAGTGACAGAAACAGAGGGTGGTTATTAACGGTAGATACTCAGATTGGGTCACTGTAACTAGTGGGTACCTTAGGGTCATGTATTGGGCCCTATTCTCTTCAATATATTTATTAATGATCTTGTAGAAGGACTGCACAGTAAAATATCTATTTTTGCAGATGACACTAAACTGTGCAAAGTAATTAACACTAGAAGAGGACAGTTTTCTGCCACAGAGGGATCTGTATAGATTGGAGGCTTGGGCAGAAAAATGGCAGATGAGGTTTAACACTGACAAATGTAAAGTTATGCACATGGAAGGAATAATGCAAGTCACCTGTACATATTAAATGGTAAAACACTCAGTAACACTGACATGGAAAAGGATCTAGGAATTTAATAAACAGCAAACTAAGCTGCAAAAACCAGTGTCAGGCAGCTGCCGCTAAGGCCAATAAGATAATGGGTTGCATCAAAGGGCCATAGACGCCCGTGATGAGAACATAGTCCTACCACTTTACAAATCACTAGTCAGACCACACATGGAGTACTGTGTACAGTTCTGGGCTCCTGTAGAACAAGACAGACATAGCAGAGCTGGAGAGGGTTCAGAGGAGGGCAACCAAAGTAATAACTGGAATGAGGAATCTACAGTACACCTGCAAATGTTATCACAATTAGGGCTATTCACTCTAGAAAAAGACGACTGAGGGAGATCTAATGACTATTTATAAATATATCAGGGGTCTAGTACAGAGATCACTCCCATCATCTATTTATCCCCAGGACTGTGACTCGTGACAAGGGGACATCCTCTACGCCTGGAGGAAAGAAGGTTTGTGCACAACATAGAAAAGGATTCTTCACTGTATGAGCATGAGACTATGGAGTTCTCTGCCTGAGGAGGTGGTGGTGATGGTGAGTACAATGAAAGGAATTCAAGAGGGGACTGGATTTATTTCTGGAGTGTAATAATATGTACAGGCTACAGCTACTAGAGAGGGCCGTTGATCCAGGGAGTTAGTTCTGATTGCCTGATTGGAGTCGGGAAGGAATTTTTCCCTTAAGGGGGGAAAATTGGCTTCTGCCTCACAGGGTTTTTTTGCCTTCCTCTGGATCAACTTGTAGGAAACAGGCCGAACTGGATGGACAAATGTCTTTTTTCGGTCTTATGTACTATGTTACTATGTTACTATCTGGCAATAATGGTTGCGCATCACTAATTACACTAAATGTGTAAATAACTCCTCTGATGGATCAAGTGAAGCGGTTGTGGTGGTAGTGGTGGTGGTGGCGGGCGGGGGCGTGGTAACTTGAGAGCAGGTCATCCGAAGCTGAGCTGGAGGAGGATGGCGCATCAAGGTTCTTAGCGGAAGCTGTTGAAGATTGGGTGTCCTGTCTAAGCCAGTCAACTATGTCCTCAGAATTTTTCGGGTTCAGGGTACGTGGTCTCTGAACACTGGGCATTATTAATCACAGCACCACGACGTCCACTGTGGGGTGGCCTGGCTATGCCTTTTTTTTTTTTTTTTTTAGATAAGTGGTACTACGCGTGCTAGGTACTGAGCCACCCAGTATGAGTGGTGGGCACTGGCAGTGGGCACACTACAGTCTGTGGAAGTGGGCCTGACACACACTGGCAGCAGGCAAGCACCTGAAATTAGATTAAAGTGTAAAAATGAAATGCCTTTTTTTGATGCAAATAACTGTGCCACACGGTATGAGTTGTGGGCACTGGAAATGGGCACACTACAGTCAGTGGAAGTCGGCCTGACACACACTGGCAGCAGGCAAGCAACTGAAATTAGACTAAAGTGTAAAAATTAAATGCCTTTTTTTGATGCAAAGTCCTGTGCCACACGGTATGAGTGGTGGGCACTGGCAATGGGTACACTACAGTCAGTAGAAGTCGGCCTGACACACAAGTTTGCTTAATGATTATGTATAGGGGGCGGACCGAACATGGCATATGTTCGCCCGCCGCGGCGAACAAGCTATGTTCGCCGGCGGAAAGTTCGGGGAGTCTCTATGTTTGATGCAGAGAGGTATATCTACAGTGAATGACTTGGGGGGGGGAACATGGTTTACTACCCTTTTCTGACATTGCTAAAAATTTTTGTCTTTCTAACAGGGAGTTCTTCAAATATCTACGGTTGCGATCCTTGGTGACATCGTTACCAGAGGAAGACGCAGACATCTCTTTCCTTTGCTACATACTTTTTTGGGGATCACTCTCAAACTAAGGGCATTTCCACATTATACCAACTTACGTTGGATATCTATAATGAGACCGTACCCTCAGGTCTAGAAAGATGGTTGGCAGACCTTAAAATCCCTATAGACCAAATTTCATGGCAATCAATCTTTTCGGCCCCTCAAAAGCACTCTAAAATGTTCCACTCACCTCAAAGCATCTATGAAAATAGTATACAGATGGTATATGACTCCCGAAAGGCTAGCATTGATATACTCAGTTTCTAACACATGTTGGAGATGCAAAAGTTTCACAGGATACATGTTACACATCTTTTGGGATTGTCCGAAGATACGGTGGTTTTGGAAAAAGGCACATGACCTACTACTCGATTACTCTTCAGATGGGGATACCTCACACTCCAGATATGTTTCTCTTACACAATGTTTTAGATTTGCTCCCTGTGCGTTACCGCACAGTAACTTTCCATATCTTGACAACCGCTAAAATACTCCTCACGAAAAACTGGAGGACAGCAGTAGTCCCATCTATTTCTGAAGTAATCAATAGGATTACTTACCATTGTGAAATGGAAAGTACTATGGCATCCTGCTCTGGCTCGTATACTAGTTATCTTAAGAGATGGAAGTATGGCGCTTGGTCTTTGCAAAGTAATCTAAGAATACACTTTTCCTTTGAGTCTTAGTGACATTCTGCACATAATAGATAACAACTAGTAGATTTCCAGTGGTATCACTAAGCTTTCCGCCACTAACTTCTACCTCATCATGAAAGTAAACTCACTACGCTTGATAAATGTCTTACAACACTGTATTGTCGCAGATTAGTTTTTGCTCCACTGGCTATGTTAATGTTAATGTTCTCAGCCTTCGTATGTTCCGAGGTTCTTATTTCCTATGTCCTTCATACTCCATTGTCCTCTCCCTATTATCCCTCCCTGCTCAAGCATGCCTTTACATAATACCTCATTACAGCTCAATTATTGTTGCCTTGTCAATTTGCTAGCTGTCTTATATCTCTATATTGTATACACTAAATGTATTGATGTCCTCACCCAAGTTGCTGTATTACTGCAATGTATGCTTTTCTCTCTTTTTTTTTCAATAAAAATTATTGTGAAATAAAATTGTTATCCACTGAATGTCTAATATCCCTCCAGCCACATAATCACTTGTTCTTTTCTGTTAGGTGAATGCCTCATGTTTGGGGCCTGTACTCCAATAGCCTGCAGTAAAATTGTTATCCATTGACCGCCTAATGTACCTCCAGCCACATAATCACTTGTTCTTTTCTGTCCAGTGAATGCCTAATGTTTGGGGCCCATACTCATGTGGCCTAAAATAAAATGTTTCTAGGCTCAGCAGGGCACATTTTTGAGAGTTTACCTTTAAGACGCATAGAAATGGCCCCTGATTAAAATACATATTTTTTGTGGGAATGTTTGTTATTGATCCCCCTCTGAAATGTCACTGTCCATGTTGTGGAACTATTTGTGGACTTCTAGTAAGTATTTAGTGGCTGTGAATATGACCTGAACTGTAACGATGGACTGATATCGTCCGATACGCTTCGTGAAGCGTCCCAGACAATATTCATCCATTACTACAGTTCAGCCACCACAGGGCTCAGGTGGCCATGAGATGTAGGTGCCATCATCTCCTGTTCCCTGTCCAGCCAGATTTATCAGCATCTGCTCCAGGACATGAAGGATGAAGGACTGGAATGACTTTGTTCATCCCGAAGTCCTGACCACTGACAAACAAAGTGGCCTTCTCAAAGGGCCTGAGCAAATGGCAGGTGCCACACATGAGCTGTCATAGGCTAACATCAAAGTTAAATAGGGGAGTGCTCCTGTCTGCCTGCATCATCAAGAAATCATTGATGGCATTCCTCTGCTCAAATAGTTGGTCCGACATGTGGAGGGTGGAGTTCCAATGGATGGAAAGGTTGCATACCAGGTGATGTTCTTTACAGCTCAATTAGGGTGTGCTTTGCAGTGTAACAGTGGCTCAAGTGCATTCACAGTTTCATAGCCATTTTCAGGATGTCTTGCAGTTGGGTGGAAGACTTCAGTAAATGGTTTGCAACCAGATTAATGACTTGTGTCATGCAGGGCGCATTAGTCATTTTTCTTGATGTTGTCACGGTAGGGAGTGGGGGAAATTCCCCACCTTACAATGTCAACTGCTACTAGTTCTAGATTCGGGGAAAAGGGAGCAGGTCACCTCCTAAAGCATCCCTAAATCCGGCCCTGGACTCATGGCTGTATAAGTCGACCCAGATGGTAGGAGGGCCCATTCTGAGAAACCCTGGAATCCCTGAATAACTCTAAGGTATGGAGACAGGGCCAGAGACCTGCTGTCTGAGCACAACTTAGAAGAACCGACCACTGTCTCCCAGTGGTGAAGTAACAAAAGGGAATAGAGATTGAGCAGCAACTGAATGGCAGGTAAACACCCAGTGTAGCAACAGCACACCAGAACATCAAACACTTACCTGCTGCAGCAAAGATTGACCAACGACTCCAACACTACCTGGACCCCAATGTGGACACCGGAAGATAGGTGTCACCAGGCAAGGCTGCTCGTACTCTTTAGGTTCACCCTCCGCAAAACCAAAAGGGCCCACTTTCGCAGGCAAAGACGTACAGGAGAAATGTGTAGCAGACATGCTGGTCACAACATCAACAGACCAGACATGCAAGAACACACTAGACATAACAAACAAGCCCCGAATCAAATCCACACCAGTCATAGACACATAGGGATGGGTAGATACATGGCGAAGACATAGGGATGATGTCACAAAAAGACATCGCTAAAAGACTTGGATGTCCAACAAGGTGGCCCTCAATGACTGGGAAGATGGAACTGCCTAAGAATGGAGCACAGCCTCCAGCCCACACCAAGGCCAGACCACAACCAACTCCCAGGCCACACATCTCCAAGAGACCACACCCTGATCCACACCCAGTCAGGAAGCAATCAACCCCAAGAGCACCAGGCAAAAGGAGGAAGCAACTAAAAGGAGAAATGCACGTGCATACTGAACATAACATGTTGCCACTGGCAACAGCATGCACGACAACCATGTCACGGCGCTCAACAAAGACCGTGACAGACGCACTGCCAACATGATGTTCTTCCAGTTGTCGTAGACCATGGTTTCAATTTTCAGCTGGCAAGGACTTGATTTCCTCTTCAAGAAGGAAAAGCAGTTCCTCCCCGGTGTGACTCAGTTCGTCCAGGCAAATCAGGTGCAGAACAGCATGACACTGCTGTGCTCTGAATAGGTAGTATGCTGGACTAGCACTCTGAATTGTGTCTGCAGTGGAGGCTAAGGACAAGGTGGAGGATGAGGAAGCAAAGGAGGACATTGCAGGATTCTGAGCTTAAGAACACAAAGGTGGCAGTATCATCACCTGGCCAAGTTGCTGGTGTGGCTGGGCTAGAACGTTCCCCTGTGTAAGGACTCAGGCCCTTTGAGGAAGCCACTTTATTTGTGAGTTGCAAAGTATATGGGATGAATGGCTTTATGCCGCTCCTTAATGTTCTGGAGCAGATGCTGATAAATCTGGCTGGACGGGGGACAGGAGATGAGGTACCTACATCTCACACCCACCTGAACCCTCTGGGGGCTGAACGGCAGGAGGAGGAGGAGGACATTCATGCTCAAGCAATGTATACAGAAATGGTTGTTTTTTTTCTGTACAAGTGAAAAGAGCGGAGGAGCAGTAGGAGCTACAGGGCGAAGAGGAAGACCAGGCAGATGACCCTAACTGACCATGGCAGTATGGAGTGGAGATGGAGGCAGGAAGTCCCTCTGAGGCACTTGCACAAATGGCCAAATAAATGCTGAGTTGCTTGCGTAGTGACAGCAGTATTATCACCATTTGTCAAAGGGATGGCTACTGGCTCTCCACCGTGTTAGACCATTGCTACCGCTTCAAAATGAGGGTCTTTTTTTTTACCCATTGAGAGGGAGGTACAACTCAACTACTACCGAGACATGCTATGTACTCAGTTGGCTATTGACCAAGTGTGCCATCATCCATCCTTACAAAGGTCTGAGCGGGGGGGGGGATTCCTCTGTGCTAATGTCCCACTGACATGGCTACTAGAGGAAATGGGGGGGGGGGGCAGCACCAGCTCCATTAGAAGGAATTTAAGTCTGGTGTCTCTAATGGGCATTATTATTCAACCACCTACTGGAGAAACCACCCGCAAGCAGCTGCAAGACACCTAAAACAGCAGGTGGTGGCATACTTTGACTGCACCCTGCTACCTGACTTCCAAGATTCCAAGGACTACTGGACAGTGGTGTTCAGTGAACAGTTCGAGCATAGTTCGGGTTTGTACCGAATTTTGGGGTGTCCGGGACACGGACCCGAACCCGGACATTTTCAAAAAAGTTTGGTTTTCGGGTTTGTTGTACGGCGATTACTTCCTGCTTTCTGAAGGGCTGCACAGCAGCCAATCAGCTAGCGTTTTACTTCTTGCCCTAAGAGTCCATTACAACCATGCCTACTAATGGCATGGCTGTGATTGGCCAAGTGCAGCATGTAACCCAGCCTCTATTTAAGCTGGAGTCACGTAGCGCCGCTCGTCACACTGCTCTGATTAGTGTAGGGAGAGGACGCAGCTTCTGTGAGGGCGAGATTAGGCAGGGAAAAGTCTGCAACAGCACCTAATGAACGGATCGATCTACAGCTGTGAATGATTGAACTTCTGCTAGTTACTTGCTCACTGATTTTTAGGCTGCACAGAGCGTTTTTCTGTCACTTATTTTCTGGGGTGATCGGCGGCCATTTTGTGACTTGTAGTGCACCAGAACAAGCTGCCACCAAGTCCATCAATCCATCAATACTAGATTTTTTTTGCTATATCCTACATCAGGGGCTTGGCTGTGCTAATTGTCACCCCTAGAAACTCAGGATAGCAATTTCCATATTTTATTAAGGGGTTAATTACAATTGCCCAAATACCAATCCCCTAAATCTGGTGTTCCAGCTTTGGCTAGCCAAGTATAATACTGTCTGCTGTCTGGCAAAGGATAGATTATTTTATGTGGTGAAATTCAATTGCCAAAATAGCAATACCATAAATCAGTGGTTTCAGCTGTGGCTGGCAAAATATAATAGTGTCCGCCAAAACATATATTTTGTTCTGGGGTGAAATTCAATTGCCAAAATAGCAATACCCTAAATCTGGTGACCCAGCTGTTGCAGGCCAAGATTCATAGTGTCTGCCAAAACATATATTTTGTTCTGGGGTGAAATTCAATTGCCAAAATAGCAATACCCTGAATCTGGTGTCCCAGATGTTGCAGGCCAAGATTCATAGTGTCCGCCAAAACATATATTTTGTTCTGGGGTGAAATTAATTTAACAAAATAGCAATACCCTGAATCTGGTGTCCCAGCTGTTGCAGGCCAGGTTTCATAGTGTCCGCCGAAACATATATTTTGTTCTGGGGTGAAATTCAATTGCCAAAATAGCAATACCATAAATCAGTGGTTTCAGCTGTGTAAGGCAAAACATAATAGTGTCCGCAAAAACATATATTTTGTTCTGGGGTGAAATTCAATTGCCAAAATAGCAATACCCTGAATCTGGTGACCCAGCTGTTGCAGGCCAAGATTCATAGTGTCCGCCAAAACATATATTTTGTTCTGGGGTGAAATTCAATTGCCAAAATAGCAATACCCTGAATCTGGTGTCCCAGATGTTGCAGGCCAAGATTCATAGTGTCCGCCAAAACATATATTTTGTTCTGGGGTGAAATTAATTTAACAAAATAGCAATACCCTGAATCTGGTGTCCCAGCTGTTGCAGGCCAGGTTTCATAGTGTCCGCCAAAACATATATTTTGTTCTGGGGTGAAATTCAATTTCCAAAATAGCAATACTATGAACCTGGTGTCACAGCTGTTGCAGGCCAAGATTCATAGTGTCCGCCAAAACATATATTTTGTTCTGGGGTGAAATTCAATTGCCAAAATAGCAATACCATAAATCAGTGTTTTCAGCTCTGGCTGGCAAAGTATAATAGTGTCCGCCAAAACATATTTTTTTCTGGGGTGAAATTCAATTGCAAAAATAGCAATACTATGAATCTGGTGTCCCAGCTGTTGCAGGCCAAGTTTCATAGTGTCCGCAAAAATATATATTTTGTTCTGGGGTTAAATTCAATTGCCAAAATAGCAATACCCTGAATCTGGTGTTCGAGCTGTTGCAGGCCAATTGTAAATCTGTCCATAAAAGGATACCTTTCATCCAGGGCCTAAATACTATCCCTAAAAGAGATATTCCCCTAAATATGGGGTTACTGCTGTGCCTGGATTAGTGTAATATGCTACATAAATAAATAGGCAGATAGTGTTAGGTGCCTGCAAAAAAAGGCCTGAATTTGAAATCGATACATTGGGCCAAATATTTTTTTCCTTATTGTGGTGCTTGGTGAACTAGATGGTGAAACATCTAGTAAGGGACGCGGACGCGGTCGTGGTGATGTTAGTGTACCTTCTTGTGCTGGGAGAGGACGTGGCCATTCTGCCACAGCCACACGTCCTAGTGAACCAACTACCTCAGGTTCCAGTACCCGCCAGAATTTACAGCGATATTTAGTGGGGCCCAATGCCGTTCTAAGGATGGTAAGGCCTGAGCAGGTACAGGCGCTAGTCAATTGGGTGGCCGACAGTGGATCCAGCATGTTCACAACATTATCTCCCAAACTGCACACTGGGTAAATGTAGTGGCGGCTGGGCCGCAGGCGGAGAGTTCCTTGGCGCACGTCCTTCCGCCGCCAAGGATCACAGGGCATCATTCTTTGCCTCCTGTAGCCTCCTCCTCCTACTCAGCTTCCTCCTCCTCTGCTTCCACCAGCTCATCCAGTCAGCCACACACCTTCACCACCAACTTCAGCACAGCCCGGGTAAACGCCAGCAGGCCATTCTGAAACTCATTTGTTTGGGGACAGGACTCACACTGCGCAGGAGTTGTGGCGGGGGTATTGAACAACAGACCGACGAGTGGTTTCTGCCGGTGGGCCTCAAGCCCGCCTGGTGGTGTGCGATAATGGGCGAAATCTGTCGCAGCTCTGGGACTAGCCGGTTTGACGCACATCCCTTGCCTGGGCGATGTGCTGGAATTTGGTGGCAGAAGTTCATTCACAACTACTCCCGACATGTCAGAGCTGCTGCATAAAGTGAGGGCCGTCTGTGCGCGCTTCTGGCATTCACATCCTGCCACTGCTCGCCTGTCTGCGCTACAGCGGAAATTCGACCTTCCCGCTCACCGCCTCATATGCGACGTGCCCACCAGGTAGAACTCCACCTTGCACATGCTGGAGAGACTGTGCGAGCAGCAGCAGGCCATAGTGGAGTTTCAGCTGCAGCACGCACGCGTCAGTCGCACTGCGGAACAGCACCACTTCACCACCAATTATTGGGCCTCCATGCGAGACCTGTGTGCCCTGGACGATGATGATACGCCTCCCACAGAGGACAGTTTGTCCTTTCCTCTGGGGAGCCGGGCACACATGAGCGACTACATGCTGCAGTGCCTGCGCAACGACAGCAGAGTTGCCCACATTTTAACGTGCGCGGACTACTGGGTTGCCACCCTGCTTGATCCCCGTTACAAAGACAATGTGCCCAACTTACTTCCTGCACTGGAGTGTGATAGGAAGATGCGCGAGTATAAGCGCACGCTGGTAGAGGCGCTCCAGAGAGCATTCCCAAATGTCACAGGGGAACAGGTGGAAGCCCAAGGCGAAGGCAGAGGAGGAGCAAGAGGTCGCCAACGCAGCTGTGTCACGGCCAGCTCCTCTGAGGGCAGGGTTAGCATGGCAGAAATGTGGAAAGTTTTGTCTCCACGCCACAGCTAACTGCACCACCACCTGATACGGAACGTGTTAGCAGGAGGCAGCATTTCACTAACATGGTTGAACAGTACGCCTGCACACCCTCCACGTACTGACTGATGGTTCGGCCCCATTCAACTTCTGGCCTCCAAATTGTCCACGTGGCCAGAGTTAGCATTTTATGCCTTGGAGGTGCTAGCCTGCCCGGCGGCCAGCGCTTTGTCTGAACGTGTATTCAGCACGGCAGGGGGCGCCATTACTGACAACGCAGCCGCCTGTCCACAGCCAACGTGGACAAGCTGACGCTCATAAAAATGAACCAGGCATGGATCCCACAGGACCTGTGCCTCCCTTGTGCAGAATAGACATTTATAACTGCCTCCCTCAACCATGTATTCTTGTACTCCGGGCACTTCTTTATTGAATCCTCATTTTTTTAACTTTACCATGATCTTGCGGTGCAAACCTAAAGTTGAATGAACCTCTCCTCTGTCTGGGTGGTGGGGCCGAAATAACTGAGAGTGGCCTTCTCCGTGGTGGTTGATATGACGCATGATTCCTTGCTGTGGGACCTCTCTCTCTGTCTGGGTGCTGGGCCGAAATAACTGAGAGTGGCCTTCTCCGGTGGTGGGTGATATGACGCATGATTCCTTGCTGTGGGACCTCTCTCCTCTGTCTGGGTGCTGAGCTGAAATAACTGAGAGTGGCCTTCTCCGGTGGTGGGTGATATGACGCATGATTCCTTGCTGTGGGACCTCTCTCCTCTGTCTGGGTGCTGGGCCGAAATAACTGAAAGTGGCCTTCTCCAGTGGTGGGTGATATGACGCATGATTCCTTGCTGTGGGACCTGTATCCTCGGTCTGGGTGCTGGGCTGAAATAACTGAAAGTGGCCTTCTCCAGTGGTGGGTGATATGACGCATGATTCCTTGCTGTGGGACCTGTCTCCTCTGTCTGGGTGCTAGGCCGAAATAACTGAGAGTGGCCTTCTCCAGTGGTGGGTGATATGACGCATGATTCCTTGCTGTGGGACCTCTCTCCTCTGTCTGGGTGCTGGGCCGAAATAACTGAAAGTGGCCTTCTCCAGTGGTGGGTGATATGACGCATGATTCCTTGCTGTGGACCTCTCTCCTCTGTCTGGGTGCTGGGGCCGAAATAACTGAAAGTGGCCTTCTCCAGTGGTGGGTGATATGACGCATGATTCCTTGATGTGGGACCTGTATCCTCGGTCTGGGTGCAGTCCGAAATAACTGAGAGTGGCCTTCTCCGGTGGTGGTTGATATGACGCATGATTCCTTGCTGTGGGACCTGTATCCTCGTCTGGGTGCTGGGCCGAAATAACTGAGAGTGGCCTTCTCCAGTGGTGGTTGATATGACGCATGATTCCTTGATCTGGGACCTGTCTCCTCGGTCTGGGTGCTGAGCCGAAATAACTGAGAGTGGCCTTCTCCAGTGGTGGCTGATATGACGCATGATTCCTTGCTGTGGGACCTCTCTCTCTGTCTGTGTGCTGGGCCGAAATAACTGAGAGTGGCCTTCTCCGGTGGTGGTTGATATGACGCATGATTCCTTGCTGTGGGACCTCTCCCTCTGTCTGGGTGCTAGGCCGAAATAACTGAGAGTGGCCTTCTCCGGTGGTGGTTGATATGACGCATGATTCCTGCTGTGGGACCTCTCTCCTCTGTCTGGGTGCTGGGCCAAAATAACTGAGAGTGGCCTTCTCCGGTGGTGGTTGATATGACGCATGATTCTTGCTGTGGGACCTCTCTCCTCTGTCTGGGTGCTGGGCCGAAATAACTGAGAGTGGCCTTCTCCGTGGTGGGTTGATATGACGCATGATTCCTTGCTGTGGGACCTCTCTCCTCTGTCTGGGTGCTGGGCCGAAATAACTGAGAGTGGCCTTCTCCGGTGGTGGTTGATATGACGCATGATTCCTTGCTGTGGGACCTCTCTCCTCTGTCTGGGTGCTGGGCCGAAATAACTGAGAGTGGCCTTCTCCGGTGGTGGCTGATATGACGCATGATTCCTTGCTGTGGGACCTGTATCCTCTGTCTGGGTGCTGGTCCGAAATAACTGAAAGTGGCCTTCTCCAGTGGTGGTTGATATGACGATGATTCCTTGCTGTGGGACCTCTATCCTCTGTCTGGGTGCTGGGCCGAAATAACTGAGAGTGGCCTTCTCCAGTGGTGGTTGATATGACGCATGATTCCTTGCTGTGGGACCTCTCTCCTCTGTCTGGGTGCTAAGGCCGAAATAACTGAGAGTGGCCTTCTCCAGTGGTGGGTGATATGACGCATGATTCCTTGCTGTGGACCTCTCTCTCGGTCTGGGTGCTGGGCCAAATAACTGAAAGTGGCCTTCTCCAGTGGTGGGTGATATGACGCATGATTCCTTGCTGTGGGACCTCTCTCCTCTGTCTGGGTGCTGGGCCGAAATAACTGAGAGTGGCCGCTCTCCGGTGGTGGGTGATATGGACGCATGACTCCTTGCTGTGGGACCTCTCTCCTCTGTCTGGGTGCTAGGCCGAAATAACTGAGAGTGGCCTTCTCCGGTGGTGGTTGATATGACGCATGATTCCTTGCTGGGGACCTCTCCTCTGTCTGGGTGCTAGTAAATAACTGAGAGTGGCCTTCTCCGTGGTGGCTGATATGACGCATGATTCCTTGCTGTGGGACCTCTCCTCTGTCTGGGTGCTAAGCACGAAATAACTGAGAGTGGCCTTCTCCGGTGGTGGTTGATATGTCGCATGATTCCTTGCTGTGGGACCTCTGCTCTGTTCAAAGAGCTGAAATAATCCAAGTGGTCCTCTCCAGTGGTGGGTGATATGACGCATGATTCCTTGATGTGGGACCTGTATCCTCGGTCTGGGTGCTGGGCCGAATATCTGAGGGCCTTCTCCGGTGGTGGCTACGGTTCACTACTAATGACGATGTTTTTTTGGTACCTTTTTT